>OY856187.1:258325111-258395111 GCA_963693315.1 Diogma glabrata | reverse complement strand
AGCATTTATGTGTTTTCAGAATGACAAAATAAATAATATAAACCAAGTCATCGTAGATAAGTGTTACAAAAAAAAAACATTTGTTTTAAAAACTAAATTCTTCTCTATCCGACTCTTTCAAATACAAAATTGGTATCTATTTAAATATCACGGAATAAGGGACGCACTAACACGGAATTAGTTACATCGTCAATTTTTTAGCACGGAATTAGATACAATACAGAGGTCATTTGAAGTATTAATAAATGTCATTACACCAAATTTTAAAACTTTTTGATGCACAAAATGGTAAAGATAACAGTTAAATAATTATAATAAGCCACTTTATATGTTATTTCTGTTGGCTCAAAAATTTTAAATTTATCCTAAAATGAGACAAGCCTTAATAACACGTAATATGGTACATTTACCTTATATATATATATATATATATATATATATATATATATATATATATATATATATATATATATATATATATATATATATATATACATATATATATATATATATATATATATATATATATATATATATATATATATATATATATATATATATATATATATATATATATATATATATATATATATATATATATATATATATATATATATATATATATATATATATATATATATATATATATATATATAAACGATATGAGATATAACGAAAACGACCGGCACTCTCACGGTCGCATTTGTTGAGGTAGATCAAAAAAATTTTCTGTACTTATGTGTTCTATTAATATCTTGGACAATCAGCAAAATCCGACACGTGGTTAAGAAACTAGAGGCTTTTTTCTGAAAAAAATTGATTTTTTAAAACCGTTATAACGGCCGTTTGGATACTAATATTTCAAAAAATTTAACATATTTAGAATCTTTGGAATCTTTTTTATCAATTTGTTTTAAAAATAGACCTCTGCAGTTAGAGGCTCCTGAGTGAGCGGCTCCAACAAAAAAGTTTGCAAAAAAAAATTTTTTTTGGAAACAACCGGCACTCTCACGGTCGCATTTATAAGGCCAGATCAAAAAACCCTTTTTAAAAATGTTTGTTTTATTAATATCTTGGACAAGTTTGTAAATCAGCCCCATCCAACACATGGTTAAGAAACTAGAAGCTTTATAATAGAAAAAAACTCTGTTTTTTTAATCCGTTATAACGGCCGTTTGAATTCTAATATTTTTAAAAACTTCATAAATTTAGAATCTTTGAAATCTTTTTAATCAGTTTTTAAAACAAAAAAGACCTCTGCAGTTGGAGGTTTCTGAGTGAGCGGCTCCAACAAAAAAGCTTGTAAAACACAAAATGCGTTTATATCAACCGGCGCTCTCACGGTTGCATTTGTAGAGCCAGATCAAAACACCTTTCTTAAAAATGTGTGTTTTATTAATATCTTGAACAAGTTCGTAAATCAGAAAAATCTGACGCATGGTTAAGGAACTAGAGGCTTTATACTAGAAAAAAAAGTGGTTTTTTTAATCCGTTATAACGGCCGTTTGGATACTAATATTTTTAAAATCTTCATAAATTTAGAATTTGTGGAAGCATTTTAATCCGTTTCTTATAAATATAAACCTCTGCAGTTAGAGGTTTTTGACTTGTTGGCTTCAACAAAAAAGTTTGCAACAATCCCCAACTACAATTTCCAAAAACCTTATAACAGTCAATGTCAACCTTATAACAGTCAAAAAAATAAAAGATTTGAATAGAATAAATTAATTTTTTTTTCTTAGAAATAAACTATTTTGATATTTTGCAGTAATTGCACGACATATGATATAGAGTAGGTTTGTGTCATAAATTGTCACACACATGTTCTGTGGTAGATTTGATATTTGTTTGTTGCAAAATTGGATAGATATAATTTTGCTTGTAGGTAGCTAATTTTCTTTTTAAAATTTGTTTGATATCTGTTTGAAATTAGTTTGTTTTGTTTAAACTAATCTGATACATCAGATTCTACTGGTACACAAAACTGTCTGATCTCGAAATCTACCTATTTCTAGCGGATATACGTGCCGCTTGGACTTTTTTTAAAATAAAATGTGTTGTGTAATAGGGCTTAGAATATGTGTCACTACAACTCATAAATACCTTTTAAGACCCAGGTCTAGACCTGGGTCCCACAACAACTGGCGTTCTAAGGCGTAGATTAACGATTTTTTTAAACATCTGCGGGTTGAAGCCACCTGAGACTAAGTGTTCCGGCAAGCTATTCTATTTGTACGCAGTTCGGACAAAAAAGTCTCTCTGCAATCTGCCAGTATGACAGCGCGGGATCTTTACCGTTTCACCGGTTGCGGCAGCCGATTGCCGAGTGGAACGGGAGTAAGAATAAGTTTGAGGCATGATGCCGCTGATTTCATCTGAGCACTGTTGATGACGATATTTGTAAAAAACAACGAGGTCAACAACAGTGCGACGATGTTGTAGGGAATCAAGTTTTGATGTCAAAGCTCAATCACCACAATTCGTATAGCCCGCTTTTGAACAGAGTCCAAGAGGGCCAAGATGGAAACAGAGGCAGCACCCCAAACTTGACAGCAGTACCCCATACAGGGACGAATATAGGACTTATAAACATGGAGCAATTGGTATGGAGTGAAAAATGTTTTGCATCTATTTAGGAGACCGAGTTTTTTAGACGCGCTTTTTGCCATCGCCATTACATGATCGTTCCAGAGTAGGTCATTTGAAACTGTGACACCCAATAAACGAATGTTTTTACATTCACCTATTGGTTTATCACACATACTGAATAAAATATCTTTAGGGAACTCGGTCTTTAATCTGGAAACAATCAACAGTTGAGTTTTGGTAGAGCTGAAATTGACAAGGTTTTGGTCACCCCAGTCGGCGATTTTATTCAGGTCTTCGTTTACGTTTTTTGGCAGCGTCTCTCCGGGCAGGATTAATTCGTTTGTGCATTTTACCTTTTGAAGGAAGGGGCTCGAACGACTTGTGCAGAGTACTATCATCTGCAAAACTATTTATTGGGTTGCTGGTGATTTTCAACAACTCGTTGATATAGATCAAAAATAGGGTTGGGGACAATACTGAGCCTTGAGGTACACCAGCATTAATTAGTTTAGATTTAGAAGAAAATCCGTCTAAGGTTACCGAAATGTATCGGTTGGATAGAAAATTTTGATTCAGCTGCACAACATTGGGATGAAAACCGTACGCAACGAGCTTGTTGATTAAGTTGGCATGCCAGACTCGATCGAATGCCTTATAATGCATAAGATGTTTTCGTTTGCGTCCTAAAAAACTTGAACAACTAATGGGAGACCTGCCATCTGAAAAAATTAAACCTGCACCACCATTCCATACTACCGGAATAGATTTTTGTGAACATTTTTATATCCATCATCGCATTCGCGGAAAGGCTCCAACCGAGGTCTATTTATCGTTGTTTGTCTGCTTTACAACAAAAGCTATTCACCTAGAACTAGTTTCGGAGTTAACTATATCAGTTTTCATTGGTGCACTTAAACGATTCATAGCAACCAGAGGTATGTGCAAACAAATATTTTCCGATAATGATACAAATTTTTCCGGCGCAAACACCGAATTGCACTCACTTTATCAGTTATTCCACAATTCGCAACTACCCAATGATATTAAGCAATTGTACACAGCAGATGATATTATATGAAATTTTGCACCTCCAAGAGCTCCACCTTTCGGCGGGATTTACGTATCTGCTGTTAAGTCCACCAAATTTCATTTAAGAAGAATTATGGGAAATACACAACTCACTTACGAGGAATTATTGACATTAATAAAACAAGCCGAAGTTGTTTTGTCAACAAGTCCAAGTGAAAAAATTTGTCATTGGTCGTCCAACTCGTTGCGATTTTAGAACCAAACATCGAACAGAAAAAGATACTCATCCTTAAAAGATGAAGGTTCATCACCCAGCTACAAGAACACTTTTGGTCCAGGTGATCCAAGGAATATCTTACCTTGCTAAAATGTAAAAAGAAATGGACCACCGAACACAACTCTCTAAAAATCAACGATCTTGTTGTGTAAGTGAAGAGGGACTTCCTCCACTCAAATGGAGAATGAGACGAGTAGTGGAACTCAATCCCGGATGAGATAGTCGAGTACGAGTAGTTAAACTAAAAACTGCAAAGGGTATTATCGCCAGACCAATTGCTTAGCTGTGTCTCCTACCTGAACAATTATAGACTTTTTAAAATCAATTTCAAAGCGGGCAGTATGTTGCGCAATGTACAACCAACAGCATTGTGCGTCTGTAGTTTATATGTTGCGAGCTATGCAACATTCACTACATGAAGTCATTAATAATAATAATAAAATTTCATAAATTGCACACCATAGTTTGTTAGATTCAGTTTTATTAAAACTTACTGTGTTTATTTTAATATGTTAAATTTAATCTTGTAGTACAATAAGAATAGCTTTTGTGAATGAAGATGATAATTTAAATAAAAAATGATAATTTATATAAATTAAAGATAGGGTTAGCAATAACATTTTCTTAGCAACCCCTTAATCTCTACAATAACCAATTTACCCAAATTTCATCAGAAAAACTTGAATGTTATAATTAACTTGATTTTATGACTGGATTATAAAGACTGGAACGACAAGCTTGCTATAAAATGCAATAAAATTTTTTTCCGAAATCCAAGGAAAAATATATTGTAAACAACAATATACTGTCCAATAATATTAAAACAGCTTCTTCTCCGTCAAAAGAAAGCTTTTATGATTTTGTTTTCAAAATATTAACGAAAAATAAAAATTCCATTAAAAACAAACTTCTTACTTTAATGACACAAAACACTTATAATAGCGAACAAATAAACCCAAATACCATTTGCCCAGATCAATTTTTTAAGGCAATTTTAATCAAAATCATAAAAAGTTTCTCATGTCCAATAAAAATCAAGAGCACAATAAAGTGCGCACCATCCAACAAAAATTTTATCCAATTAGATGTTTTTAACTGGAGTTTACAGTAAATAGAACTTTTTTTCTAATAATAATTTTACGAGTAATATGTTGATTTTAAAAATATTGTCGCATACAGCAGCCGCAGAGTTTACTGTTTAAAATTAATGTTGTATCTTATCTCGACAAAAAAGCAATTAATGTTCAGCTATGTTTACTGTTGCGTTTTTCATTGTTAAAAATTCATCAAATATTACTTCGTACAATGTTTCTCGTTGAAATAAATCTGTCACATTTCAATACTGATGACAAGCGAATTTTGTATGCCCTAATTTACAAATTAATCTCAACACATTTTACATATGGTATTTTAAATAAACTTAAAATAAAAAATTTATAAAACATATTTTATTTTTGACTCAAAATAAAATAATACTATTAATAATATTTTTAACTTTTAAAATTATAAAATCAAGTGTGATACTTGTGAAAAATTTTATATAAGGAAAATAGGAAGAAGTTTTATAGAGAGATTCAAAGAACATATTCCAATGAACAAAAATAAACAAAATTTAAAGTCAATTGTTGCAAATCATTTAAATGATAATAACCATAATTACACCAGTTTCGAACAAAATTTAGAACCTTTACATTTGTGTAACAAAGGTTTTTTAATGGATTCCTTGGGAGAGTTTGAAATTTATAAAGTATATTAAAAAAATTTCCAAATATATTTTTAAATGACCAACTATTCTTTAATTAAAATATCTTGTATAATTCGATTTTGTAAATTTCAAAAAATTCAAAAAGTTCAATTCATTTATATTTTATTCATAATATTTTGATCAGCATATCATATTTTTTCTAATAACAAGTAAATTTTATATGCATAAAATTATTTTTACACGAGTTCAATTCCGCTCCTTCATTTACGGGAGCAGATTGCATCTTTTACTCCCTGGCTAGGGAGTAAAAAATAACAAACCATGACAACCATGGAAGTTTTCATGGAAACAGAAATTTTTTATGATAAACTAAAACAAATTTAAGGACCCAAATACTCTCAAAGTTCTTTATACGTCATATGTCAGGTCGCAACTGGAGTATGCCTCAGCTATATGGTCTCCAGATTTTAAAATTTACTCATCGAGGATCGAAAGTATACAAAAACAATTTTTATCTTTGCCTTACGCCTACTATTTTCCAACAATTTGACCTCATTTGTGAGGAAACCGTACAACAATCGTTTGAAATTGTTGAATATGTTGCCACTATTTCGCAGACAACAGATTTATTATGATACGTTCACTTACGATATCATCTCAGGTCTTTGACTGACATTGACTGACATTGACTGACATTGACTGCACGCAGCTATTAAATTTTTTTTCAAATCAATGTTCCAAGGCGAACTCATCGTCGTCGAGATGAATTTTTCAAGATACCATTTTGCCGAGGTAATTACAAAACTTCTGATCCTATTTTTGAGTGCTTCAAATATTTTAATGACAATTAAACTCACTAAATAAAGTTTCAATAAGGTCCAATAAAAACGCTTCATTTACTATTTTTTAGCAAATCAAAACGATTTGTTTCGATTATTTTTTTCTGGTAGGAAGGAACAGCGAATATTTTCGAATATTTTCCGCCTACTTAATATATTAATTTAAAATAAAAATTCAGGGTAGCGAAATCCGAAATTCGACGTCCACGCCGTGCTGCCTGGGTAATGCTGACAGAATTAGGTTGGTGTATTGGAGACAAGCAGAGTAAAAACTGCTTAGTCAATGACGCTACATCACGGCGAATTGGCGCTCTACAACCAATGCGACTCAAGCGTCTGTTCTCCATGTCAGGGGCGGCTTGGAGCGGGCGTCTGTCTTGAATCAAGCGGCTCGCTATATAAACGTGTAAAAAGGTTGTTTCTGGTGACCTTAATATGCAGAACGGACCCATTCACGACAATTTGGGTTGGGCCTAAGGTTAACACCCTAACCCCGGAAAAAAACTAATATGTTAAATTTGGTTATCAGAAAGAGAAAAACAGACCCGGAAAAAACAACAGAATTCTACCTGGACGTGAAAAAAGACCAGACTACCGAATCGGAACGTGGACCGTGCGCAGCCTGAGCGCTCCTGATGCTCTTATAAGACTAGAAACAGAGGCTGAGAGGTATAGGATGGATATTAATGCTCTACAAGAAATTAGACAGCCGATAATCGGAAAACAAGATTTGGAAAGTCACTCTCTATACTGTAGTGGTCATCCTTCTAGAAGAGAATTTGGAACTGGCTTTCTTGTTGGTGCACGCATACAAGAAGCCGTGATGAAATTCATCCCGGTCGGTGAGAGGATCTGCTACCTACGTGTACGCGGTACATATAACAATATTTCTCTTATTGCCGTGCATCCACCAACTGAAGCTAAGACCGTCGACGAGGAGGATAATTTCTACATAGAACTGGAAGAGGTTATGAAACAAACACCAACACGCGACTTCATTATGGTTCTTGGTGACTTTAATGGACCGGTTGGAAGATATATCTCTTATGGAAATGTGGTGGGTCCCAACAGCCTGCATTTGAATTCGAATGATAATGGTGAGAGAATGACTGAGTTTGCATTATCAAATAATTTGAGAATTGCCAGTACGTTCTTTCCGCATCAATCGATTCATAAGCAGACTTGGGTCTCACCGAATGGAAATACTCGAAATCAAATTGATCACGTTCTAGTAACAACACGTTTCTTTTCGAGCGTTCTGGATGTGCGATCCTTTAGAGGTGCATACATTGGAAGTGACCACTTCCTTGTATGTGCAACGATAAGGTTCCACTTCCCAAATCCAGGCATTCCAAAATTCAATCAACGGAAACGTTTTAACATCTCAACATTAAAGAATGCTGAAACAGAAGAGAGATATCAAATCCATATTGCCGAAACATTGGAGAAATCAGAAACCATTAATGGAGACGTCGATAAGTCATGGTATTTGCTCAAAGATGCTGTTTTAAGCGCTGCTGAGGGAATACTTGGACGACCAGAGAACCACTCCCAGAAGCCATGGATGGATCAAGCATGCCTTGATGCTATTCAATACAAAAGAGATTGCTATCTGAAGTGTCTACAAGGACGCAACACCAGGTCCACGAAGGAGAATTATAAACTGGCAAGACAAGCCGTTACAAAGCTATGTAGACGAACGAAGAGAGAATGGTGAGGAGATTGAAAGCTTCAATAAGGAACATCAATCGCGTAACTTCTTTCAACAGGTTAAAACCTTAAAGAAGGGCCCTCAAACTAGATCGACTGCTATTCAAAACGAAAATGGGGAGCTACAAGTAGACCTTAAAAATATTTTAGATACTTGGGCCGCTTATTTTGAGAATCTTCTCAACTTAAGTGACCAGCAACAAGTCGGGCGACGAGCTAAGCTTATTCGTGCGTCAAAGGTACATGTAGACAAACCAACCAGAGAGGAATTCGATGCGGCGCTGTCAAAATTAAAATGCAATAAAGCACCTGGTATCGACGATATAACATCCGAAATGATTGTACATGGTGGCAAAACTCTATCCTCAAGATTGTTTGAACTTGTTCAAATGATCTGGAGGACTGAAACCATGCCACAGGACTGGAACAAAGCTATGCTGATACCAATCCATAAAAAGGTAATCGCCTACAATGTGCAAACTACAGAGGAATCGCTCTCCTCTGCACAGCATATAGCATCTTTTCCTACATTTTGCTATCCAAAATCAATCCTTTTGCTGAACAACTGTTTGGAGAATATCAGTGTGGTTTCCGGCGGGGCCGAGGTACCACCGATGCACTTTTCTCGATAAGGATGATTTTGGAAAAGTGTCGAGAGTTCAACATTCCTGTGCACCAACTTTTCATTGATTTCAGGCAGGCCTACGACTCTCTCGAACGAGAGACTCTATGGTCTGCTCTGGTGTCAATGGGAATTCCTGGTAAACTGGTATCACTATGCAAAATGACAGTACAGAACTCTCAATGCTGTGTACGAGTAGAGAACGAAATATCAAAGTTTTTTAAAGTCGACTCCGGTTTAAGACAAGGTGATGCTATCTCTCCTATACTTTTTAATCTAGCCTTGGAATATGTGTGCCGTCAAAAGAATCTACCGACTAATAACAATATCTTGTCAATAAACTCAGTACAGATGATTGCTTACGCTGATGATGTTGTCATCCTCGGCCGAAGTGAAGCTGTTATGAGTGAGACTTTCAAGTCGCTTGAGAGTGGTGCTAGGAAAATTGGCCTGCAAATTAACTACAATAAAACCAAACATATGAATGTTTCAAGAGAGGCTGAGAAGAAAGATTTGATGTGCGGCGATGAACGAATTGAGGGAGTTGAATCTTTTAAATATTTGGGATCAATGCTTGACTCAAACAACAGCATACTTACAGATATTAAAGCTCGAATCGCTGCAGGTAATCGAACTTTCTACTCAATTAAACCTCTCCTTGGATCACCGTATGTATCAACTAACACCAAGCTCAAGTTATACAAGACATTGATTAGACCGGTTGTGATGTATGGGTCACAAACGTGGACCCTTACACAAAATGACGAATCGCATTTATCTGTATTTGAGCTTAAGATCCTACGCTACATTTTTGATCCACTTAAGACAGACGATGGAGAGTATAGAACCCGGTATAACTTTGAGATCAGAGACCTTCTTGAGGGTCCTGATATAATAGGTTGTATCCGTTCTAATAGGATTGCTTGGTTTGGGCATGTTCTACGAGCCGATTCACAGTCTGGAATGATTAGAAAAATGTACGTTAGTACCCCAGGGAGTGGTAGACCGCGAGGTAGACCACGACTACAATGGGAGACTGACGTAATAAACGACCTTAAAAAAATCGGCTGCCATGGTAATTATGTCGCTGTTGCGAATGACCGTTGTGAATATTCAAAGCTGATTAACCTGGCAACGCTCCTACATGGAGCATGAACGCCTTAAAAAAAAAAAAAAAAAAAAAAAAAAAAAAAAAAAAAAAAAAAAAAAATAAAAATTCACATACAAAATTATGTGAAAATTCAATTTGCAAATAGTAAAAATGTCCGTTTTCATTCATAAATGATTGCATGTTTATGTTTATTTGTCAAAATTAAATTACAAATTTATAACATTTATGCGCCTACTAAGATGAAATAATATTTTACTATGTATGATTATGTTGTATGAAATAATGTTACTATTTCTGTTCGTTAAATTGTCTGCTAAATACAACTCGTCACCAAATTATTAGTCGATTATTTTTCAACATTACCACTCATGCCATTTGAGGTTAAAAATTTCACATTTGTGATGTGAGTGCATTTTGACGAGCGATTGTAGAAAAACTACTGAATCGATTTTCATAAATGATATGTCGTTGAATAGGTATTAGAACAAAGTTTTTAAAAATGTACACTGTTAGTTTTTTGAAATAATTTTTAACGGTGTAACATAAGAAAAAACGGTGTAATTGAAAAAAGATAACATAGCCTTTTTTTTTTTTTAAACTAAATTGAAGCTTATTTTATATCCAACCACTTGTGAAAGTTTAGGACACGCTTTATTTTTTGTTTTAAAGATAAAATTCGTTGTGCATATGACTGTCGGGAATCAGTTTTTTTTGTTCTGAAGGAAAATTATAAAAATGGCGTTATAAACTAAGAGATTTTTTTTTATGTTAAATATCAAATATTTTATTATTAGATGAACTTTTTAAAATATCATAAAAATTATTTATGTACTACAATAAATAAAATAAATACAATTGTTAAAAATGATTTACTTATTTTACTAGAAGTTTCTTGTGAATAGTTCTGCAATTATTTTCTTTGTATTAGATGGCATAAAAAAATGAAATATTTATCTGTCACTTATAGTAATCACTTGTCACTCTTATAAAAAATAATTTGACAGTCTCGACTGCAAACAAAAAAACCGTTTAAAAACCAAAATCTATTTAGGAACTTTTGACTGGAGAAGTATTATGTTCGTATTATGTTATTATGGTCATAAAGTAAAAGATTGTATTTTAACATTAAATTACAAATATTTTATTATTGAATAAACTTTGTAAAGTATCATACAAATTATATATGTAGGTTAAAGAAAATAAATATAGTTATTAAAAATTGTTTACTTATTTTACATTTAAAAGTTTCTTTTGAGTTGGAAAATATTTTTGCATTTATTGTCTTAGTATCTAATGGTACAAAAGAATGAAATTTTTGAGTTCCACTTATAGTAATCACATTTTTATATCGATTTTGTAATTTTTTTTGTTAATTGATATTCATTTTTATCGGCGTATCCAAAGTTCATGGTAGATTCCCATTTTAAAGCCCATTCGAAAAGTTTTTTTGGTGTATCAATAATATCTTTGCTCCCTATACTATAACGGTCTGCAGCACGCTTCAGTGTACCACCAATTCCATCACAAGGTGCCTTTCCATGGCTGGTAGCATGAAAATGCAATTCTGCATCAACTTTAAAGTCTTTTTTGTGGTGGCATAAGTTAATTAGGTTATGTTTATTTTTGTATTGAGAAGGTGCACCGCCAGTGTTATAAATTATTTTCGTAATATTAGAATTTATATGCGTTTTGAAGAATTCAATAGGTTTTGTAATGAAAAGATGGACTGTAGTACTGTTGTGATCGTTTATATCCGAAATGAGTATAAAACTTCGGTGCTGTATATATTCACTTTCATCACTTTTAAAATAAATGACAAATAGATGAATAGTAGCTTGTGAATTATTATAATAATAGCCTTGAACCGCATCCTGAATTATGAAGCCGTAGTTTTCAGAAAAATCCTCTTGAACGAAGCACTTCCTGCTTCTAATTTTTTTTTTCCTCAATGAATGTAGATTGCTGTTTTACTATAAAGTTGTGTGGTATCAAAATTTGTAAACGGTAAATAAATTTTTTCATAAATTCTTCTACAGTTTCTATTAAAGTATCCAAATTGCATTGATCAGTGGTATTCCATTGTTGATATTTGACTTGAAGGATTCCTTTAACGTCAAAATCATTTAGTAATTTTTATTCCAGTTGTTGAAGTTTTTTTGAACATTCATTGCACTTCAAAGTATGACAATCTTCTGTTAATTCACCACATGAAACAAAGACAATTAATGTTTTATAATTCTGGAAAGCAGCATCAGTAATTCAAGACATCTTAGAGTGTTGAATCATTAGTTTCATATTTTGATGTATGGTACACACGCACACATTATGAACTCCTTGGGATAATTTTATACATTATTGTGGTCGAAGGGACGTGAATTTAGTAAATCCTATTTTCACATCAGGAAACTTATTTTTAAACTCCACATAAGCTTCATATAATGTACATAGCAATAAGCGCTTTTGTGTTTTTATGCGCTCATCTCCTTTTTAGAGATATTGCATCTCGTTTGCCTGGCAATAATCTACTGATTTCATCACTTTTATAGAACTGCTCCACAACATTTATATCTGTTGTGGATACACCTCTTTTATCCGTCGCAGATGAATGCTGAAAATTATTTTCATGTAGAGTTTTACTGTTGTTTCTTATTATAATTATATTGTTATTATAATTATATTATTATATTTAAAAATATAATAATTTATATTATTATATTTAAAAAAAATTCTACGAGAAGTCGTATTTTTCATTTATCAAAGGCTATCTATAAACTAAAAATAAACCAAATTAAAAAGGGTCGAGTAAAAATGTCGCAAAATTTTGCTGAACTTGGCTGAAATTGCTTTTTAAAAAGTTCATTTAATAATAAAATATTTGATATTTAACATAAAAAAAAATCTGAATCTAAAAATCGCCATTTTTATAATTTTCCTTCAGAACAAAAAAAACTGATTCCCGACAGTCATATGCACAACGAATTTTATCTTTAAAACAAAAAATAAAGCGTGTCCTAAACTTTCACAAGTGGTTAGATATAAAATAAGCTTCAATTTAGTTTAAAAAAAAAAAAAGGCTATGCCATCTTTTTTTCAATTATACCGTTTTTTTCTTATGTTACAGTGTACATTTTTAAAAACTTTGTTCTAATACCTATTCAACGACATATCATTTATGAAAATCGATTCAGTAGTTTTTCTACAATCGCTCGTCAAAATGCACTCACATCACAAAATAACAAAAAATTGAGGGGCACCCTGTGAAGACCCCTGGTCGAAAAAAAAAATTCTAAGAGAACTTGTTTGTTCCTATTTGATAATCACTGCATCTGTTTGAAAAATTCTTTCTCTGTTTGAAAGGTCCATTATGCCAGATGGACAAAGGCTATATATGGCTATACTTTTTTTTTTAAATGGAACCCCAGGCCCTTATAATTATATTAAGGGGTTTTGCCTAAATGTTAACAATTATTTTAATTAGGTTTTTATTTAAATATCGTTTTATACACTTACCTTGCTTTGATAAGTAATTTTTACGTTGATTATAACTTTATGAAATTGAAAAATGAAAGTATAATCTAGCAAACAATTACATTTATATATCAAAATTATATATATTGGAATTTAACACATCATGGTCCTACAAATTTTTCCAAATATGTTGTTGGTTTGCAATTGTATGTAATACATGTTTTTAAAACTTAGTGAAGATAGTTGGTAACATCGATTTTATCGATTTAAAGCTCAAAATTACGAGACACATCACGCAATTCACACAAATACTATACAAAGAAGCATAGCTTATGTATGATTAAACATACATGGCAATCATGATGAATAAACTAATTAAAAATGATGGCACTTAGCCGGCAACACGTTTGCAATAGTGATTTGCAAACAGTAACAATGCATTAATTAATACCAATGAATTTAATATATCTTCCCGCCGCAGGAACATATGAAAAATTTGAGATTTTGGATCTATGCTGTTGGCAAATCAGTTAACATGAAATATCGTTTACCACTGGCAATGGCAGTAAGATTCCACTGATATAAGAAGCTAAGTGATATTTTAGGGGAGCTGGCGAATGAACTTTTTTCAATCAACGATAGAACCCTTAGTTTTAGTTATGGAATATTCTTTGACGATGACACGCTATTTTTTTTAAATAAAATGTCTTTTGGGTACTAGGTATAGAAATTACAATGTGTGTCATATATGCAGGATTGAGGAAAAAAATTTACATGATCTTGGTATATGCTTCTAGCACTAGGATAATTTGTAACCCAATTTTAGCTTTGTTCCTGCAAATTTGAAAAAAAAAAGTGTTTTATTTTTATTTCCTCCATCCTAGTGTTTCTGATTTCTCGCCTTTTAAATTTCTCGAAAAAGAAAAGGAGCAATATATGTTGAGAAATATATTTTCTTAGAATTCTTCGTTTATAACGCCAAATTAAACACCAATGTATCTTTACATTCATTTTTTAACAATGCGTACTAAATAAAACAATTTTTTTAATTGTAAATAATAAATCCAATAAGTTCCAACAACTTCCGTTTATAGGGATTGAAAAATTATTCGAATCAGTGATATTACTATATCTGTCCTCCATAATGACTCCATAAATCTATTGTTTTACGTTTTCGTCAATTCATTCAGAATATTCTGAATATACTAATTTTGAAAATGTGGACAGAATTTGTTCAAAATTAGAACTATCTATTCTATCTCGAATGAATTAACGAAAACGCCAGTTGTTGACGCTAGTTCATTCGTCTAGGGATCTGCTTATCTTTTTGTTAATGTTGAATTAATTTTATTTAGTAACTCAAGCTTTTAGTTTCTAAAAATTTAATGACTAGTTCCTTAATATCTGAAAGATTTTTTGGAAAAGTGTTTGTCAAATAAAGCTACTTTTTGTAATTCTGGGGAAAGAAACCCCATCAACAGCAACTAATTGAGCAATTACTATACTCATCGACGGACACCGCCTTTTCATGAATTTATCGATTTTTTGCATATCAATGTTGATTTGTACACATCTTTTATGCACAGGACTACTTGTCCGGCTCTGGCTGTTTTTTTTTTCAAAGAATGTATGGGATTGAAATGTCGAGGAAGACCAGTGGTTGCAGATGCAGATCCTTTACATAATATCGTTTTACAAATATAGCAGTTTGATGCATCCTTTTTGTTTTTGGTAAAATTGGTAAAATGTTTCCAAACATAATCGAATTGATTTGAGTAGTTTATTTTAATGGTTATATGATGCAAATGGCTAAATTTTTAAGAACAACTTAAAAAACGGCTAGTTACGTTAAATACTTTTATTATCTCAATAACAGTTGTTTCTTGAAAAATTTTGTTTTTCTGATTATTTTGCATTTTACACAAAATGTCAAACTATTTAGAAAGCAGTGGTACATAAATCTACCATACCGTAATTTTAGTTCTCTTTTGTTCCGAACAGCGCAAAAATTTATAGTTTTGATTGTTTACTAAAAACACGTTACGTGTCGTACGTTACGTGTCATACGACGTTTGTTTTTTAAAATAAAGGATATATTTTTTTCTCGAGAATAATAAAAATTTTCTCGAGAAATTGAGATTAGATTTTTGTTGAATTTCTCGAGAAGAAACACTACTCCATCCTATCTTGAAATATTGCCCTACGTCGTACATTATTATGTGAAAGGATTTATTATTTAGTATTCCATTCTATTCCAAAAAGAATATACGTCTTAAAAAGCATGGTGTTGTGGAATCTAGGGCTTAAAAGGTTTTTTTGTGTTGTTGTGACACATATTGTAATTCCAAATATGTCAAATATTTTGACATTGTACGAAATTTTCGGTGAAAAAGATGATGAACAATGTCATTGAATGGAAAATTCGAAGGGAAAGATGTAGTGTTGCCACGTATTCCAATAATTCCAAGAGATATGGCATTTGAATTCAAACGTTTAGTTTCCAATGCAATAACCGTCAACAAAGCACAAGGAAAGTTACTGCAAGTATGTGAACTAGATTTGGAGAATGCGTGCTTCTCACACTGTATATGACTACCACGTTAGGAAAACCTTCTGATTTATTCGTTCGCAATAAACGGAAAAACAAAAAATATAGTGTACCCACAAGTACTCGAATAAATAAATAGAATTAAAACGACATTTTGAAAGTCTTCCCATATTAATATAAATAATAAGTGGCAATAACGAGTTTTCTCGAATTTTCTTTCTTATGAGATAGCGGCAATATGTGACGGGTACAATGTTAAATAAACAAAACTTTTACCCTATTTAGTGTAAAAAATAAAATTTTTTGAGATTTTATGGGTGATTAAGATCAAAGTAATTATTGTAATTCACTTGAATTTTGCAATTTGAAAGCATTTGTCGTTTTCTCTCAGAAACACTTCTTTATGCCCGATTTATAGTCGGTAACTTTAACTTAACGTTAACCTAACGTAAAGTTCATTTCATTCTATCTTAAAGATTTTGTTAAGGATTTTTTCACGTTTATTATAAAAACTAAAGAAAACCTAAATTTAATTGAAAGTGCCCATAAAAATAAAATTTTATTCATTAAGAAATGTAAAAGATATAAAAAGAGGACCTTAAAGCCAAATTTCAGCATGAAATTAATATAAAAATGAATTTTTTTATTTTAAATTTTGTATTAAATGTTTATTTTGATTTCGTTATTTTAAATTTTGATTTTAAAATCAGTTTATTGCTTTAAAGAATTGATATGATTTATACAATTGATTACAAACCCAAAATTAATATCAAATCAAACGTCAAAGAATACGTAATTTCTTACCGACTATAAATCAAAATTTTGTAGTGTCTTAAGTTACGGTTAAATAAAAGTTAACGTTAAGTTAACGTTACCGACTATAAATCGGGCATTAGAACAGTTTTTGTGTTTTTCGTGTCGGGAAAAAATACAATGCATGAGCACTGTGAATATTTGTGAATCTATTTTTGTTCTGTACAATGTTTTATATAGAGATGACACACCGCTACTAATTCAACAAGTAATTTAAATTTTTTTATTGGTTACTTGAAAACTTATTTGATCGCTAGTTTTTCATATATCTGAACTGATCAGCTAGAGTGTTGATTATTTTTCATTCATTTTTTTAAAAAGAAAAATTAAAAATTATACTATCATTGCTCATTGCCACTTTTTGAAATCATTGCTCCTACGTCAACAAAATGTCTGCGCATAAACTTGATTTATAAGCGTAGCAAAGCACGGTGGGTCCTGCTAGTTATTAAATACAAATACAAAAATGAGTTTACTGATCTTTTTTGCTACTTCAGATTATTATTAAAATATAGGAAATCTCTATTAAAATATAGCAAGTGCTCTATTTGTTTCCGGAGTTGATAACTAACAATTTTTGTTCGTCTATACGAGATGTGCTGTTTTCAGTCTAAATATTCAAAAACAAAATTAGATTGTTTGGGACATTTTATATAAAACAGATCTTTTGTTCCTACTATATTTGGTTTAGCAGCCGTGACTGTTTCCCACCCTATTATTGGTTTTGAATTTAGTACCAATTTTCCTCTGACAGAAGTATTTAATCCATATTTTGCCAATCTTCCTATATAAGCAACAAATTAGATTATATACAAACATTAAAACAAAATGATGATATTTCTTACTTGCCAGCATTACTCGTTCCTTTAGACGTCAGCATCTCACAAGAATTTTGATACTTCACTAACATTTTCCAAAACATCAAAATGTTCCAAATGGATTGCAAGTACTAATTGGTTGGTTTGGAATAGAAGGAATTCCTTAAATTTTCAGTAGAATTCAGTAGAATTTTGTATCTATAAAAACTTGCAAAATGGTGTTATATATCACTGCACTTCGAATATCACTTTTTGACGTCACAATTATACTATTCTTTGAATAAATATTTATTAATATTTATAATATCAATAGATATTTATTCAATGTATCAATTAAACTGTGACGTAAATAACAACATTCAATGACATTAATGACAGTTCACAAACACACCTACAAAGTTAGAGCAATTTCTTGTCATATTCTTTTTCTAAAACAAAAGCAATTTTTCTGCTCTGACTATACTGACATACGTACAATAATCGGAATCGATTAAAATCGTAAATAGTTTTTGAAGATTCAAATGAGATGTTAATTTTGTACGTTGATAGAATCGATAGGATTTACCAAGTTCTTAGAATATAAGTACTTAGTAAGGTGTTGGTTTAAGTGCTTATTTAGGTGTAAAGTAGTTTTGTAAGAATCAATAGTCTGAAAATAGTTTTTTGAGATTCTAATTAGATGTTAATTAGAATTGTTATAGATTCTGTAAGAGCTAATAAGTTTATCGAGAGTAAGAAGTTCTTATTTAGATGCAATTAATGATTAAAAGAACTAAAATATGTCCATTTAAGAATGTTTAATTCTTAAATCGTAGTTAAAGTTCGACTTGGGATATTACTTTTTCCTATGTAACAATAAAAGCACATCTTTTTAAAAGTGGGTTGAAAGAGGGAACAAATGTGTCAATCAAAGATCCACCACAAATATGTCTACCATAGATTTTTTAAAAATTAGATAAAACTGAAGATATAACAACAACAAATATTGATGCAAAGGATACATTTGGTTTCTATCATCCATGTGTAAATATTTGTCCTTTGCGTCTGCTCAAATATGATCTTTATTCTATATTACACTATTCCATGGTGACTTGCATTTGTGTTAAACCGGACTCATACCCAACAAATAAAACTTATTGCATAATAGTACAGTAAATAAACAAACATTCATCTTTTTAATAGACCTTAATTGAGGACACACCGCAATTCAAATTACCTTTTTCACAATGATAAAATTTATTCCACCATCACATCACACAACAATAAAAACTGAAAAAAATTGATAAATTATTTTCCATTTCCCATAAAACGTTACATCCTATAAAATGATGTAATTCAATTACTTGCAAAAATTATATTTTCAACTTTTTTTTCAAAAGACTTAGAAAAACAGTAAACAAATAAAAACGTTAAATTATTGAAAAATTTATTTCCCTTGCATTAAAAATCAATTCTTTTTGTCTGGAAAACCCTGACATCCTTCCTGCTTGGTATAAAATCACGACACATAATAAAAAAGAAACCAGAATCCCAACAGTGAATTAAATTAATTTCAAACGCATTTACAACTCTTGGATTTATACTTTTTCCGTAGTAAAATTTTTTTTTTATTTTCTGTAATTTAATTTTTGGAAAAATAACATAAATTTTCTTGACAAAAATGAAAAATTTATTTTGTTGTTAAAATTTTTAAACTTTTATGTTATAAAATAAATCAAATTACATTTTTACAGTGAAAGGTGTAGGTTTGTAAGGAATGGGGAATATTGATCATAATGTCGTTGGTTTTATAACCTAAAAGGTGTGTCATGTTAAAATTGAGACAGTGATAAAAAAAGACATATTAAAGTTGAGTAGATTTTGAATTAGTCTATTAAAAGCTTAAACCATACTTGTTATTAGCGACAATGTGAGTTGTGAGTGTAGATATCTTACTGATTTTCAGTATAAATATTGTAACAAATCTCATTACGGGTTTGCATATTTAAATAATCTTGTTTTGGTGTAAAAAACTCGATTAATAAGCTTGTGATTTGCCATAAAACAAAAATTGTTTTGTAATTTGTGTTACCCTCGAAATAAAACTAATTAATTTTAATAAGGAAAATGCGCTTGCAATTTTCTTGGTTTTTAAAGATAAAAATTAAGAAACAAAATTATTCGGTGTTGGTGGGAAAACAATTTAAATTCATAAGTCTTAAGAAGGGGAAGAAGGCATAAAAATGGCAAGGACAGTGCAATTATGTAATTATTATAATTACTACACTTTATAAAATTTTGCGGGATCTCTGGTTTTGAGCTCTTTACCTACTTTTATGAATTTAAAAACCACCGAAAGATTTTAATTCAACAATATTTAATTAATTTTTAAACATATTTAGTTATTATATAATATTTGGGCTATTTTTTGGAAAATGTACATTTTTCTTCTCCATTATTATTTGTAACGTCCGCTATATTCGCCTACACAATAATTAAAACCAATTCATCTTCTTTTTCTAATTCAATAAAAATTTATTTCAATAGTTTCAGTTCATTTTTACATTAATAATAATTTTAAAATTTTCTAATATTTAACGGCCAGTTAAATTTCGAATATACTGAAAAAATAAACGAACGTACCAATTTTATTTTCATTTCTAACGAACAGATGTCGTTGCTAATTTTTGCTGAATCTTGGTGTTACACGATTGATTAGAAGATGTCAAAAGAAAAACACATTTTTTTCTGACATCCAATTTCCATGTTTAAATTTAAAACAATTTGGTTTTTCATTTTTTATTTTTCAATTGGTGTTTAGATGTAAAGCCTAAAACATAAAAATCAAAAAGATTGATAATTATTGTTTCGATGTTTCATTTGGAAACATAAAACATTCTATTTTCTAAAAATTTAAATGTTGAACATTTTAATTGTGTTGAGTAATTGTTTTAATCAAAATAAAAGAAGATATAATAAATCAGAAAATAGTAAAAATAATAAAACCAAGAAAAAGTTCTTTCTATTGTGTAAATTTAATGGAAAAGAAAATAACATTCATCAAATGGAATTGTTCTATATATGGTGGCTTTCTGCTACTTATTTTTGCTGACCTTGTGGGTAAAGTGGTGAAGGATAAAGAAGGGGAAAAATTAAACATTCTGCCCCGAAGATATTCGACCAAGATTAGATTGTGGATTGTGATATTGGCAGTATTTTGGTTACTTTTCGTATCGGCGTACAGAAAAGAGTTAACGTCATAGAGGAATTTGGGTACACCAGCAACCATAATAATACCGAAGAGGAAGGTGCAGACAAGGAAAACAAGAGGATTAAGCTAGCAGTTACCAACAAACCAAAAACTAGGTTAGATTCTTTATTTGTTTTTTTATATAGATATATCTATTCATATATTTTCTTTTTATTAAACAACTGATATGAATTCAATGATGTTACTGTCATGTTAGGCTAATTTTTAAAAAATAGATAGGAGATTTCTAGAGTGAGATTCGATCTGAGGGAGGCGCTATCCCGTGTAATTTGTTGTATATTGAATAAAATTGTAAATATTTGTAACACAGTCATAATTAATCGTATAAAAGTCCAAGCTACGATACAGTGGCATAATAATAAGTGGCAGCCGAAACAAAGACCTGGGGCTTTGTAGGGTTTTTTTATATATACATGATGAGTCATGATTTTGGGCGCAAAAAAAAATTAAGCGCATTTTTATAAAACCAGTTTTTGATTTATAAATATTTAAATTAGAAATATTTTTAGATAAAATCAGTCTTGGTTTTTTTTGATTATCAATTTTGTAAGTTTTTGGTAAAACCAGTATTGGTTTTTTTTTGTTGATTTGATGATGCAATTAATTGTATGAAAAATTAATTGTATGTTTTTGATTATTGTTGGATTTGGTATATTTTTGATATATAAATATATATATAGATATATTATATATTACATTATATATTTTAGTATTGGAATTTTTAATTTTTTGTTTTGAATTTTTCTAATTCAATAATGTATTGTAAGAGACAACAGGGGATGCGGATCAGGAGGAGGAAGAGCATGTGGAGAGAAAGGAGAGAATGGATGAGGCAATGAATGTGGTGGAATGGATGATGAATGTGATTATGAATGAAGTGAAGAATGGGATATTTTTGGAATTGATGGAGGACATTTGCGAAGAGCAGTACGATGAGATATTGAATGGGATGGTGAGTGATATAGTGAATGAGTGCGTGAATGAAGAAGCGAATGAGTTGAGTGTGCTGGATGAGGAAGTGAATGAGGAAGTGAATGTGGGCTGGAGAGAAAGGAGGAGGATCTCCAGGAACAGGAGCTCCCACTTGAAAAGGAAGGAGAGGAGAAGGAGGGCGAAGGAGAGTCGCTTGGTCGTGGAGCTGGGAGCTTCCTCGACCAAGAGTACTCAAGTGGAGGAGCTGGTTGAGGAGGTTCCCATCTCACCGATCACGTGACAGGAAGAGGAGTGGTCTGGTCCGCAGGAGGTCCCTGTTCCTCATTGTATAATTAATTGAAATTATTTATTATTTTTAGTTTGGAAAAAAACCGTTTTGGGGTGGTAATTTTTTTCAGGGATTGTTTTTTTATACCGCCAATGTACATATTGTATATAATGTACATATTCTTGTAAATATTTTTTTTGTAAACATTAATGTACCTACATATTTTTTTTTGTACATATCTTTCAATGTACATAACGTATATATTGTACATAGTTTTCAAAGGTTCTTTTTGTACATAGTTTTGATAAACTTTGTAATGTAAATAGTTGTTGTATTTTTTTTGATAATATTGTACATATTTTTGGTATACATGTACATATTTTTGGTATACATGTTTATATTGTAAATATTTGGTACATTTTATTTTTTTTTTGTTTGTAAATAGTTTTTTTTTTGGAATTAATTCGTGTATTAGGGTTTAAATAAAATTCTTTCTCAGCGGTAGGCCTAACAAGCCATCCATAGAGCTTCACTCTTTATCATTGATGTCGTTCCTAGGTCGCCTATGGCCATCGTGGTTATGCGATCGAAGAACATTGGTTTCTTCTCTTCATTCAGCGAGGGAGTTCTCAGGGACGAGGAGTGGTGTTCCTGTGTTTGTACTTAGGTGCAAACCAGTAGTACCATTCTTTGCTCAGAGGCTTCTTCGGTGTAATGAAGAGAAGAACCAATTATACTTTGCTTTCAGGATCAGAGGCTTAACCTCATACAAACTCAAAAACTTTTCCATTTTTCCATTTAGCTTTACAATAGACAGTTTTTCATAGAGTTTAGGATTTGAAGTCTGGTGCTCGGGAGCGTTCTTCAACTTTCGCATTAGGTTTAGTTGTAATTTATTTGTAAATTAAACAAGCACAACTGGGTCAGTAGAAATGGACCTAAGGTGTAATCGTGACAGTTGTGATTGTTTTATTAGGTTGGGGAGAAACTGTTCTGTAGAATCTGGTCGTTAGGGGCTTTTCTAGTCAGTTCTCACATGCATTGTTGGAGTGGGTTCGCGAACGCGGGATTTCAAATTTAAACAAAATGGATATTGTAACCATACTTACTTTTTAAATTGTCTCCAGACGAATCTTGATTTTGGGAATCTCTTATATTATTAAATAAAAATAAAATAAATAAAACAAAAATTTTTTGCTGAAAATTAAATAAATAATTTTTTTTATTAAATAAATAATTTTTTTTATTAAATAAAATAATTTTTACTAGAATAAATAATTTTAGGTAAATAAATAATTTTTTTTAAATACGCAAAACATCAAGGCATAAATAAATATCTTTTATTTTTTAAAAAAAAAATAAATAAATATTTTGAGTTAAGAGGACCACCCAATAAATAAACATCTTTAAATATTTTTTCAAATTTTAAAATAAATAAATATTTTTTCCATAGGGGTGTGTCGTCAATAAATAGTGATAGATATATATATATATATATATATATATATATATATATATATATATATATATATATATATATATATATATATATATATATATATATATATATATATATATATATATATATATATATATTTCAGTATATCTGAAATTAAATAAATAAATAAATAATATTTTTATATACAATATTTTAGGAATTTTTGTGAAAGGTGAAGCAAAGATTGAGTACAACGGTAATCTTTTTGTGCTTTTACGAATTTGGTTTTTACAAAAATTTTTGTGTTCGTTGTTTTTTTTGTTTTTGCGTTTTTCATTTTTTTTTTACATTTCCATCGTACTAACTCCATTTTTTTTTGGGGGAATTGGTTTTAATATTGTTGGTGATTGCGAGTTCATAATTTTACGGGTTTTACCATCAAAATGTCAAACGAAATAGACGTTGACCATCCGTTCTATGGTCTGGAACCCACCGAACTACAGGTCGAATGTCTGGTTCGGGGTGTGAACTTCGGGGGGGGGGGGCTGATTGGGCAGAGGAACTGCGAAACCATGCAGATCATGGGTCAGTTCCAATAACAGTGTCTCATGCGAGAGATTTGATAGAGGAATCTCAAATGGTGGTGCAGGCAGCACAACTTATTTTAAATCAAGTACGACGACTTCAGTCACCGATTAATCAGACCTTCTTAGATGGTTTGGCGAATCGAGTGTTACATTACACGGGTAGGATGAATAGGTTGGGTCCTCGCAATGACTTGCAAGAAGCCCGCACCTACGCTATCTCACAATTGTCACGCGCTTGGAATATAATAGGATCGTTGTCAACACGTCCAATTATGCAGAGTAAACCAGGAGTATCATCTGCTCCATCTGCTTCACCTGCCTTTCAACCAGATGAGAGATCCACACCGATTCCAGTACGGCCAATATCGGAAACAATACATAGTCTGAATCGTCCAAACAAGCAACAACAGAGACGGTCAGATCAGCTACCACCGGCTTATTTCCAGCAATCAGGTTTGAGAGCTGAGGACTTTGTAATACCGCAATTGGGTCCATCACTCCAATCTGAACACACACACAATAATCCAGCATTAGTACAACCGCAATTAGAATTAAATTATCCATCAGTACCACAGGTACAACCACTACCAGTATATCCACCTGCTCCGCTAACAGCACCACCACCATACAACCAACCTCCTCAGGTATGGCGTGACGCGGCTCCAGCGTTAGCACCAGTGGAGTACCGAGGGGTTCGTGGGAACAATTTGAGTCGTTATGACTCAAATTGGGTTCCAACCTTCACAGGAGATGGTCACTCTCCTGATGTTCATGAGTTTATTCATAGAGTGGAGGCGGCTGCCAGGAGGGACCGTGTGAATTGGGACGACCTTAGGTCTATCGTTCCACGGTATCTCAAGGGAGCTGCCGACAGATACTATCTGAATTTAACTCATGAATATGAGGTGGTGACCTATCCAGTGCTAAGGGAAGGACTCCTACAAACCTTCGGTACGCTCACTGATGATAAGGCGATCTTGCGAGTTCTTCTGAACCGCAAACAAAAGTCAAAGGAGAGCGTGTACGAGTATCTGGTGGAGATTGGTTCGTTAAACCGTCGCTTAGCACGTCCATTTGCTGACCGTGAAATGTTGGAGATTGCTTGGGAGGGACTGAGTGTGGAGCTCAAAAATGCTACACTTGCAGCAACAATACATTCAATTGATGAACTTCGGACTTTATGTCAGAAGTTTGAACGTTTGTGGTCCACACCAGTTCCGACCAGAACATCAAATTTAAGAATTAGCGAGTTACAGCAGATGGATGATTATGAGGTGGAAGTTGAACCAGAACAACATGGATATATTGAAGCGGTGGATTCAACACCGTGACGGATATTTCAGCGACCTGGCATAACATCTGACAACAGTCAACCTGGTCCATCAATGTCCAGACAACCAATAGTGTGTTTCAGATATAGAGTAAATGGTCATCGAGCTTCTGAGTGCTCTAAGAATAGAATTAAACTATATTGTTGGAAATGTAATAAGCCGGATGTAATTTATGCAAATTGTTCCTATTGTCACCCGTCGTTAAACTACCGTCCGAGAGTACATGCTTCGAGGATGGTACCCTCGGTTCAACATCTAATGAGCCCGAAGAAATCGACGAGAGATGTAGCGACGCAGGACGATCGGCCACCACCAACGAAACCCGAATAAAATCATCTAGCACATTTAATTTCCCATCATTACATCGCACGTATTTTAGACGTCTGGAACGTAACATCAGATATTGGAGGATGAGGAAATTATTTCGTAAAGCTTGTATTTCATCTATCCTTTCAGAAACAAAGGATCCTCGGCCGCGATTGACAATTAGGATTTTGGACAAACATATTTCAGGACTATTGGATAGTGGAGCTTCCATCACAATACTTGGAAGAAATTCCTTGGAATTATTGGAATCATCAGGTACGACCTACCGTAAATACACTTCGTGTATTCGTACGGCGGATGGTACTGCAAATAAAATTTTGGGTTACATTGAGATTCCAATAACCGTGAATGGCTCCACTAAACCAATGCGGCTTCATATTGTCCCTGGATTACGAGAAGAGCTCTACCTGGGCATAGATTTCTGGGAGAAATTTGGTATTGTTCCTTCTTTTGTTAGTGAACTGACTCGTACAGAGCCACAAAATTTAAATATACATAACCTCACCACCGACCAGCAACGAGAACTGGATATGATCAAGGATTCTTTCCCGTCATTTGAAGTGTCTGGACTCGGAAAGACTTCTTTAGTTGAACATGTCATCGATGTTGGTGATAATGCACCTGTTAAACAGAGGCCCACATCGCCGGCTGTTCAACTAAAGGTTTATGCCGAACTCGACCGAATGCTTCAAATGGGCGTGATCGAAGAGAGTAACAGTTCTTGGTGCTCGCCAGTGGTTTTGGTACAAAAAGAATCTGGTAAAAACAGATTATGTATTGATAGCCGTCGTGTCAATTCACTAACGAAAAAGGACGCTTACCCACTTCCCTTGATTGATGGCTTACTAGGTCGTCTAAATAGCACAAAGTACATTTCAAGTATTGATCTTAAAGATGCTTTCTGGCAGATTCCTCTGGCAGAAGCATCTAGAGACAAGACAGCCTTCACAGTGCCTGGTCGTCCATTGTATCAATTCCGGGTTATGCCCTTTGGATTGTGCAATGCTCCCCAGACAATGTGTCGGCTAATGCACAAAGTGATACCACATCAATATCACGAAAATGTCTTTGTTTATTTAGATGATCTATTGGTAGTCTCTTCCACGTTCCAGGAACATATGGAATTGCTGTCCAAAGTCTCTTCATTGTTGAGAGCGGCTGGGTTAACAATAAACCTCAAGAAAAGTAAATTTGTTCTGAGAGAGGTGAAATACTTAGGATTTTTGGTTGGTGAAGATGGTCTTCGAACAGACCCTGACAAGGTAAGAGCTGTAGCAGAGTATCCAGCTCCCTCTACAGTAAAACAAATACGTAGACTATTGGGAATGGCTGGTTGGTACCAACGTTTCATACCAAATTATGCAAGCGTGGTATCACCGATTACGGATTTATTAAAGAAAAGTTCTGGGAAATTGAAGTGGACATTAGAAGCTCAAGCAGCTTTTGAAAATTTAAAAAGATTGCTGATTACAGCTCCAGTATTAATTAACCTTGACTATAATAAAGAGTTCTTTATTAGATGCGATGCGAGTCTGACAGGGGTAGGTAGTGTGTTGTATCAGGTTGATACTGATGGACAAGAGTGTCCGATAGCCTTCATGTCGAAGAAATTAAATAGAGCTCAAAGGAATTATTCAGTTTCTGAGCTTGAATGTCTTGCGGCAATTCTGAGTGTGAAGAAATTCAGGGGCTATGTTGAAGGTCACCGATTTACAATTGTGACTGATCACTCAAGTCTGAAGTGGCTTATGTCACAGAAAGACTTGAGTGGTCGTCTGGCTAGGTGGAGCCTATAACTCCAACATATGGATTTTACCATTGTCCACCAAAAAGGTACCCAAAATATAGTCCCTGATGCTCTATCTCGTCTTTATGACGATACACACGAGGAATTGACGGAAGCATTAACACATCACATTAACGACATTAAAATCGACAATGAAGGTTATCGGCACAACGAATATACGGATATGATAGCTAAAGTTCAATCATCACCCAAGGACTTTCCTTCAGTTAAAGTCGTGGATGATAAGCTATACATACGTATTGAGCCAAGACCTGATGCAATACCCAACGATGTTCCTGTGTGGAAACTCTGGGTACCAAAACCGATGACTTCCAACATGATTCAGAAACATCACGATGATAGTACCGCTGCTCATGGAGGTGTTAAAAAGACTTTAGAATTACTTCGACGTCTTTATTATTGGCCGGGCATGGCGTCGCAGGTACACAACTATGTTGTGTCCTGCGACACATGTAAACAAACAAAAGCCACGAATCAGATATTGCGTCCTCCGATGCAATATCAATTCGAAACAGCACGTCCATGGCAGTCTATATAGATTTTTTGGGACCGTACCCTCGTTCTACATTTGGGAATACGGTATTATTGATAGTTCTGGATCATGCTACGAAGTTTGTGCTACTGAAGCCACTTAGAAACGCAACTTCACCGAAGGTGAATGCTTTTCTAAGGAATGAAGTGTTTCTTACATATGGGGTACCAGAGTTTCTACACAGTGACAATGGTAAACAGTTCACTAGTAGGAACTTTCAAAGTCTTTTGTCAGATTTCGGCATTAAACACATTAGGACCGGTGTCTATAGTCCTCAAAGCAACGCATCAGAGCGGGTCAATAGGTCAGTTCTAGCAGCAATTCGAGCGTTCATAAAAGGTCAACATACCAAGTGGGATTCACAAATTGGTGAAATCGCATATGCACTGCGGGCTGCAGTACATTCAGCTACCAAGTACTCACCGTACTATCTATTATTTGGTCAACATCCAATATCGGATGGAAATACTTACCATTTGTTGAGATCACTACACCAGCTTGGTGAAGATGCTGGTGAGGAATTAGAACGCTCTGATCATTTGACTCTGCTCAGGAACCGGGTTCAGCAAAATTTAAAAGTAGCCTTCAAAAAGTCGCAACATCAGTATAATCTGCGATCAAAACTACGGACTTTTCAGCCACAACAACGGGTGTTTGTACGGCAACATCATTTGAGTGACGCTACAAAAAAGTTCTCGGCAAAATTGGCTCCAAAGTTCTTACCTGCAATGATTAAAACTAAGATTGGAAATGTACTCTATGAGTGCATAGATATGAGCGGTAAGAATCTTGGAGTTCATCATGCGAAAGACATCAGGGAATGATGTCCTTTCGTTAGGTAGGGTCGTTCCTCTGGCTAGTTGTCCTCGCTGTGGTTCACATCTCCCGTGTCATGCTTACTGGTTGTATCGGGGTGTCCATAGTGCTGACGTTCGGATGGATGGTCGGTCCCAGTACTCAGTGAAGTTCCTGGGGACCTCATGAGTGTTGGGACCGGTCATCGGTCCTGACGCCAGTGACTGTGGGTTACTCGATCCCAGATACAGATTAGTTGTGGGAAGTAGTTCGCTGGTTTCTGACGTAGAGGGCGTGACGACGTTTTTGTGATTTCAAGAGTAAATATCTTGGTTTTTACCTTGAATTCATGGTGTAACGTCCGCTATATTCGCCTAAACAATAATTAAAACCAATTCATCTTCTTTTTCTAATTCATTTCAATAGTTAAATTTATTTCAATAGTTTCAGTTCATTTTTACATTAATAATAATTTTAAAATTTTCTAATATTTAACGGCTAGTTAAATTTCGAATATACTGAAAAAATAAACGAACGTACCAATTTTATTTTCATTTCTAACGAACAGATGTCGTTGCTAATTTTTGCTAAATCTTGGTGTTACACGATTGATTGAATTGTCACGCGCTTGGAATATAATAGGATCGTTGTCAACACGTCCAATTATGCAGAGTAAACCAGGAGTATCATCTGCTCCATCTGCTTCACCTGCCTTTCAACCAGATGAGAGATCCACACCGATTCCAGTACGGCCAATATCGGAAACAATACATAGTCTGAATCGTCCAAACAAGCAACAACAGAGACGGTCAGATCAGCTACCACCGGCTTATTTCCAGCAATCAGGTTTGAGAGCTGAGGACTTTGTAATACCGCAATTGGGTCCATCACTCCAATCTGAACACACACACAATAATCCAGCATTAGTACAACCGCAATTAGAATTAAATTATCCATCAGTACCACAGGTACAACCACTACCAGTATATCCACCTGCTCCGCTAACAGCACCACCACCATACAACCAACCTCCTCAGGTATGGCGTGACGCGGCTCCAGCGTTAGCACCAGTGGAGTACCGAGGGGTTCGTGGGAACAATTTGAGTCGTTATGACTCAAATTGGGTTCCAACCTTCACAGGAGATGGTCACTCTCCTGATGTTCATGAGTTTATTCATAGAGTGGAGGCGGCTGCCAGGAGGGACCGTGTGAATTGGGACGACCTTAGGTCTATCGTTCCACGGTATCTCAAGGGAGCTGCCGACAGATACTATCTGAATTTAACTCATGAATATGAGGTGGTGACCTATCCAGTGCTAAGGGAAGGACTCCTACAAACCTTCGGTACGCTCACTGATGATAAGGCGATCTTGCGAGTTCTTCTGAACCGCAAACAAAAGTCAAAGGAGAGCGTGTACGAGTATCTGGTGGAGATTGGTTCGTTAAACCGTCGCTTAGCACGTCCATTTGCTGACCGTGAAATGTTGGAGATTGCTTGGGAGGGACTGAGTGTGGAGCTCAAAAATGCTACACTTGCAGCAACAATACATTCAATTGATGAACTTCGGACTTTATGTCAGAAGTTTGAACGTTTGTGGTCCACACCAGTTCCGACCAGAACATCAAATTTAAGAATTAGCGAGTTACAGCAGATGGATGATTATGAGGTGGAAGTTGAACCAGAACAACATGGATATATTGAAGCGGTGGATTCAACACCGTGACGGATATTTCAGCGACCTGGCATAACATCTGACAACAGTCAACCTGGTCCATCAATGTCCAGACAACCAATAGTGTGTTTCAGATATAGAGTAAATGGTCATCGAGCTTCTGAGTGCTCTAAGAATAGAATTAAACTATATTGTTGGAAATGTAATAAGCCGGATGTAATTTATGCAAATTGTTCCTATTGTCACCCGTCGTTAAACTACCGTCCGAGAGTACATGCTTCGAGGATGGTACCCTCGGTTCAACATCTAATGAGCCCGAAGAAATCGACGAGAGATGTAGCGACGCAGGACGATCGGCCACCACCAACGAAACCCGAATAAAATCATCTAGCACATTTAATTTCCCATCATTACATCGCACGTATTTTAGACGTCTGGAACGTAACATCAGATATTGGAGGATGAGGAAATTATTTCGTAAAGCTTGTATTTCATCTATCCTTTCAGAAACAAAGGATCCTCGGCCGCGATTGACAATTAGGATTTTGGACAAACATATTTCAGGACTATTGGATAGTGGAGCTTCCATCACAATACTTGGAAGAAATTCCTTGGAATTATTGGAATCATCAGGTACGACCTACCGTAAATACACTTCGTGTATTCGTACGGCGGATGGTACTGCAAATAAAATTTTGGGTTACATTGAGATTCCAATAACCGTGAATGGCTCCACTAAACCAATGCGGCTTCATATTGTCCCTGGATTACGAGAAGAGCTCTACCTGGGCATAGATTTCTGGGAGAAATTTGGTATTGTTCCTTCTTTTGTTAGTGAACTGACTCGTACAGAGCCACAAAATTTAAATATACATAACCTCACCACCGACCAGCAACGAGAACTGGATATGATCAAGGATTCTTTCCCGTCATTTGAAGTGTCTGGACTCGGAAAGACTTCTTTAGTTGAACATGTCATCGATGTTGGTGATAATGCACCTGTTAAACAGAGGCCCACATCGCCGGCTGTTCAACTAAAGGTTTATGCCGAACTCGACCGAATGCTTCAAATGGGCGTGATCGAAGAGAGTAACAGTTCTTGGTGCTCGCCAGTGGTTTTGGTACAAAAAGAATCTGGTAAAAACAGATTATGTATTGATAGCCGTCGTGTCAATTCACTAACGAAAAAGGACGCTTACCCACTTCCCTTGATTGATGGCTTACTAGGTCGTCTAAATAGCACAAAGTACATTTCAAGTATTGATCTTAAAGATGCTTTCTGGCAGATTCCTCTGGCAGAAGCATCTAGAGACAAGACAGCCTTCACAGTGCCTGGTCGTCCATTGTATCAATTCCGGGTTATGCCCTTTGGATTGTGCAATGCTCCCCAGACAATGTGTCGGCTAATGCACAAAGTGATACCACATCAATATCACGAAAATGTCTTTGTTTATTTAGATGATCTATTGGTAGTCTCTTCCACGTTCCAGGAACATATGGAATTGCTGTCCAAAGTCTCTTCATTGTTGAGAGCGGCTGGGTTAACAATAAACCTCAAGAAAAGTAAATTTGTTCTGAGAGAGGTGAAATACTTAGGATTTTTGGTTGGTGAAGATGGTCTTCGAACAGACCCTGACAAGGTAAGAGCTGTAGCAGAGTATCCAGCTCCCTCTACAGTAAAACAAATACGTAGACTATTGGGAATGGCTGGTTGGTACCAACGTTTCATACCAAATTATGCAAGCGTGGTATCACCGATTACGGATTTATTAAAGAAAAGTTCTGGGAAATTGAAGTGGACATTAGAAGCTCAAGCAGCTTTTGAAAATTTAAAAAGATTGCTGATTACAGCTCCAGTATTAATTAACCTTGACTATAATAAAGAGTTCTTTATTAGATGCGATGCGAGTCTGACAGGGGTAGGTAGTGTGTTGTATCAGGTTGATACTGATGGACAAGAGTGTCCGATAGCCTTCATGTCGAAGAAATTAAATAGAGCTCAAAGGAATTATTCAGTTTCTGAGCTTGAATGTCTTGCGGCAATTCTGAGTGTGAAGAAATTCAGGGGCTATGTTGAAGGTCACCGATTTACAATTGTGACTGATCACTCAAGTCTGAAGTGGCTTATGTCACAGAAAGACTTGAGTGGTCGTCTGGCTAGGTGGAGCCTATAACTCCAACATATGGATTTTACCATTGTCCACCAAAAAGGTACCCAAAATATAGTCCCTGATGCTCTATCTCGTCTTTATGACGATACACACGAGGAATTGACGGAAGCATTAACACATCACATTAACGACATTAAAATCGACAATGAAGGTTATCGGCACAACGAATATACGGATATGATAGCTAAAGTTCAATCATCACCCAAGGACTTTCCTTCAGTTAAAGTCGTGGATGATAAGCTATACATACGTATTGAGCCAAGACCTGATGCAATACCCAACGATGTTCCTGTGTGGAAACTCTGGGTACCAAAACCGATGACTTCCAACATGATTCAGAAACATCACGATGATAGTACCGCTGCTCATGGAGGTGTTAAAAAGACTTTAGAATTACTTCGACGTCTTTATTATTGGCCGGGCATGGCGTCGCAGGTACACAACTATGTTGTGTCCTGCGACACATGTAAACAAACAAAAGCCACGAATCAGATATTGCGTCCTCCGATGCAATATCAATTCGAAACAGCACGTCCATGGCAGTCTATATAGATTTTTTGGGACCGTACCCTCGTTCTACATTTGGGAATACGGTATTATTGATAGTTCTGGATCATGCTACGAAGTTTGTGCTACTGAAGCCACTTAGAAACGCAACTTCACCGAAGGTGAATGCTTTTCTAAGGAATGAAGTGTTTCTTACATATGGGGTACCAGAGTTTCTACACAGTGACAATGGTAAACAGTTCACTAGTAGGAACTTTCAAAGTCTTTTGTCAGATTTCGGCATTAAACACATTAGGACCGGTGTCTATAGTCCTCAAAGCAACGCATCAGAGCGGGTCAATAGGTCAGTTCTAGCAGCAATTCGAGCGTTCATAAAAGGTCAACATACCAAGTGGGATTCACAAATTGGTGAAATCGCATATGCACTGCGGGCTGCAGTACATTCAGCTACCAAGTACTCACCGTACTATCTATTATTTGGTCAACATCCAATATCGGATGGAAATACTTACCATTTGTTGAGATCACTACACCAGCTTGGTGAAGATGCTGGTGAGGAATTAGAACGCTCTGATCATTTGACTCTGCTCAGGAACCGGGTTCAGCAAAATTTAAAAGTAGCCTTCAAAAAGTCGCAACATCAGTATAATCTGCGATCAAAACTACGGACTTTTCAGCCACAACAACGGGTGTTTGTACGGCAACATCATTTGAGTGACGCTACAAAAAAGTTCTCGGCAAAATTGGCTCCAAAGTTCTTACCTGCAATGATTAAAACTAAGATTGGAAATGTACTCTATGAGTGCATAGATATGAGCGGTAAGAATCTTGGAGTTCATCATGCGAAAGACATCAGGGAATGATGTCCTTTCGTTAGGTAGGGTCGTTCCTCTGGCTAGTTGTCCTCGCTGTGGTTCACATCTCCCGTGTCATGCTTACTGGTTGTATCGGGGTGTCCATAGTGCTGACGTTCGGATGGATGGTCGGTCCCAGTACTCAGTGAAGTTCCTGGGGACCTCATGAGTGTTGGGACCGGTCATCGGTCCTGACGCCAGTGACTGTGGGTTACTCGATCCCAGATACAGATTAGTTGTGGGAAGTAGTTCGCTGGTTTCTGACGTAGAGGGCGTGACGACGTTTTTGTGATTTCAAGAGTAAATATCTTGGTTTTTACCTTGAATTCATGGTGTAACGTCCGCTATATTCGCCTAAACAATAATTAAAACCAATTCATCTTCTTTTTCTAATTCATTTCAATAGTTAAATTTATTTCAATAGTTTCAGTTCATTTTTACATTAATAATAATTTTAAAATTTTCTAATATTTAACGGCTAGTTAAATTTCGAATATACTGAAAAAATAAACGAACGTACCAATTTTATTTTCATTTCTAACGAACAGATGTCGTTGCTAATTTTTGCTAAATCTTGGTGTTACACGATTGATTAGAAGATGTCAAAAGAAAAACACATTTTTTTCTGACATCCAATTTCCATGTTTAAATTTACAACAATTTGGTTTTTCATTTTTTAATAATTAGTAAAACAACGTCTTTTTTCACTTCAAAAACTTTATTTATTTTTAACACCGAATATTTTCTGTCTCTAAGAGACCTTCTTCTTGGGTTAATTGTTTTCTAAACTAAACTAAACTAAACACAATGATCTATTTATATACAAATACAAAGCTATGGATCTTAAAGTAATTAAAGTTAGTGGGTTTTTCCCATTGACAAGGATCGTGAATATGAAATTTAACAATTATATTATAAACAAATGAAGGCGTAACAGAGAAACAAAAAAAAAATTATAATTTAATTATAAGTGATTTTATGAATGAAGTGTTTTATGACGGTTTTTAATTTTAAAAAGGGGGCTGTAAACTGGACCTCTGTCGTTGTTGATTAAATCTTCCTCGTTTTCTTGTTGGATGTAGTAAGATTCTATTATCTCTAGCTTCCTGTTGTCGCGGACTGGGTGTAAAAGTTTTAAATTACTATTGTTGATTTTATGGTTGTTATCTACGATGTGTTTGGCTACTGCTGATTTGTCGTAATTGACTTTCACGTTTATATGCTCCTTAAACCTTGTGATGATTTGTCTTTTAGAAGATCCAATATATTTCTTCCTACAACCTGAACAGCTGATCTCATATACTCCATTTTGGCAATGTTGTGGAATTTTATCTTTATTGCTGGTAAGTATAGAAGATAATTTTTGATCAGTTGTTGGTATTAGCTCTACATTGTGGCGTTTGAATATGTTTTGAAGCTTAGTAAAGACTCGCGGATCAAAGCTAACTTTTTCTCTTTTTTTCCTTTCCGTGATTGATGTCAAAACTGTGGTATCTCGTAATGCTTTTTTCTTTTTGGCTTTCCTTATAAGGGTGTTTATATGGAGGCTATTAAATCCATTAATTTTGGCAATTCTTTTGATGTTTTCTTCCTCTTTTGAATAATTTATTGTGCTGAGTGGAATGTATATAAGACGATGTATCATGCTTCTGAATGCTGCCATTTTGTGTTGCCATGGGTGATTTGAATCAATTGTTATCGTTGTCGGTGTTAAAAATAAATAAAGTTTTTGAAGTGAAAAAAGACGTTGTTTTACTAATTATTATTATAATCGCTTCAAGTAGTTCAAACAAAAATTATTTAATTTTCATTTTTTATTTTTCAATTGGTGTTTAGATGTAAAGCCTTAAACATAAAAATCAAAAAGATTGATAATTATTGTTTCGATGTTTCATTTGGAAACATAAAACATTCTATTTTCTAAAAATTTAAATGTTGAACATTTTAATTGTGTTGAGTAATTATTTTAATCAAAATAAAAGAAGATATAATAAATCAGAAAATAGTAAAAATAATAAAACCAAGAAAAAGTTCTTTCTATTGTGTAAATTTAATGGAAAAGAAAATAACATTCATCAAATGGAATTGTTCTATATATGGTGGCTTTCTGCTACTTATTTTTGCTGACCTTGTGGGTAATGTGGTGAAGGATAAAGAAGGGGAAAAATTAAACATTCTGCCCCGAAGATATTCGACCAAGATTAGATTGTGGATTGTGATATTGGCAGTATTTTGGTTACTTTTCGTATCGGCGTACAGAAAAGAGTTAACGTCATAGAGGAATTTGGGTACACCAGCAACCATAATAATACCGAAGAGGAAGGTGCAGACAAGGAAAACAAGAGGATTAAGCTAGCAGTTACCAACAAACCAAAAACTAGGTTAGATTCTTTATTTGTTTTTTTATATAGATATATCTATTCATATATTTTCTTTTTATTAAACAACTGATATGAATTCAATGATGTTACTGTCATGTTAGGCTAATTTATAAAAATAGATAGGAGATTTCTAGAGTGAGATTCGATCTGAGGGAGACGCTATCCCGTGTAATTTGTTGTATATTGAATAAAATTGTAAATATTTGTAACACAGTCATAATTAATCGTATAAAACTCCAAGCTACGATACAGTGGCATAATATATTATTATTTGCAAGTGAGTGTAAAAACTGTTATTTTATCGAAAGATACTTGATCGTACCAAGGATGGGTATAGATGTCCTTAAACTATATATAATAATAAATGATATATATAGAGGGCAATATAATTAATATACCAATTCAAGATTTTATTAAGAATTTTTATCTATACGATAGCATGGGATCGAACTGGCGTTCTTCTGATCAGAGCTTATGAATAACCATTTAACCCACATGACCAGGACGATTGACTTAAATTCACAATTATTTTAATTAAATTTTAGTGTAAATTTTTGTCTTGTAAACGCGGTAAATTATGATGAAAAGCAGAGCATACTATTTTGAAATGAAATTTTAAGAAATATTCCTTAAAACATAAAAACTTAAAAAACTTTTTATAAAAAAATAGCACCGACTTCGAAAACAAAACAAAATAAACACAAAAATGCGAAAAATAACTCAATTGTGGCTTTTAGAGACCAAAATACAACCAAACTATATTGATTTCGACATTCTTTCAACAGTTTATAATGCCCACACCTCGTTTTTTCTACAAAATTGGACCATTACTTTCGTCCCATGAATATCTGGCTTTGACGTCGATGACCTGGGCTCGCCTGGCTTGCACCATCCTGGTGCATGCTCTCCGTGAGCTGCTGTAGCCAAACTTTATCCTTTCACTGCAATTTTTTTTTGCTAAAAAATAAAAAAGTAAAATCTCCCGCAAATTCCTATTATTTTGCACGTTAATCGATATTTTGAATGCCACAAATCCGAAATTTCTTTACACTTGAATTAAATGCTTGTTACTGTGTGACAACCTATATATTGACGTTCCATACTAAAGTATCGTCAAAGCATAAGACAAACAATAGCGCTGTCAGCGCCATACATTGCAAACGATTTGAACTTATTTGTATACCTAATAGAATAAACAGTGTCGCAGGAATCGACAAAAATGCATAATATATTCATTTTGTTCTGAAAAACGGCATTTTTTACGTCTTAGAAAGAAAGATGGGACTACATCGATATCTACCTAAATGAAATACAATTTTAATCATGCATATCGAACGACCGTTTTCGAAAAATATTTGAAACATTCGAAAAGATATTTGTTTTTTGACACATTTTAAATATATTGTCAAACTGTTTGAATTGTCATTGTTTCTATTAATTTTTTGTTATTTTCTACTCACTGACACATAATTTCAATTTCATGTTTATTATGATAAACAACATAAACAGTCTTTGACCAGACTGTTCCACTTGTAATTTTTGATGATTTTGCATGAATCATATAATATAGCAACTCAATATTACTTCGGTCTGACAGACCGTATTCTCGAGACAAAAGTAAAATTCTTACCCCCACTTTTTGGGCATTTCTCGACGTTTTAGGACCTACTGATGCTAAAAAAGCAAAAGTAAAAATGTATGTCTGTCTGCCGGCCGGCCGTCACAACCGACGAAATCTAGAAAACCGCTGGAGGGATTTCAAAATATTTTTTTCTAAAAATAAGTACATTCAATGGTAAGAGTCGAAAGGACGATGTGCTCACTAACTGTACCAGAAGTGTGTCAAAAAATCGTCAAGTGTGTCAAAACAAGGAAATTTGCATATTTTTTGTAATAGTTTGTAATAGTTTTTGGAATATTTTTTGAAAAAAGTTTGTATTTTTGATTTTGTAAGAATTTTAAAATTATTTTTAGAGTTTTGAAAAAGTTTGAATTTTTGATTTCATTATAACAGTGTGCGACAGCCAAAATCCGCTGAGGTTCTGACCACCGGGAAAAGTTATATCGGTAAAAAAAAAGTTATACATGTCCCGGCGTTTCGCTGGGTCACGTCTAGGAATCGAGATATATCGATTTGAAGTTAGCAAGTATCATATAGGAGAAATTGTCACGATTGGGGTTCTTTTTTTGACATAACTCGAGAACGACTAGTCCGATTTTGCTGAAACAAATTTAGAAATTAAGAATTACAATTCCTTTGATCTACTGATATACTATACCGAAAAAGTAACGAAAAAATAAACATATTAAAATTAAATAAATAAGAAATACAAAAAAAATAAAATAAATAAATAAATGAAATAAAAATAATAAAGTAAAATAAAAAAATAATAAAATAAAATTATGATAAAAATATAATAAAAATTTAAAAAAATAAAATAAAAAAATTTAATAAATAAATAAAATAAATAATAAATAAATAATGTATAAATAATATAAAAATAATAAATAATAAATAAACAATAAAAATAATAATAACAAACAATGAATAATAAATAATAATAATAAATATTAATAATAATAGTAATAAATAATAATAAATAATAATAATAAATAATAATGATAATAAATAATAATAATAATAAACAATAATAATAATAATAATAATAAAAATAATAATAAATAATAATAATAATATAATAAAATATGATAAAATATAATAAAATAAAATTATACTAAAAATAATGAAATAAAATAATAAAATAAAATAAATAAATAAAAAATAAAAAAATAAAAAATAGAAAATAATAAATAAAAAGTAAAAAAAAAAAATAAAATTAATACACAGAGACACAAAGACACATGTCCAAATACATTTAAAACAATAAATTTTGGAGTTTATTCCAGTAAAAATATTAAAAAAAAATTTCTATGAAAAATCAATATTCTTGTCAAAATGAGATACCTTTAGTTAATTGTGAATAAAAGCTAAATGCGTTCATCGATTTTTATGATCTATGTCTCGTTTTGTGCACAGATTATGTGACTTTACGTAAAAGTAACAAGACTTGACACTTTTTTCCGTTTTGAATTTTTCATGATTTTTTAAAATACAATTTTTTTATTTTTTAGGCAAAAAATTATTTTTTTTCTTCATAAATTTATTTATAACTGCGAAACTGTTTATTGTGTAAGGAAATAGTGTACTAGTAGATTAAAAAAATTGTAATTTTTAATTTTTCTAAATTTGTTTCAGTAAAATAAGACTAGTCGTTCTCGAGTTATGTCCCCAAAACGTGACTATTTCCCCTATTTGATACATGCTAAATTCAAATCGATATATCTCGATCCCTAGACGTGGCTCAGCGAAACGCCGGGACACGTATAACTTTTTTTTTACCGATATAACTTTTCCCGGTAGTCGGAACCCCGTCGGATCACAGACCCCTACCATTTGTCGCACAGTGTAATTTTTGGAATTTTGAAGAAAGTTTGTATTTTTGACTTTGTTATAATTTTTGCGATATTTTTAGGATTTTGGAAAAAGTTTTTTGTATTTCGAATTTTGGATTTGGAAAAAGTTTCAATTTTTGATTTTATAATAATTTTTGGAATATTTTTTGACTTACGAAAAAAATTTATATTATTGATTTTGTCATAATTTTTGGAAATTAGAAATTTAGGAAAACAGTTTCAATTTTTTATTTTGTAAGAATTTTCGAAATATTTTTAGAGTTCTGAAAAAGTTTAAATTTTTGATTTTATTATAATTTTTGGAATATTTTTGGAATTCAGAAAAAAATTTGTATTTTTGATTTTGTTATAATTTTTACGATATTTTTAGAATTTTGGAAAAAGTTTTTTGAAATTGGAATTTTTGAAATATATTTGAAGTTTTAGAAAAAATTTTCAGTTTTTGATTTTGTATAATTTCTGGATTAGTTTTAGAACTTTAAAAAATTTGTATATGCAATATTTTAAAAATATTGGAAAATGTTTCAATAGGTGAACCAATAGGTGAATGTAAAAACATTCGTTTATTGGGTGTCACAGTTTCAAATGACCTACTCTGGAACGATCACGTTATGGCGATGGCAAAAAGCGCGTCTAAAAAACTCGGCCTCCTAAATAGATGCAAAAAATTGTTCACTCCTTACCAATTGCTCCATGTTTATAAGTCCTATATTCGTCCCTGTATGGAGTACTGTTGTCAAGTTTGAGGTGCTGCCTCTGTTTCCATCTTGGCCCTCTTGGACTCTGTTCAAAAGCGGGCTATACGAATTGTGGGTGATCGAGCTTTGACATCAAAACTTGATTCCCTACAACATCATCGCACTGTTGCTGACCTCGTTGTTTTTTACAAATATCGTCATCAACAGTGCTCAGATGAAATTAGCGGCATCATGCCTCAAACTTAATCGTATCACCGTTCCACACGGCAATCGGCTGCCGCAACTAGTGAAACGGTAAAGATCCCGTGCTGTCATGCTTGCAGATCGCAGAGAGACTTCTTTGTCCGAACTGCGTACAAATGGAATAGTTTGCTGGAACACTTAGTCTTAGGTGGCTTCAACCCGCAGAGGTTTAAAGAAAGCGTTAATCAACACCTTAGAACGCCAGTTGTTGTGGGACCCAGGTCTAGACCTAGGTCTTAAAAGGTATTTATGTGTTGTTGTGACACATATTCTAAACCCTATTACACAACACATTTTATTAAAAAAAAAAAAATGTGATATTGTTATAATTTTTGCCATATTTTAGAATTCTGAAAAAAGTTTCAGTCTCTGATTTTGTAATAATTCTTGCAATATTTTTAGGATATTGAAAAAAAAAAATTTTAATTTTTTTTATTTTAATTTTTAGAATATTTTTAGAATTTTGAAAGGAATATGAATTTTTGATTTAGCAATACTGCTCGAAACGCTAAATGAAGAGGTGTTTGAGTAGTTTGCTGAGTGTATCATCTTTTCACTAAATTATGTTAATATATGATCTGTTATAATTTTTCGGCAACGTATTGATGTTTCGTGTTAATTTTGTAATAAATTCCTAAGCAGAGTTAAAAAAATACATTTACTTTAACAAAGAGTTTTATGTTTGATAAACATGGCTGCCTCAAACTAAAAACAATTTAAAATTAAAAATTGACAACATTTGTTATTATTTCGCAAATATTAATACTTTATAATAAGTGTTGTCAATTTTTAATTTATATTAAATTATTTCGCCAAGTTCCGGCAGTTGACACAATTGAGTTTTTTAAAAACATTGCCCTCATAAAAGTTTTTTTCCGAAAACTATATCAAAATCCTTAACCCAGACCGAAGTCTTGATATCTCAGAGGTGTGAGATTTCAGTCCTATCATATTTTTATATTGAAATCTCCTCGCCAAACAGATCGCATATAATTATGGTTTTAAATGAAAAAGTCGGACAAGTGCGAATAAAATTCGCTCGCCAAGGGTTCCGTAAATGTAAAAGAACACAATATCAAAAATAAATGACATTAAGTAAAGTCTTTATATCGCCAGACTTTGGACGCATAACAGAATAAATGTTTAATCGTAAACGTCAATTGTAAATGTCAATCACATCTACATTGATCAAGAATGTTACTTGAGGTTAAATCTTATCCATAGCTGTTTATGTTAGCTAAAGAAAGATTTAACCAGTATTTTAATGGTCCAAATTGGGAGTATTTGTTCTATAAATCAGCGTCGACATATAGGGTGTTATACATACACTTAAAATAGCACTTTTTTTCATCAATAACTAATAAACTGTGCATCGCAGAATTCTAAAAAATGTTGCAATGTTTCTTAAATTAAGTGTTCTTTCAAATGACATCCCAATCGTTTGGTTCCAAAAAAGTTTTTTTTTAGGTTCCACACACCCATCCCTTAAACACACAAATATAATTATTTGAGAGTTCGCTATAATTTTCGTTCAAAATATAGCAAACTTCCTGTCTCTTTGAATTTTTTAAATTTTTTCTATCTATCAGTGTCGATACGTAGGGGGGTGGGACGGGGGTAAAGGTCTGGAATTTACACATTTTTTAGAATAACTCCAAAACTGTGTACCGGAAAATTCTAAAAAAAATTGCAATGATTTGGAAATTCGGTGTTCTTTCAAATGACATTCCACTCGCTTGGGAAAAGATTTTTTTCACCCTTCCCCACCCCAATCCCTTAAAAGCACAAAAATATAATTATTTGAGAGTTCGCTATATTTTTCGTTCAGAGTTTATCAAACTTCCTGTCTCTGTAAATTTTTCAAAATTTTCTGTTAATTAGGCTCGAAATGCAAGGGGGGACCAACTTTTTGTGTCACTTTATTGATAATAATTCAAAAACTATGCATTGCAAAATTCTAAAAAAATGGCAATATTTCTAAAATCAAGTGCTCTTTCAAATGACACCCCACATGACCTGGTTTTAAATGATGTTTTCACCCCTTAACATTCCCACCCCTTTAATAAATATAGTTATGAGTATCTGCCACTTTTCTATATTTTTCATTAAAAACCTACTCAATTTTCTATCATTCCAAATATATTTCAAGATTTTCGATGTAGTAGGATCGGAGTTATTCGGGGCAATAAAACATCCAGAAATCATCATTTTTCAAAATTATACAAAAAATGGTGAGGTGTAAACTTCCAAAATATATTTTTAAATAATGCTGAAATGAAGCCCTTTCATATGATACCCTACTCGTCTCGATAAAAAATGTATGGTTTCAAAGGCTTTACATCGTCCATCTTTAAAACAAACGAACACAACTTTATTTATTTTTTAACCTCCCATGTTGTGTGGATAAGTTAGTTTTATAAGCACCTCAAATTTTAAGTTCATCGGATTAATGGTTCACGAGATAATCGAAATAATGTGAAAAACACGTTGTACTCTCACCAATAGTGTTCCGTATAAAAACGGAACCCTAAAAACAAATAAAACAATGTACACAAATTAACAGTTAATAATTTAAGATATATTGGAATTAGAACGATGAAATAGCGAATTTGACAGTTTTAGTACAATTAAGAATTTTCAGTACTCAATAGCATGGATTGACAATAATTCAAAACCTGTGAACTTCAAAATTCTAAAAAAACCATAACAATATTTCTTAAATTTAGTCTTAATTGACCTAACTCACAATTCGATAAACGCAATTCCCAAAACACTTTCTGGATTCGATCACTGATTAGTAAGCAAAACAACCGGTTCTATGAAAGTCTTCAACACCTTGAATGTTCCACAACAACAGGACACAAAACAGCAAACATAATTCCTAACTAGAATATTCCTTCAACAGCTTCAAAATAATACACACAATATTTCTACTCAATACCACTTAAAACTTTATTCACACAAACTAATTTTAAAAATAACTTCTTCTATTTACACGGTTTTATATGCACAGTATAACGTTTCGTTTACAATTAATTTACATTCCACTTATTCCACTATTTCTACTATCGCCACTTTTTATCAATTACAAAACTGCACCTTCTTGTAAAATAGCAAAATTTTTAATCAAAATTATTAATAATAATATTACATTTATCAATAACCAATCTATTAAAAACAATCTACATTTAATAGAAAAACTAAATAATATTAATTTATTATCTCAGTATAAAATGATATCTTTAGATATAACCAATATGTATACAAATATCCCTATTACTGAAACTATTAACATATTAGAAGAAAATTTAAAAAATACTGGTACTTTAGATATAGCTAAAATTAATGAATTGATTAATATAATTAGAATCATTTTACAACAAAATTATTTTACCGTTGATAATAAATTTTTTATTGAAGAAAAAGGGGTTGCAATGGGATCTCCATGAAGTGGATTACTAGCTAATATTTTCTTAATTTATTTTGCAAATAAATTTATATACTCAAATTTAAATAAACAACAAAATATAATAAATTCGTACTCAAGATATATTGATGACACCTTCATTTTATTTAATGGTACCATTATAGACAAGTCAAAATTTTAAAAAAATATTTGAATAATGTTCATCCAAATATAAAATTTACTCTAGAAATTCAAGATAATAATAAAATAAATTTTTTGTATTTAACAATTTTGAAAAACAATAATAAATTTGAATATAAAATTTACCGAAAACCTACAACTTCTAGCATTACTATAAATGATTAAATAATACATCACATCACCCAAATTCACATAAAGCAGCAGCATTTAACTCACTTATTCATCGCCTGCTAAATATTCCAATGACAATTCAACTCACTAAATAAAGTTTCGATAAGGTCCAATAAAAACGCTTCATTTACTATTTTTAACAAATCAAAACGAATTATATCGATTATTTTTCTCTGGTGGGAAGGAACAGCGAATTATAATGACTATTTTCGGCCTACTTAATATATTAATTTAAAACTAGAAATATTGAGATAATTTTTTTTTTCTTAATGAGATAAATTTTATTTATTTATAATTTTGTTTAAAAGATAATTATTAGTTTTTAAATAAAATTTGTTCTACAAATTATTCAATAATACAAAATTATATAAAAATGCAATTGGCAAATAATAAAAATGTCCGTTTTCATTCATAAATGATTGCATGTTTATGTTTTTTTGTCAAAAATAAATTACAAATTTATAACAGTTATGCGCCTACTAAGATGATTATATTTAATTTTGTTAGAAGAAAAAATGACAACAAAGGATTATGTTGAATGAAATAATGTTACTATTTCTGTTCGTTATATTGTCTGCTAAAAAGAACTCGTCACCAAATTATTGGTCGATTATTTTTCAACATTACCACTCATACCACTCATTTAAGGTTGAAAATTAATAATAATCGTAACAATGATTATGAAAAATAATCGACTATTATTTGACGACTCGTGATATTATATATGAATATTCAAAATATTCAAGATGAATTAAACAATATAAAATTTATTGCTTTAGATAATGGATATGATTCTAAATTTATTGATAAGTTACTTTCAAAGAAATTAAACAAATTAAACAATCAAAATATTAAAATAATATAAAATAAAAAACCAATTGAATACACAAATATCTTATATTATCTAATATTTTACGGAACCATTTTAAAAAATATAAATATAAAATATCCTTTCGCACAATTAATAATTTATATAAATTGTTAAAGCCAAAATTAAATGTTAGATTAGAATTTTGTTCGGGAATTTATAAAATAAAATGTGATTCTTGTGAAAAATTTTACATCGGAAAAACCGGAAGATGCTTCAAAGATAGATTCAAAGAACATCTTCCAATGAAGAAAAACAAACAAAACTTAAAATCTATTTTTGCAAACCATTTAGTCGATAACAATCATAATTATTCAAGTTTTGAACAAAATCTGAAGGCTTTACATTTATGTAATCAAGGTTTTTTAATGGATTCTCCTGAAGAATTTAAAATTTACAAAGGATTCAAAATGCAACCAAATTTAATTTTGAATGATAAACTTTCTTTTAGTTCAAATGTTTTATACAATTCTGTTTTGAAATAAATAAATTAAAGATACCGTAAAAAACATATTTCATTCATAAAATTTAAATAGTAAGCTTCTAAAATTTGATTTTATTCGCCAACATATTAAAAGGGTACTTTATTACTGTGATTTACGGCCGTAAAGTGTCACTTTTTAACCATATATTTTGTTGTCATTGTTACGTCCAAAAAAGTAAAAAACATTTGTATTTGTTTAAATTCTACAAAAAATAGAAATTTTTATCAAAGCAACCATTAAATTCAAAATTTCATAATCCAATTAAAATTATTGTTTTATTTGTTGTCATAGTTCTACAATAATTTGAAAAGAATAACAAATATTTTCTCAAACAACATAGTTTTATTTCAAAATTTGTGCAAATTTATAATTTTGATTTAGAATAAACAATTTTTTTTTTATATATTTTGCTAGCGGCGAATAAAAAATAGTATACAGAAACACGGACGTAAGTTATTTTGGACTCAATGTCTATATATATATATTTATATATATATATATATATATATATATATATATATATATATATATATATATATATATATATATATATATATATATATATATATATATATATATATTAAATAATAAATTTTTTTGGATAAAGCCAATAAATAAAACAATATTTTTAAAAAATTGTTTATCCAACAATTGTTTCGGTTTTTAATAAACCATCTTCAAGGATAACATACAATAGATATAATGAAAAATTCTGATACAAAAAATAAACACAACTTGACAAATGAAATAAAAAACTTATTATGAAAACTTACAATCAAAAAAGAAAAAGCTAACTATATAAAAAATAATGAAAGAAAATACAAAACAATAATACAATGATAAAAAATTAGAAAATGTTAAGTAGAAAAAGCTCTATGATGTTTAATGTTTAAAATAAAAAAATTTTTAGTTTTGCAGAACAAAATCATAAGTGTTTTGAAGAAAATTCGTATCAGTTTGTATATTTATACAATTTTTATTTTGTTTGATGCGAATCATTTCCAAAATTCTACGTTTGTTTAAATTTTTTTCTTTATCCAAAATTTTGAAATTTTGAAGGGGTAGATCTGTACTGCAGCTTTTCTTATGGTTGGATAATGTACTGATATTTTCATTATTTTTTTTTTGCGTCGTTTAGATGTTGCTTTATACGTTTTCCTAGATATTGCTGTGTTTGCCCTATGTAAGATTTACCACATTCACAATCAACTTGATAAACTAAATTGGATTCAATATTCATAGGTATTTTATCTTTTAATTTTGAAAAAATAGTGTTATATAAACTATTATTAGCTGTTCCTACAACTTCAAAAATTAAAGTTTTTTAACAAGAGTTTTATTTGTTCGAAAAGACTTTTGACATAAGGTATAGTTATGTAAATTTTGTTGTTGTTCATCAATGTTGATTTTGCTAAGACAGTGTTTTCATTACTGTAAATTTGTTGATTTACTAATTTGCGTATAAAGTTTTCTGGATAATTATTTTTTTGGAGAGTTTCAAAAAGTAAATTTAAATTTTTGTTATGGAATTTTGGATCAGATAAGCTCAAGATTTTTTTAACCATTAAGGTGACAGTGTTTTTCTTATAAGATAAGGGTAGCCATGAATTAAAGTTAAAGTATCTACCTGACCATGTTTTCTTATGGAACCAATAAAATCAACATTGATGAACAACAACAAAATTTACATGACTATACCTTATGTCAAAAGTCTTCAAAAGTCCTGTGAACTCCTTTTAAATGGCTAGACCGATTTGAATGAATTTTTTTGTGTGCGTTTGAGTGGTGCTCCGAATGGTTTAGATTCATAAATCAGCCCGGCAGAGGCACTGCAGTTGGTATTGTCACTGAACTCCTCCTAAACGGCTGAACCGATTTGATTGAATTTTTTTGTGTGCGTGTGAGTGGCGCCCCGAATGGTTTGAATTTATAAATCAGCCCGGCAGAGGCACTGCAGTCGGCATTGTCACTGAACTCCTCCTAAACGGCTGGACCGATTTGAATGAATTTTTTTGTGTGCGTTTGAGTGGCGCCCCGAATGGTTTAAATTTATAAATCAGCCCGGCAGAGGCGCTGCAGTCGGTATTGTCACTGAACTCCTCCTAAACGGCTGGACCGATTTGAATGAGTTTTTTTTGTATGCGTTTGGGTAGCGCCCTGGATGGTTAAAGTCTACAAATCAGCCCTACAGAGGCGCTGCAGTTTGTATTGTCACTGAACTCCTCCTAAACGGCTGGACCGATTTTAATAAATTTTTTTGTGTACGTTTGGGTGGCGCCCTGAATGGTTTAAATTTATAAATCAGCCCGGCAGAGGCGCTGCAGTCGGTATTGTCACGGAACTCCTCCTAAACGGCTGGACCGATTTCAATGAATTTTTTGGTATGTGTTTAGGTAGCGCCCAGGATCGTTTAGATTCACAAATCAGCCCGGCAGATGGCGTTGCAGTTGGTATTTTTACCGAATTCCTCCTAAACGGCTGGACCGATTTGAATGATTTTTGTATGTGTTTGGGTGGCACCCTGAATGGTTTAAATTCACAAATCAGCTCTGCAGATGGCGCTGCAGTCGGAATTGTCACTGAACTCCTCCTAAACGGCTGAACCGATTTGATTGAATTTTTTTGTGTGCGTGTGAGTGGCGCCCCGAATGGTTTGAATTTATAAATCAGCCCGGCAGAGGCACTGCAGTCGGCATTGTCACTGAACTCCTCCTAAACGGCTGGACCGATTTGAATGAATTTTTTTGTGTGCGTTTGAGTGGCGCCCCGAATGGTTTAAATTTATAAATCAGCCCGGCAGAGGCGCTGCAGTCGGTATTGTCACTGAACTCCTCCTAAACGGCTGGACCGATTTGAATGAGTTTTTTTTGTATGCGTTTGGGTGACGCCCTGGATGGTTTAGATTCACAAATCAACCCGGCAGATAGCGCTGCTCCTAATAATCATGCGTGGTTTCGTAAACGAGCTATTTTAGCCGCAAAAAATATCGATGTTGACGCTATTAACTTCAAAATACAACAGTCATTACCCGGCAATGAGATATTGTTCAAATCGATCGACACTGTTACCGATCCTGACGAAGCAGTCAACTATCCTGTTGAACTTTTTAATTCGCTGGATTTACCAGGAATGCCACCACATAGCTTGCGATTAAAAATTGGCTCACCTATCATTTTGCTTCGGAATTTAAATCCACCTAAGCTATGCAACGGTACAAGATTAGTCATAAAAAAAACTTTGGGCAATGTTCTTGAATTTGAAGGTGGAGTTTTTCTTCTGCCACGAATCCAAATGATCCCTTCAGACTCACCCATTCCGTTCAGACGTCTGCAATTTCCAATTCGCTTGCCATGACTATCAATAAGTCACAAGGTCAAACAATGTCGATTTGTGGGTTGGATCTAGAAAATCCGGTCTTTTCACATGGCCAATTATATGTGGCGTGTTTTCGCGTTGGAAAACCATCAAATTTATTCATTTATACTCCTCAGGAATTGACTAAAAATATTGTTCATCAACTTGCATTAACATAAAATTAAACAAACAATATTGATTATAACGAATTGTTTTTAGAAAAATTGATGTTATTTCAAAATAAAGAATAATGAAATTATTATATTATTTGTCTTTCATTTCATACTTTGTTTAATATCCTAATCGCTTGAAATATCATGCAGGACAACGTCTGTCGGAATGATGTCTCTGATAAGTATAAGTTCAATCCCGACCCGACAATAATTACTTATTGTCGGGAATATTACTTTCAACAATTACTTTAAGCTTAATCACTCACAAAACGCCAAAAAATTAATATTCCCATAATGTTGTCTATATATGGCAATATATTGAATGTGTGTCAGATATTAGTTTCGCATTGATTTGCAACAACCAATAATGACTACAATGACTCAGAATGTTGACTAAATAGAAATATTTCTCATTCTATGAATTCACACGTAGTACTGCCTTGAAGTTTATTACAAAACTCCAAAATTAAATTTTAATTCTTTTTGCATCATTATCTTCTTTTTATAAAAATTAATGGGTGTATGTTTAAAATTTGTAAATGTGTTTGTATTCACCTTCATCGAACGTATTGTCGCTATTCTAACTGCCCTTGCATACCATTGAATGACCTAACGATTACAATTTTTTTGTAACTTTTTTAATAACCTACCAGTAAAGAAAGCGTATATTAAACGGCATGAACACTGTGAACATTTTTGAATCTATATTTGTTCCGTATAATGTTCAATATAGAGACACACCTGAAACCTTACACACCTGAAAACTTATTTGATCGCGTATTTTTATACATCCTTTGTTTTATATATAATACTAATTTTTTATATTTTGCTGATCAACTAGAGTACTTGATCCTTTTACATGCATATTTAAAAAAAAATAGAAAATCATTTCTCATTACAACTCTTTGAATTTATTGCTACTACGTCAACAAAATGTATACACACAAACTTTATTTACAGGCGCAGCAAAGCACGCCGGGTCCCGCTAGTATATATATATATATATATATATATATATATATATATATATATATATATATATATATATATATATATATATATATATATATATATACATATATATATATATATATTAGGGTGCTTTTTTTTGGGGCGACTATTCTTTTTTTCTGGTGCCCCACCGAAATTTTGTTAGAAATACCCAAGAAAACGGCTTCCTAAAATATGAGCCCTCAAAATTAATGTTTAGCACTCGGCCTTTGCGTTTGAATATTTTCCATACAAAATACATGTAAACTTTAGTGTTTTTTAAAAAAAAAATTACAGCTCAGCGGCATTTCATACTATTTCAAAATGGAAAAAAGCAACTAACTCAGGATTAAATTATCTACAAAAATGCTTACGAAGATGTAACTGTAACTTACACCGGTGACACAGTACAGATCACTAAAGTCAGTTTTATTTGAATTTCTCGTTCTTTTGTTTTTATTTCATAAATGGCTAAAGCTACTGGAAAAATGTCAATAACAAAGTTGTAGTTAATTAAGTTTCCTACACAAAACTCATAATAACCGAATCTCTATGATTGATATTTCTCGAGATAATAAACATTTATTATTTTAGAACTTGCGGTTATTATTTTAGAACTTACGAAAATCTCTTAAACATCCATTTTAATAAAAACATATTATCTCGAGAAATGTCAATCATAGAGATTCGGTTATTATGAGTTTTTTGTAGGAAACTTAATTAACTACAACTTTGTTATTGACATTTTTCCTGTAGTTTTACCCATTTATGAAATAAAAACAAAAGAACGAGAAATTCATATAAAATTTAATTTTGTGATCTGTACTGTGTCACCGGTGTAAGTTACAGTTACATCTCCATAAGCATTTTTGTAGATAATTTAATCCTGAGTTAGTTGCTTTTTTCCATTTTGAAATAGTGTAAAATGCCGCTAAGCTGTAATTATTTTTTTAAAAAACACTAAAGTTTACATGTATTTTGTATGGAAAATATTCAAACGCAAAGGCCGAGTGCTAAACATTAATTTTGAGGGCTCATATTTTAGGAGGCCGTTTTCTTGGGTATTTCTAACAAAATTTCGGTGGGGCACCAGAAAAAAAGAATAGTCGCCCCAAAAAAAAGCACCCTAATATATATATATATATATATATATATATATATATATATATATATATATATATATATATATATATATATATATATATATATATATATATATATATATACATATATATATATATATATATATATATATATATATATATATATATATATATATATATATATATATATATTTATATATATATATATATATATATATATATATATATATATATATATATATATATATATATATATATATATATATAATTATATATATATATATATATATATATATATATATATATATATATATATATATATATATATATATATATATATATATATATATATATATATATATATATATATATATATATATATATATATATATATATATATATATATATATATATATATGTATATATATATATATATATATATATATATATATATATATATATATATATATATATATATATATATATATATATATATATATATATATTATATAGATTTTTTTATACGTCTTAAACCCGACAAGGTAGGAATTTTTATTGAAAGAGATAATTAATTTCCTTAACCTCACTATTTGTGATAGATTCGTAAAATTGATTTCATATTGATTGGCAACATTCAATAATAACTGCACACGTGACTTAGGCTAGTATGGAATATACCTACTAACTTTCGAAAATCACAAATAGTGAGGTTAAGGAGATTAATTATCTCTTTCTATATATATATATATATATATATATATATATATATATATATATATATATATATATATATATATATATATATATATATATATATATATATATATATATATATATATATATATATATATATATATATATATATATATATATATATATATATATATATATATATATATATATATATATATATATATATATATATATATATATATGTTCCTTTTGTAAGGCCTTGGCCATAGCTTTGTTCTATGTTGGCCCACCGTGATGAGTATGGATTCTCATTATCTCTTAAGTCCTCCTTATCTTTTCCCTTTGAGTATTTCACACTGCATGCCGTGTCCCCGAACCATTCTCATTTTCAGCTGTGACTCGTGTCCCCGTTTAAAGCTATTTGAGAAAAACGCAGCTAACATAAAATAAATCAATCTACTTTTGTAAATGAACTAATAAATTGTTTTGACTTTTTGTTCTTTCAGTGGATATGTTTGGTTATGTTTACATTTGAAAATGATAGATTTTACGTTTTATCATTTTATTTGTAATAACTTTATCATTAATTAGTAATTTAAATAATTTAAATAATAATAAATTATTTTTAAGCAAAATAATAATAATAATTAAAATGGCGGTTTTTTTTGTTTACATAAATTTGACAAGTAAAAATAATATTTCAATGTACATATTTGTAAAATCTGCTAAAAAATCTAGATTTTTTGAAACTTGATCTAGATAAAAAAAATCAATCTTTTTTTGCCAAAGAACACGAACTGACAGCTAATTTGATCTGACAGCTAATTTTTTTTGATCTTAGATCAATTTTTTTCCTAAAGAACGCGACATAAATATTCGCCCAAGTAAAACTTCGATACGTTTTCTTTGATTTTCTTCTACATTTTTCTGCTTTCTCACCTAAGTACCTTCCTTTAGACAAGTATGTCAGTTTTTGCAATTTTCGAGATCCATAAGAAATAAACCGTGTTTTTGTGCTGGAACTTCCTTATCAGTTAGCATATATCAACTGATTTGAATTGAAAATAAAAACAGTTTCTTTGTATTATTTCTTAATTAATTTCTTATCTAAAACATCAGAATCAAAACAAACCGAAAAATCATTTTTGTCTTTAAAAATTAAAAAAAGATTCAATTTCTTATCTCTTGGGGTCACAAAAATATAAAACAAAAATTATAAAAAACAGTAAAACAGAGATGAATCACACGGTAAGAAAGTTTAATCAAGAAAAGAAACAAAAATTCAATATGTTTTTTAAAATTTTTTTGAGACTTCAAAATTGTGATTCAAATATTTTATATGTTATATATTTTTTATATTTTCTATTTCAAATATTTCAAATATTTATCCACAAAAAAATTGAAAAACAAAAACACAGTTTTTTGTAATATTTCATAATTAATTTCCTTATCTTTTTGTGGTTACAAGGTTGATAAGTATGTAGTCAGAACTCAAATCAAGAAACACAGTTTTTCAGAATTTTCAAAGTCCATAAGAAATACAACAGGAAACCGGAAATAATCTGCAACAATTTACAAATATCATAAATACCTACCTTAATATTCTGAATGATTGGTTTAAAAACAGAAAACTCTTCACCGAAAAGTCCACTTTTACACTTTTCACCACATGGTCCATGGACGAAGAAGGTAAATTCAACACTAAGGGCCGATTGTATGAACATACACGACGGATAGATTAAATTTTATTTTTGTTTTTATTGCAGTTTGTAGCATTTTTTTTTATAAGTGGCAATACTTTTTCTTTTACTTTTCTATTAGCTGTCAAAATTTGTGAGAATAAGTTGTAAATCCAAACAAATTTTTATTAAATAAATTTAAAATTAGTGTACTAATTGTATTTTAAAACTGTAAGTAATTTTATTTATTTAATCAATAAATTATTACTAATAATTAAAGTTATTTAAAAAATAGTAAAGCTGATTTATATGATGTCTACATCATCAGATTGTGATACCTTGGAAAGACCTGATTTAACATTGTTACTAGGTATTCGGCGCATTTTTTTAAATCGGTTTAATTATATTAATGATTTAACATAGCACAATTCAACAATATAAATCAACATCAATGATTTATTCAAATTTATTAAATGCATTATATTGATCTCACTAGCTTAAAAATTTAAATAAATTTGTTTTTCGATAGGTATCGATTCCTCAAGCCAACCTTCAATTCCATTGTCTACTTGGTTAAAGGCGCCATACTGCTACAAGACATGAGAGTATTGAGGATCAAATACTTATAACGTTAAAGTATTATGCTACTAATTCCTTCCAAAGTGTTATTGGAGATTTATCTGGTGTTGATCCAGCCACAGTTTGCGGTATGGTAAAAAAATCAATAATATTCTGGCTTCAAAGTTCCACCAATTTGTTCGAACACCAACCGTTTATAAATACAAATTACATTAAAATTACATTACAAATTATATTAAAAATATTATTTATTTTATTAAAAATTTATATAAAAAAAAAACAAAACAAACCCACAAATGCTAATATGAGTATATAAACAAAATTATTCTGCTGTGTTTGACAGTAGGATAATTTTGTTTATTTATGCGCATATAAAAGAAAACAAAAAAGTTTTTTATCCTCTGTTTTATACAAGAAAAATAGAAGATACATCTAAGGATAGATCAACAATCCTCGGATATATTTTTTATTTTATCCTGATTCATACAATACAAAAACGATTAATCCCAGGATTTATCTTCTATCCGCATTCATGCATTCATACAATCGGCCCTAAGCATCTGCATAGACCACATACTTATTCCCACAGTAAAAAATCCGAGACTGTTTGGGGTAACATTCGACCCACTGCTTAAATTTAATGCTCATGCACAACAAGTAAACTCTAGATTAAAACACAGGAATAACGCATTGAAAGCACTAGCGAGTAGTTCATGGGGTAAAGTTAAAAATACCATAATAACAACCTACAAAACAATAGGAAGACCTGTTATAAATTATGCTGCACCCATATGGACCACTCAAGCTCCCAACACTCACAGGAATAAGTTACAAACAACTTAAAATGCTGCCTTGCGCACCGCAACCGGATGTCACTTAATGGCCCACCGAGATCACTTGCACGAGTGATGTAACATATTGCCGGTCCATGAACACAATGAAATGCTAACCAAACAATATCTTTTGGCCTGTCACAAAAAGCTACACTCTTGCAATGACACCTTATCAGAATAAGGAGCATCATCAACATAAGGAGCCTTATCAACATCCTTGCAATGACTCCTAGAGACATAAAGAAGACAGCAAGGTGCTTTCTGCATAATGTCAGAGATAGCCAAGTTACTGGTAACATTGACGAATTTACATATAGAACTGGCTTAAAAGCACTCTACACCAAAACTGTTTAAAAGGGCAATAAGGAACTACGATCCAAATCGAGTTCTAAATAAAAAGCCACCAAACGTTGCTGACGAAGAGGTCCAACTACCTCGCAGCACCAGATCCATCCTAGCCCAACTAAGATCCGGTTGGTCTCTCATCCTAAACAACTACATGAGTAGAGTTGTTCCTGAAACTATTGACAAGTGTCCCGCATGTAAGGGCACGCCGTACGATGTAGACCACCTATTCAATTGTCCTGATAATGTAACCAACCTGACGAAGGAAGATTTGTGGTACCGCCCAAGGGCAGTAGCAAAGTTCCTGAACCTAGACATGGAGCCGCAGGATTAGCACCAACCCGTCGCTACAACAACAACATTGCAAGAGTATAGAATTTCCAAACTTAGTTTTACTCTTGTTTGAATGCTCATTTTAACTCAAAGGTTAAGTAGGCCGCGTAGTTCCTTCAAAAATTAAACATTGAAAATTTCAAAAAATCTCAATAATAGCAAAATATATTTTAATTATTTGCATCGATTTATAAAAATCAACTATGGAAAAACAAAAAGAGTTTGTGGATAGTTTATGTCAAAATATCTACAAACCATCATCCACAATAAGAGAGAATTGCTGTTTAGAAAATCGAGAATTGACAAAAGCAGAGTTTATATCTCAACAATTTGTGGAAGACATTTTAATCGAAGCTGTAAGTAGTGTCAACGTCAGCAATGATCTAAAATTTGATTACTTTTGCCAATCAACGGTCGATCAGTCAGAAAAACAAATTCCATTTTTTCGTTGGCCAACTATTCAAGATTTTGATCCAAACATATTTGCCACTTTCATTAGAAATTTTATTACTACATGGAATTTAAAACCATTTTGGGTATATCATGTAACACAAATTTCGTCAGAAAATGACGAAAACAACAAACATTATAAATATGAAGTTAAATTTTCCATCCCACGACCAAAATATCCAACGCCACAGGCTACAGTAAATGTTTTTTTTAATGTTGTTCTATGTAATAGGATTCCAACGCGTTTTCCGGTTTATGTAACATATCAATTTGATGGTTTCAATATGGAATATCAATCAGATAATCGTTTTTCTTTCCAAGAATATTTTTTGAAGAAGGTTTTGGAATCCAAAATAAAATTATTTAAAAGCTTGAGCTTGGGAAAAAATAAAATATTGTAAACATATTTAAATTGTTAGTCATATAAAATAAAATTTTAATGAATTTGGATTAAAAAATCGTGGACGTTTTATTTATGACTCTACATTTTTTACAGGCTTTGATTGATTAATAGTCTTTTCTTGCCAATAAAATTTATTTTTGGATAATTAAATTAAAATTTACATTTCGTATCATGGACACATGTGCTATAAAAGTATGATTTCAATCCCTGTAACACATGTTTTCTGATGCGAAAAGAACATGACGTTACATTATGATAATAAATTTATGAAATGTCAAATAAAACTGTTGGATCAAAATTTAATGATATGATAAATGAATTCTGTAGCTTGGTTAAGGTGAGAAAAAATTTTACACTGCAAAATATCTTTTATTTCAGAATTCAGTCATATGCTAAAAATTATGCCTTTTTATTAGTTCTCATACTTTGAGCTCTCTGTAAAGGCCGATCATTATTCTACACTTTAATTAAATGAAAAATTTGCATTAATATTATTTCGTTTACATTAAAATGTAAACAATCCTCAATTTCAGTGACACTTGTATTATCTTTTTTTACAATAGCATAACACCGGTCACTATACACTAAACCATTTGTCATTATCATCATAGTTCTTTGAAAAAAAGATCCCAAAAACATTAAATGAAATACATGCAAAACAATAAGGACGTCGATGATTTTTAGAAATTCTCGAGATTCCTCTATAAAAAAATTTTGGATTGACCTGGAATAACATATAGATATTCATTAACCCATTTTCGACCACACTGCAAAAATTGTTGAATTTTTAAATATAAAGGATATTTGTAGAGTAAGTAGGACTCTCTGATGTCAGGTCCGTTATCAAAAAATGTTTATCCCAGAAATAGAGAATACAAGTAGCTATTTCACGATATATTGCCTGATGCAGCTGCGTTGGCCGATATGCAAAAAGAGTTGTGTAAAGAACTGAAAGATCTTTTGCCAATTTAATTACACTCAACAGTTTTATTATTGGTCGGTGTTGGATCCTATCATAACTAAAACCAACCAATTTGCAGTCCAGAAGAACACTGCTTTTCATTTAGACGTGGTTTATTGAAGAGATTCTTGGAAATTTTACTGTTATCGAGCTACCACACTTTGTCTTCTGATGAGAATTATTGGTTGACGAAGCTGTCAACTTGAACTGCAATGGTTGAGACAGCAATGACGAGATTTACGTTGACTCACATCAAGGTCTATAGTTTTGCATTCAGATTCTGCCATCGCACCCAATTCGGCTGTGGAAAAAGCAATTACAACAAAAGGGCTAAAAATTGAATTGAAAAGATAAAAATTGAAATGATTTCAACATAGATGCTGTGCTTTTCACCTGCTGTGCTTCGCAGCTATAAATAAGGGACGGGCGGCGTTGATCTGCACAAAGTCATTCAAAATCATCAAATCAGCATCCGTTGAAAGAAATGGCACTGAACCCTTCGTATAAATACCCTGAATTCTTCTGTTGCAAACGGTTGATACTGAATAGTTTGATCGCAAAATATAAAAACGAGAGGCCAATGAGCCAAAAACGGTTCAAATTGTCCGTCACTCCTCTCCGTCACTCCTTTCCTCTGCTGGCCGATAATAAAAAAGAAATGGAAGGGGATGATGACCCAGAGACCGCATGACATACCATACAGTTGGTAAACACCTCATCGCTTGTCGGTCACAGGGAAAATATGGACGATGTCTATGCTATTGACATACAAGTTATCATGAGTTATCCCATACCACTAGTAATATCAATGTGATATCGCTATCCAAGCTTCTATTTAAGGGCTGGTGGTGGATGAACTTTATTCGGTTAACAGTAGCACCCTTAATCTTAATTATTAAATTTTCATGATGATAGAAAAAAAGTGAGTGGGTGGACTCTCGCACCTTTGGTACGAAATTCCTCTCTTAAGATGGAATCTCGCACCCAGTGCGATATTCTACTTTAAGGATAGAAACTCACACCGGTGCGAAAATCATTTCATTAGTGGAATCTCGCACCGGTGGAATCTCGCGCCAGTGGAATCTAGCACTAGTGGAATCTCGCACGAGTGGAATCTCCCACCGGTTGAATCTCGCACTAGTGGAATATCGCACCCCCAGAAACTCGAAATAACAAGATGGAAATTCGCACTGTGCGAATTTCCACCTTGTTATTTCGAGTTTCTGGGGGTGCGAAATTTCACTAGTGTGAGCGTTTCACAAAGGATCTTAGACCTTCAGAGGAATCGAACTCCCTTTTACTTTACCTTTTTATTTCGAATTTTCGGTGGTGCGAGATTCCCCTCTTGAAATGTACTTTCGCACCGGTTGAGAAATTCTACCTTGTTGTTTCGAGTTTTCGGGGGGTGCGAGCTTCCATTAAGTTTGAGAAATTGCACATTGCGATTCAAAATTGTCTGGAGTGGGAGATTGTACTAGTGCAGATTGTTGTGGGTAAGCTCCTCCCTCTGCAAACTTTTTCTACCGGTGCTGATGGAACTTGGGTGAACTCTCAAAGCCCTTGTACAATAGGTTTTCTTAGGGTTGAATCTCTTTTCAGAATTCTAACCTTATTCCATCCTTTAATTGTACTATATGTTCAATGTTTATAAGACCAATCGAATTTATTAACATATAATAATAAAGAGAAAAATATAATAAATTACAAAAGGTTAGGCAATAAGAGTATAAGTTATCTAATTAGTAACTAATCCATTCATCCCCATAATATTTCTGAGATTTTTTCCTAATTCTCCGAGAAGAATTTTCGTGAGTCAAAACCATCTCTAAGAAATCCTCTATGTTTTCGAAGATTGGTTCCTCAGTTGATCTTAAAGTTTCAGTTGCATCCATTAGAACCAAATAATAATTAGAATTAATGTAACACTTTTGATACACTTTCCAAACACATCATGGTCGATAAATCTCCATCTTCAAAATTTTCATTTTAAGCCTTGATTTTTTCTTCTTTTTCTATGAATCGTTTGGAATGTTTTGGTAAAAAGGAAGGTCCAGTTTTCTTTAATTTTATAAGTTCTGTTCTCTTTTCTAATTCAATCTTCTCAATTCCATTAAGCCTGAGTAAAAAAAAATATTTTTTGTGATATAATTAAAAATTCAAAAAATAACATATAGAACCTTGTATTGAGTGATTAAGAGACCCATTTGAAAAAGTTAAGCGAGACTTCTTTAAAGCTCCGTTTGAGGCCTCTGCTAAATTAGTTGTCGTATGTAATCTTCCAAATTTAGAAATCTTGTTAACACGGTCAAGACTATACTTTTTTTTAACGTAATATATGAAATCATTCAAATGGTCTTGGTCTAAATTATTTAATTTTGGATAGAAAATATTATTAATATTTTCAATCAATTTTTCCAGCATTGGTATAATACCATCTTTCTTTAAGTACGGCAGTGCAAGTATTTTTTTAATTTGTAAATACATATATTTTTCTTCATCCTTAGAGCATCCACTGGTGCGAGATTCAACTGCTGCGAGATTCCACTTGTGCGATATTCCACCGGTGCGAGATTCAACTAGTGCAAGTTTCCATTAGTACGAGTCTGGACTGTTATGTTCAATCGCGCACTGGGTGCGAAATTCCACTTTAAGGGTGGAATTTCGCCACCGCGCTGCAAATGCACGCAAAGCTACGAGTGTCCACTATCTAACCAATATTGGAACGGGTGCAAAATTCCACTTTAAGAGTGGAATCTCGCACCGGTGCGAAATTCCTTTCCATCAAAAAAAGTTCATAGTTCATATAACCCTATATTTGCGTTTTAATCAATTAGGAAGACAGTGGGTCACATTAACAAGGAATTTGCAATAGATAGATTATTAGCATCCCTATTCAAGTTTTGTTCCTGGAAATTTAAAAAAAATTGCATCTAGCCTCATACTTTTGGTTGTGTTTCCTTAATTCTATAATGTAGTAGATGCAACTTGTCATATTTTATTTTTTGAAAGGATTCAATGTTTACTTATCCATTCTATAAGAAAGAAAAAAAAATTTTTCCATCAACACTTCAGAACGTATAGTCCAGGAAAATTAGTCAAATAAGGGCAAATATCTCGGAATGAGAGATAGTCAGCTATAAACTTGTATAAACCTTTATCTTGGCACCCTAAATCTTGTCTCAAAACCTACTTATCGTAGGGTGTCCGCGACTACAGAAATTCCAAGGTCAAAGGTCAAAAAATCGAATTTTTACACATTTATTGCAAATATCTCGTTTCCTATGGGCTTTATGCTATTTGTGTCCAGGATAAATATTGTAGAGGATTATATTTTCTACAACTTTTGTTTATACATTTTTTTATACTAGGAGGGCCCGGCGTGCTTCGCTTCGCTTATAAATAAAGTTTTTGCGTAGACATTTTGTTGACGTAGAAGCAATGATTTCAAAAAGTGGTAATGAGAAATGCTAGCATATTTAATTTTTAATTTTTCTTTTTAAATTTATGAATGAAAAATAATCAGAACTCTAGCTGATCAGTTCGGATATATTAAAAATTAGCGATCAAATAAGTTAGTGATCAAATAAGCTTAATTGAAAACTTATTTGATCGCTAATTTTTCATATATCCGAACTGATAAGCTAGATTTTTGATTATTTTTCATTCATATTGTAACGACTCTTCGTTGGTTCTTTTAGATTATTGAACAAACACGACAGTAAAAGACAGATCTTTAGTTAACAGAATCTCAAACTTTATTTGTCATCAAATTACAGCAGCTTCCGTTTTTCCTCACAATAAATTCCAGGGTCTCCAATTTATGTACACTAAACTTCACCGCTTTTCCACAATTTGAATCAATAATATTCGGAATGGTAAAATCTGTATTTACTATTCCACTAAGTTCAGATTCTTTCTCTATTAGTACCCAGGCTCAGATACCACCGATTATTCCTTAAACTTGCGAATATTTATAAACACTTTCAATTGCAAAAGTAAAACTGACTATCTGATATTTTTGTTTGCTTATTTATATCGAAAAATAAATAAATCGAAACTTCTATAATCCACTAGAAATCAATACTACGTAGTCCGTACATCTGAAATAGGCCACACCTGTTTTCATTCATACTTGCATTTGTATTAGCGAACTCAAATTTAATTTATGCAAAATGTATTAGGTAACTCCTTTTAATTCATTAATGTAAACATTTGTTTAACAAATTTAATTTACATTAATTTATGCAATACAATTTGCAATACAAGTAAAAGATTGAAAAAGGAGTTAACTTTTAACTAATGAATGAGTAAATAAAATTAACCTATTCTGGACGAAGTTTATTACAATATATTTAAAAAGAAAAATTATATGCTAGCATTTCTCATTACCACTTTTTGAAATCATTGCTTCTACGTCAACAAAATGTCTACGCAAAAACTTTATTTATAAGCGTAGCGAAGCACGCCGGGCCCTCCTAGTAAATATAAAAAGAGAAAAAAAAGTTTTAAGTTTTAAACCATTACCAAAACTACGTGAAAAAGCCTCAAAAATTCAACCGCGCATAACGCCGATTCAGAGTACACAATAAATAAAAGCAGAAACAACTTTTTTCCTTTCGTCAATACCAACAAAATATCAACTCGATCGAATGCCTTGGAGATGTCTAAAGCGATAACGTATGTTTCACCACCTTTATCAAGTATGCTGTTCCAACAATGCGCTACATAGTTTAATAGATCGGTAGTTGATCTTTTGTTTCGAAAACCGTATTGGCTGTCGGATATAAAATGATTTTCTTCCAGAAATTTTGAAATATGTGTATTAATATAATGCTCATAGACTTTGGATATGACCGATAGTAAAGCTATTGGCCTATAATTTGAGATATCGGATTTTGGTCCCTTTTAAATAAACCAGATTTGTAGGATTGGTAGAATATTTTAGTTAAAATTGGTGCAAGTTCTTTGGAAAAGGTTTTTAAAATAATGGGTGGAATATAGTCCATTCTTGACCTGATGCTTTGTTGATGTTTAACCCCTTTAAAAGTTTAGCGACTATTTTGGGTTTGAAGTGAAGTTTATTCATATTAACTCCTGAAGACTGGATTTGGGGTATTTCTTTAGGAGTTTCCAAAACAGTTGAGTTCAGAGCAAAGCGTTCAGCGAACAAGTTAGCTTTTCTTGCGGGATCATTGACGATTAAATCACCATCAATAACAGGGGGAATAGAAAATTTTTTACCAGAATTTAAAGAATTAATGGCACTGTAGAAACTCTTGTCAGAAACAGACATAGACGTAAGTTTTGAGGCTTTCGCTCTGTCAATTTCGGACTTTTCGTTTGAGATAATCTGATTAGATATTTTGTTGGCCTTTTGATATTGGGATCGATTAGTGGGAGTTTTGTTATGAATCCAAATATTAAATGATCTACGTTTGTTTCTAAGTGCCGTTTTGGCAGCTTTCGAATACAAGTATTTTTGTTTGGGTTTTACTATGGAGAAAGGGACAAATTTATTGATAGCAAATTGGATGGTTTCTGTAAAGTTTTGAGCAGAAACATTTACATTGTCAGTGTAAAAACAATGACGGTCGAAAGGGAAACCATGGAAAAAATTTTGAAGACCACTCTTATCCATTTTTGAGTAGTGAAATATTTTACGGGGTTTGGGAGCTGTAGTTTTATGTAAATCAGTTTTGATAACTGATGAGATTAAATAATGATCAGAATTTCCAATACTACCTTTCGCGACATCGACACTCTTAATATCTGGCATTGTGGTAAGATAGAGATCTAAAAGAAAACTATTATCACCGCCATTACGGGGAGTGAAAGTCTGGCTTTTAACAATTTGGAATAGGCCCTGAAACGCGGCAAAAATTTCTGCCAGTTTTCCGCTATTGTCAACATCGTCGGTCGATTTGGAGAATTCCAACCATGATTTGTTGTGGACGTTGAAGTCACCGGTAACGATAACTTCACAATTAGGGGACTTTGCTCTAATCTCGTCCATAATTTTTGTCAGTATATTAAAAAAGTTTGGGTTACGTTTGTTGGGGGACCGGTATAAAGCTATTGTAAAAAAAGTTATTTCTGGAAGACAAATCTTTAAAACCATTGTATTGAAGCCGTCACCGTGTAGTTCAAAATTTGGAAAGCGCGTGTACGCAACACTCTCATGAATGAATGCGCAAACGCCCTGATGGAGTTTGAAAGCTGATTCGAGCCTATATTTGGAATTAAGCGATTCTATAAAGAGAAAATTATCAGAAACTTGTGTTTCTGTAAGGAATAGAATGTTCGGTTTGTCGTGCTCAAGATGATGTTGCACGTGGTCATGGTTAGCGTTCAATCCGCAGATGTTTTGAACATGTATTTTAAAATTTTTTTATTGATTCATATATGTTTTGTCCCTGCAAATTCCCTGGACATGCCGCTTTATGGGCGGGTGGATTGCGCAAATTTGCTTTACCACTTGCAGACTTATTTTTTTTCGGTTGTACTGCCATATATATATATATATCAAAAGGGTTTTATTGTATTTTTTTATGTTTTATTTTAAAATGCATAAATAAGTAAAAAATCCTATCATACTACAAAATATGACATATGCCAATATTTCATGATAAGATGAAGAAATAATAACAAAATAATAAGTGAAAAACAAATTGTGAGAAATTTGCAGAAAACAAAACAAAACTAAATGCCAATAATCCAGCTGATGCAGCGCACCCCAGACGCACCGCCCACTACCTCAATCGAGGCACAAAGCCCACACATAACCTACGTGTTGGTCCGATTCCTCGGGAGAGCCAATGAGCGGTACCGCTACGGAACGCTGCCCAGCTAAGACTGTAAGTGCTGCCGTTGACTAATTAAAGTTCGTCCGCCAGCACCCTAAGATATCATCTTGGCTAATTACATCTCCTGTCATTGCCAGTGGTATGTGATATCTCACGCTAACTCATATGTCAATGGCAGGGACTGGAGTACGCAGGGTAGTCAGACCCGTAGATCAACATTGATCATAATCGATCAAAATCGATCCCTCCTGCGGATAATACCATAATTCTAAATAATAATAATAAAATTTCTTTTCAAACAAACAATTAATTTTATTTTTTTTCCAAAAAATTGGGTAAAAAAATAAATAAAAATCTTTCGTTTGACACACTTCACAACATTTTTTTGACAAACTTATAATGCCATAATTCTCAATAATAATAATAAAACTTCATTTCAAACAAACAATTAATTTTGAGTTTTTTCCAAAAAATTAGGTAAAAAAATAAATAAAAATCTTTCTTTTGACACACTTGACAACATTTTTTTGACAAACTTATAATGCAATAATCTAGTTTTTGATCTCCAAATTTAATGTTCCTACTCGTAATCACTTAAAAATATGGAGGGGCTGAAATCTCACAGCTCTGAGATATCAAGACTTCGGTCTGAGTAAAGGACTTTGATAAAGTTTTAGGCAAAAAACTTTCACGAGGACATGGTTTTTAGTTTTGGGCAGCGATGTATATCAAACATAACTCTTTGTTAAAGAACTAGTATTTTTTATATCTGCTTAAAAGTTTATTACAAAACTAACACGAAACATCAATACGTTGCCGGAAAATTATAATCAAAATTCCAAAAATATTGTTAAATGAAATAAAATCAAACTTTTTCCAAAATTCCAAAAATATTCCAAAAATTAGAATAAAATCAAATATTTAAATATTTTTTAAATTCCAATAATATTTCAAAAATTCTTAAAAATTCAAACTTTTTCCAAAATTCTAAAAATATTGCAAAAATTATTACAAAATCAAAAATTGAAAATTTTTTCAAAATTCCAAAAATTATAATAAAATCAATAATTGAAAATTTTTCAAAATTCTAAAAATGTTCCAAAAATTCTTACAAAATCAACAATTAAGACTTTGGCCGAAATTCTAAAAATATTGCAAAAATTATTACAAAAACAAAAATACAAACTTTTTCAAAATTCCAAAAATATATCAAAAACTATAACAAATTCAAAAATTTCCATGTCCAATTTCATTTATAAATTACATTTATGTCATAAAAACACTACATTTTTTTTCCAAAAAATTGGCTAAAAATAAATAAAAGCGTTCTTTGACACACTTGACATTATTTTTTGACAAACTTATAATGCCATAATTCTCTATAATAATAATAAAATATCATGTCATACAAATTATTAATTTTATTTTTTTCTGAAAAATTGGGTAAAAAATAAATAAAAACCTTTCTTTTGACACACTTGACAACATTTTTTGACAAACTTATAATGCCATAATTCTCAATAATAATAATAAAATTTCATTTCAAAGAAGCAATTGAGTTTTTTCCAAAAAATTCGGTAAAAAACTAAATAAAAATCTTTTGACACACTTGACAACATTTTTTTGACAAACTTATAATGCTATAATTCTCGATAATAATAATAATAAAATTTCATTTCAAAGAAACGATTTTATTTTTTTCCAAAAAATTGGGTAAAAAAATAAATAAAAATCTTTCTTTTGACACACTTGACAACATTTTTTTGACAAACTTATAATGCCATAATTCTCAATAATAATAATAAAACTTCATTTCAAACAAACAATTAATTTATTTTTTTTTCCAAAAAATTGGGTAGAAAAATAAATAAATTTCTTTCTTTTGACACACTTGACAACATTTTTTGACAAACTTATAATGCCATAATTCTCAATAATAATAATAAAATCTCATTTCAAACAAACAATTAATTTTATTTTTCTTCCAAAAAATTAGGTAAAAAAATCAATAAAAATCTTTCTTTTGACACACTTGACAACACTTTTTTGACAAACTTATAATGCCATAGATTCTCAATAATAATAATAAAACTTTATTTCAAACAAACAATTAATTTTATTTTTTTTCTAAAAAATTAGGTAAAAATATAAATAAAAATCTTTCTTTTGACAAACTTGACAACTTTTTTTTGACAAACTTATAATGCAATAATCTAGTTTTTGATCTCACATACCAATCCCGACCATCAAGATTTCTCCAAATTTAATGTTCCTACTCTTAATCACTTAAAATGAACGTTTTTTAAGCAAAAAATATGAAAATTTGCTATTTTTGACACACATAATGATTTTTTTGACACACTTCCGGTACAGTTATCGAACACAGCGTCCTTTCGGACCTGTCCCTTGAGTATACCTATTTTTAGAAAAAAAAATTTTTGAAATCCGTCCAGCGGTTTTCCCTGCAGCGTAGGTAATGACGGCCGGACGGACGGCCTACAGACAGACATACATTTTTTTTTTTTGCTTTTTTAGAATCAGGAGGTCCTAAAACGTCGAGAAATGTCAAAAAAAGTGGGGGGAAGAATTTCACTTTGAGCTCATGAATGTAATACTTAGGTCTTTCAGACCGAAGTTATTAGGTCTTTCAGACCGAAGTAATTAGGTCTTTCAGACCGAAGTAATGAACGTTTTTTAAGCCAAAAATATGAAAATTTGCTATTTTTGACACACATAATGATTTTTTGACACACTTCCGGTACAGTTATTAAACACAGCGTCCTTTCGGACCTGTCCCTTGTAAATACCTATTTTTAGAAAAAATAATTTTTGAAATCCCTCCAGCGGTTTTCCCTGCAGCGTAGGTAATGACGGACGGACGGCCGGCCGGCCGGCAGACAGACATACATTTTTTTTTTTGCATTTTTAGAATCAGCTGGTCCTAAAACGTCGAGAAATGCCAAAAAAAGTGGGGGTAAGAATTTCACTTTGAGCTCATGAATGTAATACTTAGGTCTTTCAGACCGAAGTAATATTTCGTGAAATATTTCTAAAATATAAATTTCATATCACTACTAGTCCAGGAATATTAGGGGTTTCACCTCGGAATGAGAGATAGTCAGCTATAAACTTGTATAAACCTTTATTTTGGCACCCTAAATCTTGTCTCAAAACCTACTTACCGTAGGGTGTCCGCGACTACAGAATTCCAATGTCAAAGGTCAAAAAATCGAATTTTTACACATTTATTGCAAATATCTCGTTTCCTATGGGCTCTATGCTATTTGTGTCCAGGATAAATATTGTAGAGGATTAAATTTTCTACAACTTTTGTTTATACATTTTTTTATATATTGAACCATTTTCGAGATAGAGGGCAGAGCCAGCTAGTGTTTAACTATTTAGAGTATCATTCGAGGTCAACCTGTAGTCCCGATTCAAAACATGCTGTATAAAGTTTATAAATTATTGATAAATATATTTAAATAATTTGCATTTTTTATTAACTATTACGTTATAATTAATATTTTTTTTCAATAATTCAGTATCTATTTATTTAATAACACTTACCTATTCGTGTAATTATAAAGTTATTAAGGGAAATACTTTAATTATTTTTTAATTCTAATCTGGTTTATACTAATTACTTCCTAACTAAATAAAAAGAAAAGAATTAAATTTTTAATTAATGTTTTTATTGAAAAATACCATTCCATACATTGATGAACGTTGAAATTTAAAAAAATGAATAATAATAATACGAACTACAAATTCTAATTTCAATTTTCTTCTTCTTGTTCATCATTGTCTTCCAACCGCTGTAAAATTTCAAATTCCTCTGTGTTCTCGTCTTCAACATCATTTGTCTGTTCTTCCAGGATTTCGCGATCAAAAGTACCGTCTTCATTGATATCACTCTGATATGGTGAAGCATTAAGACAAGCTTGCCCATTACACTAGCCGCAAGCTAAATAGCATTGCAACCCTGCTTTTTTTTTAATTATTTTTTTTATCTTATGTACAAAATTATTTGAAAATGTTGTTGTTTTTATTTACATTTTGATATTTATTTTTTGTTTTTGTGTGAATTTTTGTATATGTGTGTAGTTCAAGGGTCTTGTATGTCTTGAAGTCGCGACGCACAGAAACATTTTTGTCTTGATGTGTAAGTTTGATTTGTTTAGTTTTTAGTTTTGTTTTGTGGGTAGAAGGCAAAATTGTTGTAACAATTTTGTATATTATTTATTTTGTTGTAGTTGTTGTTGTTCTGGTGATGAAATGTCTTCGAAAAAACTATCCTTAGAACGTAACCTGTTGGTTATTGGAAGAGCGCAGACCAGTGGGACGATAACAGGGCAAGGGATCACTTGTTGTTCGGGCCGCTGTGACTGATGTTCTCTCTACATCTACACCAACCTTTTTGTTTTCAACACAGGGTGGTGTCTTAAGCTTGTCACGGAACGTTGAGCAGGAAAATACAAGCCCTTGGCTTTCAGAGCCATAGTTAGACCGACTTTGTTTCCTGGTCATCCATCGATTTCGCCGAAGCATTCTAACAAAACCTTTATTCATTTATGTAAAGTTTTTTTTGTTTTCTGGGTGGATTGTTGAAAGCGCAAGTCCACAGCTTTAGTTAGTCCTTTCTTCTCTATTGTCAATGCAGTCCCTCAATTTTAGTTAACATTTGGTTAATACTTAATTTCTCATTTTGACTAGGTCCTAGTAGTAATTTTTTTTTTGCGTTTAGTCCGGCTAGTTTAGTCGGTGTTCCCCAGAGAGGCTTTTTCTTTGGGTTCGAGCCCAATTCCCATTTCTTTTTTATTATTCTCAGGACGAATGTAGTCAGCCAGACTACATTCCGCTCGTCCTGTCCTGTAATGTCGAGGCATTTTTTGTGTCAACCGTACTTCAATTTTCAGTTTTCTTTGCATCTAGTAATATACTATAGTTTTGTTCGAAAATGTATATATACATTCTCAAAAACTTATCAACGCACTAGTGTGCAAAACCACACTTATTTTCTTTCTGTTATTTTGAAGTACAACTGAACACTTCTGGGGAGACAGTATTGTATTCTTTTTATTTGCCATTTATTTTCTCATAATTATGTGCAAATAAAAACTAAAGAAATACGAAACAAAGAATTTTATGTGAAAACCCAATATGCTGTCAATCTTTTTGGTATTGTTAAAGCAGTAATTGTGTTTCAGCAGGGCAATGAATTTATTATTTGGAGTTGAAAGTAAATGTCAAGCGGACGAGGAGTTTGATTTGTGGAATTGTGTCGACAACTGGGGTTTGGTGGGTTAGACCTCAGGTGAGGTAAACTCAGGTGAGAATGATTACATCGCTTTCGATAGTTAATAATTGAT
>OY856187.1:257951958-258324911 GCA_963693315.1 Diogma glabrata | reverse complement strand
TAGCCGCAAGCTAAATAGCATTGCAACCCTGCTTTCCTACATCTACACCGCGAACCACCACCATTCTTGCAGTTGCAGAATATTGTGTTAAGCAATTCCTCTGGAGCTGGTGGATTCATTGTCATAACAGGTTCCAGGAATTCATCACGCATTATCCAACCCCAATTCTGGGATTCTAAATCATGCCCTAGCCGAGCCTGCACTTGATAAATAAACACGGTTGAAATGTTGGTGAGCTGCTGCACTTTTTGGTGGAGGATTTGATAACTGCACAGGTTTTTGCAGTTTTGTTAACTTAATGAACTGGGCATAGTCCTCAGATTTTGGAGCAATATAGATTGCCAACAAGCTTCGGACAGTTTTCTACTTCAAATGCTGCAGCAATTTGACCCAAATTCGGAAATTTCTCGAGTGTTTTTACAAAAGTTTTTTTTCTTTTCTAAAGAGCACAGAAGTCGTGTCACAACCACTTATTGCGTGCAGAAACAAAATGTGTTTTTTAGAACGAGGATATTTATCAAAATTTTGGAAGAGCACATTTCAGTTTTTACATTTCCTTTGCCAACTTTTTTAAAGAAAATTTCTTGTTGATGAGATATGGTACGCTCAATCAAAATGACAAGTAAATCTATATCTTCTCTTATTATAACAGCAGTTTTTTGACGTTTAGATTCATCAATAGCTGTTTCAAAAATCAATAATCTTAATAACTCTAAATAGTTAAACACTGCGCGAGTTACATCCCAAGTAACTATTAAATAAAACAGATAAAGAAATGAGTAACTCAAATCATTATAAAAACATAAATATTAAAACAGATAAAGATATGAATCATAATATACATGAAACAATTTTGTATTGAAACATAATTAGCAATTACAAATATTTTAAATCAATACAAATAATGACTAAACATTGATTATATTATCATTCATATTATTTACCATTAGTGTTATCACATTTAATTTTAGCATATAAAAGAATACACAAATTATTGTTCTTTAGTCTAAGAATTGTTATGCTGAAGCATTAACATTTTTCATAATTCTTCTACTCAATAAAAATAAATTGAATCCGAAGATTCAATTGAAAAAATAAAAAGTGTTTTTTTTTTTTTCAAATCAAATTAAAACACAAACAAATCTCGCGCGCTCTGCCCTCCATCTCGAAAATGGCTCAATATCTTCTTATATATTAATACACTAGATCAAAACTTTGTGGAGCCTAAGGCTTTTTTATTCGCAGATGGATTCATTTCAAATTTTCACAGCTAACTGATATTAGTGTAACCTATAATCGGATTCGGATTCACACAAATCGGATCATAAATAAAAAAGTTATTATATACGGAAAACTTTTTATATACATATGCATTATAAGTTTACATACATATAAAAACGAAATTAAAAATTTATTTTATTTTTTTATATTTTCTTTTTTATATATTAGCGAACAACGAACAATATTAGCTATCGAACAACGAACAACAAAAACGAAACTTAAAAATTTATTTTCTTTCATTTCAGTCGTCTTTTGTCTTTGAACAAGGACGGTTTTCGATATTATTTCGATTATTTTGTTTATTGATATAAAGATATTTGCGTAATATTTTTCTTTGTTTTCTTATTAAAGGAGGGCTATTATTTTGAAAACGTACATTTTTTTGTTGATTTTTAAATTTTTGATTTTTAAAAAATCTGAAATTTAAATATCAACAAAAAAATGTACGTTTTCAAAATAATAGCCCTCCTATAATAAGAAAACAAAGAAAAATATTACGCAAATATCTTTATATCAATAAACAAAATAATCGAAATAATATCGAAAACCGTCCTTGTTCAAAGACAAAAGACGACTGAAATGAAAGAAAATAAATTTTTAAGTTTCGTTTTTGTTGTTCGTTGTTCGATAGCTAATATTGTTCGTTGTTCGCTAATATATAAAAAAGAAAATATAAAAAAATAAAATAAATTTTTAATTTCGTTTTTATATGTATGTAAACTTATAATGCATATGTATATAAAAAGTTTTCCGTATATAATAACTTTTTTATTTATGATCCGATTTGTGTGAATCCGAATCCGATTATAGGTTACACTAATATCAGTTAGCTGTGAAAATTTGAAATGAATCCATCTGCGAATAAAAAAGCCTTAGGCTCCACAAAGTTTTGATCTAGTGTATTAATATATAAGAAGATATTGAGCCATTTTCGAGATGGAGGGCAGAGCGCGCGAGATTTGTTTGTGTTTTAATTTGATTTGAAAAAAAAAAAAACACTTTTTATTTTTTCAATTGAATCTTCGGATTCAATTTATTTTTATTGAGTAGAAGAATTATGAAAAATGTTAATGCTTCAGCATAACAATTCTTAGACTAAAGAACAATAATTTGTGTATTCTTTTATATGCTAAAATTAAATGTGATAACACTAATGGTAAATAATATGAATGATAATATAATCAATGTTTAGTCATTATTTGTATTGATTTAAAATATTTGTAATTGCTAATTATGTTTCAATACAAAATTGTTTCATGTATATTATGATTCATATCTTTATCTGTTTTAATATTTATGTTTTTATAATGATTTGAGTTACTCATTTCTTTATCTGTTTTATTTAATAGTTACTTGGGATGTAACTCGCGCAGTGTTTAACTATTTAGAGTTATTAAGATTATTGATTTTTGAAACAGCTATTGATGAATCTAAACGTCAAAAAACTGCTGTTATAATAAGAGAAGATATAGATTTACTTGTCATTTTGATTGAGCGTACCATATCTCATCAACAAGAAATTTTCTTTAAAAAAGTTGGCAAAGGAAATGTAAAAACTGAAATGTACTCTTCCAAAAATTTTGATAAATATCCTCGTTCTAAAAAACACATTTTGTTTCTGCACGCAATAAGTGGTTGTGACACGACTTCTGCGCTCTTTAGAAAAGAAAAAAAACTTTTGTAAAAACACTCGAGAAATTTCCGAATTTGGGTCAAATTGCTGCAGCATTTGAAGTAGAAAACTGTCCGAAGCTTGTTGGCAATCTATATTGCTCCAAAATCTGAGGACTATGCCCAGTTCATTAAGTTAACAAAACTGCAAAAACCTGTGCAGTTATCAAATCCTCCACCAAAAAGTGCAGCAGCTCACCAACATTTCAACCGTGTTTATTTATCAAGTGCAGGCTCGGCTAGGGCATGATTTAGAATCCCAGAATTGGGGTTGGATAATGCGTGATGAATTCCTGGAACCTGTTATGACAATGAATCCACCAGCTCCAGAGGAATTGCTTAACACAATATTCTGCAACTGCAAGAATGGTGGTGGTTCGCGGTGTAGATGTAGGAAAGCAGGGTTGCAATGCTATTTAGCTTGCGGCTAGTGTAATGGGCAAGCTTGTCTTAATGCTTCACCATATCAGAGTGATATCAATGAAGACGGTACTTTTGATCGCGAAATCCTGGAAGAACAGACAAATGATGTTGAAGACGAGAACACAGAGGAATTTGAAATTTTACAGCGGTTGGAAGACAATGATGAACAAGAAGAAGAAAATTGAAATTAGAATTTGTAGTTCGTATTATTATTATTCATTTTTTTAAATTTCAACGTTCATCAATGTATGGAATGGTATTTTTCAATAAAAACATTAATTAAAAATTTAATTCTTTTCTTTTTATTTAGTTAGGAAGTAATTAGGATAAACCAGATTAGAATTAAAAAATAATTAAAGTATTTCCCTTAATAACTTTATAATTACACGAATAGGTAAGTGTTATTAAATGAATAGATACTGAATTATTGAAAAAAAATATTAATTATAACGTAATAGTTAATAAAAAATGCAAATTATTTAAATATATTTATCAATAATTTATAAACTTTATACAGCATGTTTTGAATCGGGACTACAGGTTGACCTCGAATGATACTCTAAATAGTTAAACACTAGCTGGCTCTGCCCTCTATCTCGAAAATGGTTCAATATATAAAAAAATGTATAAACAAAAGTTGTAGAAAATTTAATCCTCTACAATATTTATCCTGGACACAAATAGCATAGAGCCCATAGGAAACGAGATATTTGCAATAAATGTGTAAAAATTCGATTTTTTGACCTTTGACATTGGAATTTCTGTAGTCGCGGACACCCTACGGTAAGTAGGTTTTGAGACAAGATTTAGGGTGCCAAAATAAAGGTTTATACAAGTTTATAGCTGACTATCTCTCATTCCGAGGTGAAACCCCTAATATTCCTGGACTAGTAGTGATATGAAATTTATATTTTAGAAATATTTCACGAAATATTACTTCGGTCTGAAAGACCTAAGTATTACATTCATGAGCTCAAAGTGGAATTCTTACCCCCACTTTTTTTGGCATTTCTCGACGTTTTAGGACCAGCTGATTCTAAAAATGCAAAAAAAAAATGTATGTCTGTCTGCCGGCCGGCCGGCCGTCCGTCCGTCATTACCTACGCTGCAGGGAAAACCGCTGGAGGGATTTCAAAAATTATTTTTTCTAAAAATAGGTATTCACAAGGGACAGGTCCGAAAGGACGCTGTGTTTAATAACTGTACCGGAAGTGTGTCAAAAAATCATTATGTGTGTCAAAAATAGCAAATTTTCATATTTTTGGCTTAAAAAACGTTCATTACTTCGGTCTGAAAGGCCTAATTACTTCGGTCTGAAAGACCTAATAACTTCGGTCTGAAAGACCTAAGTATTACATTCATGAGCTCAAAGTGAAATTCTTCCCCCCACTTTTTTTGACATTTCTCGACGTTTTAGGACCTCCTGATTCTAAAAAAGCAAAAAAAAAAATGTATGTCTGTCTGTAGGCCGTCCGTCCGGCCGTCATTACCTACGCTGCAGGGAAAACCGCTGGACGGATTTCAAAAATTTTTTTTTCTAAAAATAGGTATACTCAAGGGACAGGTCCGAAAGGACGCTGTGTTCGATAACTGTACCGGAAGTGTGTCAAAAAAATCATTATGTGTGTCAAAAATAGCAAATTTTCATATTTTTTGCTTAAAAAACGTTCATTTTAAGTGATTAAGAGTAGGAACATTAAATTTGAAGAAATCTTGATGGTCGGGATTGGTATGTGAGATCAAAAACTAGATTATTGCATTATAAGTTTGTCAAAAAAAAGTTGTCAAGTTTGTCAAAAGAAAGATTTTTATTTATATTTTTACCTAATTTTTTAGAAAAAAAATAAAATTAATTGTTTGTTTGAAATGAAGTTTTATTATTATTATTGAGAATTATGGCATTATAAGTTTGTCAAAAAAGTGTTGTCAAGTGTGTCAAAAGAAAGATTTTTATTGATTTTTTTACCTAATTTTTTGGAAGAAAAATAAAATTAATTGTTTGTTTGAAATGAGATTTTATTATTATTATTGAGAATTATGGCATTATAAGTTTGTCAAAAAATGTTGTCAAGTGTGTCAAAAGAAAGAAATTTATTTATTTTTCTACCCAATTTTTTGGAAAAAAAAATTAAATTAATTGTTTGTTTGAAATGAAGTTTTATTATTATTATTGAGAATTATGGCATTATAAGTTTGTCAAAAAAATGTTGTCAAGTGTGTCAAAAGAAAGATTTTTATTTATTTTTTTACCCAATTTTTTGGAAAAAAATAAAATTGTTTCTTTGAAATGAAATTTTATTATTATTATTATCGAGAATTATAGCATTATAAGTTTGTCAAAAAACTGTTGTCAAGTGTGTCAAAAGATTTTTATTTAGTTTTTTACCGAATTTTTTGGAAAAAACTCAATTGCTTCTTTGAAATGAAATTTTATTATTATTATTGAGAATTATGGCATTATAAGTTTGTCAAAAAATGTTGTCAAGTGTGTCAAAAGAAAGGTTTTTATTTATTTTTTACCCAATTTTTCAGAAAAAAATAAAATTAATAATTTGTATGACATGATATTTTATTATTATTATAGAGAATTATGGCATTATAAGTTTGTCAAAAAATAATGTCAAGTGTGTCAAAGAACGCTTTTATTTATTTTTAGCCAATTTTTTGGAAAAAAAATGTAGTGTTTTTATGACATAAATGTAATTTATAAATGAAATTGGACATGGAAATTTTTGAATTTGTTATAGTTTTTGATATATTTTTGGAATTTTGAAAAAGTTTGTATTTTTGTTTTTGTAATAATTTTTGCAATATTTTTAGAATTTCGGCCAAAGTCTTAATTGTTGATTTTGTAAGAATTTTTGGAACATTTTTAGAATTTTGAAAAATTTTCAATTATTGATTTTATTATAATTTTTGGAATTTTGAAAAAATTTTCAATTTTTGATTTTGTAATAATTTTTGCAATATTTTTAGAATTTTGGAAAAAGTTTGAATTTTTAAGAATTTTTGAAATATTATTGGAATTTAAAAAATATTTAAATATTTGATTTTATTCTAATTTTTGGAATATTTTTGGAATTTTGGAAAAAGTTTGATTTTATTTCATTTAACAATATTTTTGGAATTTTGATTATAATTTTCCGGTAACGTATTGATGTTTCGTGTTAGTTTTGTAATAAACTTTTAAGCAGATATAAAAAATACTAGTTCTTTAACAAAGAGTTATGTTTGATATACATCGCTGCCCAAAACTAAAAACCATGTCCTCATAAAATTTTTTTGCCGAAAACTATATCAAAATCCTTAACCCAGACCGAAGTCTTGATATCTCAGAGCTGTGAGATTTCAGCCCCTCCATATTTTTAAGTGATTACGAGTAGGCACATTAAATTTGGAGAAATCTTGACGGTCGGGATTGGTATGTGAGATCAAAAACTAGATTATTGCATTATAAGTTTGTCAAAAAAATGTTGTCAAGTGTGTCAAAAGAAAGCTTTTTATTTATTTTTTTACCTAATTTTTTGGAAAAAACTCAAAATTAATTGTTTGTTTGAAATGAAGTTTTATTATTATTATTGAGAATTATGGCATTATAAGTTTGTCAAAAAAATGTTGTGAAGTGTGTCAAACGAAAGATTTTTATTTATTTTTTTACCCAATTTTTTGGAAAAAAAATAAAATTAATTGTTTGTTTGAAAAGAAATTTTATTATTATTATTTAGAATTATGGTATTATCCGCAGGAGGGATCGATTTTGATCGATTATGATCAATGTTGATCTACGGGTCTGACTACCCTGCGTACTCCAGTCCCTGCCATTGACATATGAGTTAGCGTGAGATATCACATACCACTGGCAATGGCAGGAGATGTAATTAGCCAAGATGATATCTTAGGGTGCTGGCGGACGAACTTTAATTAGTCAACGGCAGCACTTACAGTCTTAGCTGGGCAGCGTTCCGTAGCGGTACCGCTCATTGGCTCTCCCGAGGAATCGGACCAACACGTAGGTTATGTGTGGGCTTTGTGCCTCGATTGAGGTAGTGGGCGGTGCGTCTGGGGTGCGCTGCATCAGCTGGATTATTGGCATTTAGTTTTGTTTTGTTTTCTGCAAATTTCTCACAATTTGTTTTTCACTTATTATTTTGTTATTATTTCTTCATCTTATCATGAAATATTGGCATATGTCATATTTTGTAGTATGATAGGATTTTTTACTTATTTATGCATTTTAAAATAAAACATAAAAAAATACAATAAAACCCTTTTGATATATATATATATATGGCAGTACAACCGAAAAAAAATAAGTCTGCAAGTGGTAAAGCAAATTTGCGCAATCCACCCGCCCATAAAGCGGCATGTCCACGGAATTTGCAGGGACAAAACATATATGAATCAATAAAAAATTTTAAAATACATGTTCAAAACATCTGCGGATTGAACGCTAACCATGACCACGTGCAACATCATCTTGAGCACGACAAACCGAACATTCTATTCCTTACAGAAACACAAGTTTCTGAAAATTTTCTCTTTATAGAATCGCTTAATTCCAAATATAGGCTCGAATCAGCTTTCAAACTCCATCAGGGCGTATGCGCATTCATTCATGAGAGTGTTGCGTACACGCGCTTTCCAAATTTTGAACTACACGGTGACGGCTTCAATACAATGGTTTTAAAGATTTGTCTTCCAGAAATGACTTTTTTTACAATAGCTTTATACCGGTCCCCCAACAAACGTAACCCAAACTTTTTTAATATACTGACAAAAATTATGGACGAGATTAGAGCAAAGTCCCCTAATTGTGAAGTTATCGTTACCGGTGACTTCAACGTCCACAACAAATCATGGTTGGAATTCTCCAAATCGACCGACGATGTTGACAATAGTGGAAAACTGGCAGAAATTTTTGCCGCGTTTCAGGGCCTATTCCAAATTGTTAAAAGCCAGACTTTCACTCCCCGTAATGGCGGTGATAATAGTTTTCTTTTAGATCTCTATCTTACCACAATGCCAGATATTAAGAGTGTCGATGTCGCGAAAGGTAGTATTGGAAATTCTGATCATTATTTAATCTCATCAGTTATCAAAACTGATTTACATAAAACTACAGCTCCCAAACCCCGTAAAATATTTCACTACTCAAAAATGGATAAGAGTGGTCTTCAAAATTTTTTCCATGGTTTCCCTTTCGACCGTCATTGTTTTTACACTGACAATGTAAATGTTTCTGCTCAAAACTTTACAGAAACCATCCAATTTGCTATCAATAAATTTGTCCCTTTCTCCATAGTAAAACCCAAACAAAAATACTTGTATTCGAAAGCTGCCAAAACGGCACTTAGAAACAAACGTAGATCATTTAATATTTGGATTCATAACAAAACTCCCACTAATCGATCCCAATATCAAAAGGCCAACAAAATATCTAATCAGATTATCTCAAACGAAAAGTCCGAAATTGACAGAGCGAAAGCCTCAAAACTTACGTCTATGTCTGTTTCTGACAAGAGTTTCTACAGTGCCATTAATTCTTTAAATTCTGGTAAAAAATTTTCTATTACCCCTGTTATTGATGGTGATTTAATCGTCAATGATCCCGCAAGAAAAGCTAACTTGTTCGCTGAACGCTTTGCTCTGAACTCAACTGTTTTGGAAACTCCTAAAGAAATACCCCAAATCCAGTCTTCAGGAGTTAATATGAATAAACTTCACTTCAAACCCAAAATAGTCGCTAAACTTTTAAAGGGGTTAAACATCAACAAAGCATCAGGTCAAGAATGGACTATATTCCACCCATTATTTTAAAAACCTTTTCCAAAGAACTTGCACCAATTTTAACTAAAATATTCTACCAATCCTACAAATCTGGTTTATTTAAAAGGGACCAAAATCCGATATCTCAAATTATAGGCCAATAGCTTTACTATCGGTCATATCCAAAGTCTATGAGCATTATATTAATACACATATTTCAAAATTTCTGGAAGAAAATCATTTTATATCCGACAGCCAATACGGTTTTCGAAACAAAAGATCAACTACCGATCTATTAAGCTATGTAGCGCATTGTTGGAACAGCATACTTGATAAAGGTGGTGAAACATACGTTATCGCTTTAGACATCTCCAAGGCATTCGATCGAGTCTGGCATGCCAACTTAATCAACAAGCTCGTTGCGTACGGTTTTCATCCCAATGTTGTGAAGCTGATTCAAAATTTTCTATCCAACCGATACATTTCGGTAACCTTAGACGGATTTTCATCAGAGTCTAAACTAATTAACGCTGGTGTACCCCAAGGCTCAGTATTGTCCCCAACCCTATTTTTGATTTATATCAACGAATTGTTGAAAATCACCAGTAACCCAATAAATAGTTTTGCAGATGATAGTACTCTGCACAAGTCGTTCGAGCCCCTTCCTTCAAAAGGTAAAATGCACGAACGAATTAATCCTGCCCGGAGAGTTGCTGCCATAAACGTGAACAAAGACCTGAATAAAGTCGCCGACTGGGGTGACCAAAACCTAGTCAATTTCAACTCCACCAAAACTCAGAAGTTGATTGTTTCCAGATTAAAGACCGAGTTCCCCAAAGATATTTTATTTAGTATGTGTGATGAACCAATAGGCGAATGTAAAAACATTCGTTTATTGGGTGTCACAGTTTCAAATGACCTACTCTGGAGCGATCATGTAATGGCGATGGCAAAAAGCGCGTCTAAAAAACTCGGCCTCCTAAATAGATGCAAAAAAATTTTCACTCCATACCAATTGCTCCATGTTTATAAGTCCTATATTCGTCCCTGTATGGAGTACTGCTGTCAAGTTTGGGGTGCTGCCTCTGTTTCCATCTTGGCCCTCTTGGACTCTGTTCAAAAGCGAGCTATACGAATTGTAGGTGATCGAATTTTGACATCAAAACTTGATTCCCTACAACATCGTCGCACTGTTGCTGACCTCGTTGTTTTTTACAAATATCGTCATCAGCAGTGCTCAGATGAAATCAGCGGCATCATGCCTCAAACTTATTTTTACCCCCGTTCCACTCGGCAATCGGCTGCCGCAACCGGTGAAACGGTAAAGATCCCGCGCTGTCATACTGGCAGATCGCAGAGAGACTTCTTTGTCCGAACTGCGTACAAATGGAATAGTTTGCCGGAACACTTAGTCTCAAGTGGCTTCAACCCACAGATGTTTAAAAAAAGCGTTAATCTACACCTTAGAACGCTAGTTGTTGTGGGACCCAGGTCTAGACCTAGGTCTTAAAAGGTATTTATGTGTTGTTGTGACACATATTCTAAACCCTATTACACAACACATTTTATTAAAAAAAAAAAAAATAAAAGTGTGTCAAAAGATTTTTAATTAGTTTTTTACCCAATTTTTGGGAAAAAAAATAAAATTGTTTCTTTGAAATGAAATTTTATTATTATTATTGAGAATTATGGCATTACAAGTTTGTCAAAAAATGTTGTCAAGTGTGTCAAAAGAAAGATTTTTATTTATTTTCTACCCAATTTTTTCAGAAAAAAATAAAATTAATAGTTTGTATGACATGATATTTTATTATTATTATAGAGAATTATGGCATTATAAGTTTGTCAAAAAGTAATGTCAAGTGTGTCAAAAAATGATTTCATTTATTTTTTTAGCCAATTTTTTGGAAAAAGAAAATGTAGTGTTTTTATGACGTAAATGTAATTTAAAATGAAATTGGACATGGAAATTTTTGAATTTGTTTTAGTTTTTGAAATATTTATGGAATTTTGAAAAAGTTTGTATTATTGATTTTGAAATAATTTTTGCAATATTTTTAGAATCAAAAGTTTTAAATTTTGTAAGATTTTTTGGAATATTTTTAGAATTTTGAAAAATTTTTATTTTTGATATTATTATAATTTTTGGAATTAGGAAAAAATTTTCAATTTTTGATTTTGTAATAATTTTTGCAATATTTTTAGAATTCTGGAAAAAGTTTGAATTCTTAAGAATTTTTGGATTATTATTGGAATTTAGAAAAAGTTTCAATATTTGATTTTATTCTAATTTTTGGAATAGTTTTGGAATTCTGAAAAAGGTTTCAATTTTTGATTTTGTTATAATTTTTGCAATATTTTTAGAATTTTGAAAACAATAGAATTTTTGAATTTTATATATACATATATATTTAGAATTTTGAAAAAAGTTTCCTTTTTTGATTTTGTAAGAATTTTTGGAATATTTTTAGAATTTTGAAAAATTTAAAATTTTTGATTTTATTTAATTTTGAAAAAAGTTTTAATTTTTGATTTGTAATAATTTTTGCAATATTTTTAGAATTTCGAAAAAAGTTCTAATTTTTAAGAATTTTTGGAATATTATCGGAATTTAGAAAAAGTTTAAATATTTGATTTCATTCTAGTTTTTAGAATATTTTTGGAATTTTGAAAAAGTTTGATTTAGCAATATTTTTGGAATTTTGATTATAATTTTCCGGCAACGTATCGATATTTCGTGTTATTTTTGTAATAAGTTTTTAAACAGATATAAAAAATACTTGTACTTTAACAAAGAGTTATGTTTGATATACATCGCTGCCCAAAACTAAAAACCATGTCCTCATGAAAGTTTTTTGCCGAAAACTATATCAAAATCCTTTACCCAGACCGAAGTCTTGATATCTCAGAGCTGTGAGATTTCAGCCCCTCCATATTTTCAGAAATGTTTCATTAAATATTTCAGAAATGTTTCATGAAATATTTCAAAAAAGTTTTGTATGGGCGTTTTGTTTTGGAGCGCCAAAACCTCGAAATGGTAGTGTAGAATGCAGATGTAAGTAGATTTGAACAAGGTTGTTCTTAAATGGAACGCGTCTAGTTTTGAGAATAAAATTAGGCTTAATGTGTGAATAAACAAATAACCATTTCAAATGGTTCGATTTATTGAAATTTAAATAATATAACTAACGCAGTCTATGTGTTATTTATTTTCACAGATATGATCTAATTTTGAAATACGTAATGTCACTAGAGTTGATCGTATTAGAGGTATTTATTATAGAGGATAATTAATAAAATTGAAAGGAAACCCTATATTTTTTTATATCTTTCAAGCATGAAATATATTTTTCTGAAATATTTCAGAAATGAAACATTTCAAATGAAATGTTTCATTGAAATGTTTTACTTGTTTAAACACTATCAGAACGTATGTTGTTGTGGATCCTAGGTTTTAAAAGGTTTTTATGTGCTCATGTGCTACATATTGGAATCAGTGCCGGATCAAGCTATTTCAGCGCCGGGTGCAGATTAGGTAAATGGCACCCTCAAATTAAACTATATTGTAAGATAATATATTCAAAAATCAATGCAATACTTGTTTTAATACAAAGTGTTGTGTAATGGATAGTGGAACATATTAGAATATGTTTCACTGTCACACCAACACATAGAGAGCTTTTAAGATCTAGATCCCACAACAACATGCGTTCAAGAATTAAACGCTTTTTATAATTGGACCAACATTTTCTTTTATGGTTTTTTAAATGTTGGATATTTAGACAATAAATCTTATCATATAATAAAATACAATATATGCCACAATTTCATGATAATATGTGGGAAATAGAAACAAAATAAAAAAATTAAATATTTTTTTCTTAATTTGAAAAACATAAATAAAACTGGGTTACTAATAACATAGCTGATGGCATATTATTAGTAACCCATTTGACATATTACAAAAGTAAAATTATTATAAAAACAAAACTGATTAAGAAAGAGGAATAAGATAAATGAACGAATAATATTTAAAACGTAAAGATAATCCATTGTTTAAGTTTATTAAATCTAGATGTCAAACCGAATATAAGCAATGGCCGAGTTGCTCTACGTTACACTATAATAAAAATTATTAAAAAAAATTATGAATAAATATGCAAATAAAAATGACATTAATTTGTAAGAAAGAATAATTATAATATGAAAATCAAAAATACTATAACATACATACATACAAAAAAAATTGTGGTAAATAAAGAATCACATATATGCTCTCTAGTCACTTTTATGGCTTTATTCTCAGAAAACTCTTTTATTGCCGGCTGGTATTTTCATAAATAAGAAATTTTAGATACAATTGATTGTAAAGCCTAGGCTTTTCAAATTAAAATAGAATACTTAAAGTATCTATTTGTCCAAGGGTTTTTTGAATTTTTAGAATGATAAACGGAACGTACGTAGACTCCACCAAGGAAAAAATCTCTAAATAAACTTACTAGCTTATAAAACAATGATGGTCTTATAATATAATCAATAAAAATTCAAGAATTTAACAAAAACAAAATTGTATATAAGAATAAAATCCAGCCTTAACCTTGTAGTTGATTGTTGACTTCAATGTTGCTAGCGACATTCGTCCTTGTATGTCGCTTGTTTTCGTTCTAATTTTTATTTTATGTTTCCCAAAATTGTTTAGATCTTTGGATTCGTCGAAATTGTTTTCATCGTTTTCATAATTGTATCCAACTTTTGAATTATGTTTACGACTATTTGAAATTGGATTAAAATGATATAATGTTCGAACTATAATTTTATCACCCGGTAAGCCGACAACTCTTTTGCAGATATGCACTATTGGATTTGTTGGTAATTCTGCTATTATTATATCACCACGTTACTACCAACGTATTCAAACGTACAATGTGCCATGCAAGCATATTTAATTGCATGTCCAAAAATTTTTTCCGGCTATCATAAAAAATTTGACATTTTCTGTTTTCATTTAATTTCTTCAAGCCCACAATATTTTCTATGCTTCACAAAAAACCAAGATGACGTAGTTGAGTCCAATTTATTTGTTTCAATTTAAAATCGTTCAAATGTGGATTAAGCTTGATAAAAATAAAAACACTTGCAAATTAAATTAAGGTTTTAAACATTTAATTTTAATTTTAATTTTTGATTTAATATCAAATAACAACTTGAATATAATTTTAATTAAATTATTTTTGATTTAAAATCAAAAACCAACTAGTTTTATAAAATTGTTAACCATGAACCGACTAAATTAAGCAATGTGCTAGCATAAATAGTATTTCATCCTTAGTAGTAGACGAAACAAAAAGTTCTATTAACAAAATGAAAAACTAGTTTTTGTTGATGTTTTGAAGCATTCTTTTAAAAAAACGATCTAATATTCCTGTTTCAATTTTTTTTTCATTTAAATATGTAACAGATAAAAAAAATTTACAAAGGAAAACTCATGTGACTACGACGTTTAATATGATATTTTTCTATAGCAATACGCGTTGTCGTTTCATTATTTCTTTATTTACGTTAGATAACAAATTTTTCTATTGCAGTGTGCAACGGCCGATTTTATTTATGTACATTGTGATCTGTCAAACTGGAGTTACGATAAGAAACAATATATAGGTTGGTAGTTCAAGGATGGAATGTGCAGGATGAATTAACTAGGACCTAATCTTTGCTGAAAATGCACCCGGTCTAGGTGTCTGATCTGTCAAGCATTAGATTCCAGTTATTCCACCCTACACAGAACCGAATTGCGAGCATAACATGATATAAGAGAAAAGTCAACTAACCTCTCCCGGCACATGATCCATCACCTGGTGTTATTTAGAAAAGCTCCTTTCAGCTGGAGCTACTGTTAATGACAGTGTCTTGGCTTTAAATTAATTTGGAAAATATCTTGCATGTTTTGCAAATATAGAAGATGTAAAATTTTCTACAGGAGTTTCAAATGTTTTAAAATCCCTATCCTAGTTTTTTAATTAGAATATTTTATATAAAATCCAGATCTATGATTGTGCACTGTTCATCCACAAGAATAAATCGTTCTAATGAATTAATAGCAAAATCAAAGAAGAAAAAGAAATTTTGTGGAGAATCCTGGATCTTATATTATATTAGCTCATTTGCAAAACTATTTGTTGTACGATGAATTCGTATTTGATTTGGATGCGAAATATTCGGATCGCTCTCTAGGACACCCGTCAGCTTCTACATACATTCAATAAAATACATTCAATTACATTCAAGTTCAGTCTTTTCATCATTTTAGAAACAATATCAATTTTGGAGAGAAGATCTTTTCACAAAATTAAACTTTAAAGATATTTAAAGCAGCATTATCTCGCTAAACATTTTATTCCAGCTTGTGTTATAGTTTTGCGTATCTGGTCTAAAGGAATTTCAATTAAAGTATTTTAAAATTCTATGTTTTCAAATCTAAGAGGTCTTACAGCCGATTTTACTGCTGAAAAATATGCGTATATGTAGTTGAAAAAAATTAAGAGTTTCTCCAGAAGATGACGCCGCATAATTTATAACAATAATTTATATAATAATAGTGATATAATTATATAATATTGACGCTGCGTAATTTTTAAAGAATGAGAATATAATATATAAAGAATTTTTTCCCTTCATGCGTTATTAAATCTACGGCTTCTTATGTTATTCAACGAAATCTTCATATCAGTAAACTCCATTAATAATGTGATCATGAAATAAAATCTATGAAATGTATACGAATTTTTGTTTATTACATTTTGTTTCTTAAGATATGGATAACTAAACAATAAATCCTATTAAATAATGAAACCAATAGATAATCATAGACCAGTATTTTATGATATGATGTAGTAATTTAAATAAGAGGTGAAGAACAAATTTTATAAAAATAATTTGTAGAAATAAAACTAAAATTGGGTTGCCGTACTCGGGTCGAGTATGCTCCTTAATCATGTCACATATGAACTTAATAAGTAAAGCACACACATAGATAAATAAAAAAAGGAAAACTGCATATGAAATTGAGAGTACTGTTAGATGAATAGAGTTCATTCGACAGCTCCCGTATGATATCACATTGGCTGGTAATATCTCACTGTTTTTGCCAATGGTATCTAATATTTCACGTTAAATCGTATGTCAATAGCAGCGAAACGAGTACACGTGGCTGTCACACCCGTAGATAAAAAATTAAAACAAATATATACAAAACTGAATTGTTGTTTTTTATATAGAAAAATAAATTTTAATTCGCCTAAAAACCAAAACGAAAAAGTAATCGAATTTAAAACAAAACTCAATTTTGCCGCCTTTTGTGTTGACGCCGGGTGCGGTCGCTCCATTGCACCCGTGGTTTATCCGGCCCTGATTGGAATGCCTATTCCACAACACAATTTAAAAAAATATATAAATTCTTTTTAAAAAATAAAACTTTTTGTTTTGAACTACTATAAACACGTGTAAAAGTGTGAAAAAAGAAACGACACTAAAATTAAGATTGGCAATACTATTAAATTGATTTAATGAAATTCCATGCAATATAAAGGTCTATGGATAGAATAATTACACTAGTTTACAAGAAAAACTCCCGAAATAAAACTCAACTTTTCTTATAGATTTGGACCTCCTGAACACGAATATCATATTCATTTTTTTTTGTTAGCTCTTGTTTTTGAGATATTCACGAAAAACCAAATTTTTTGGTGATCAAAAATGTTGTTTCGGTTTTTGGGTCTCATATTTTACAAAACAAACAAATAACATATATTAATAAAACAAGTGCATAGTAAATATGCCAACAAACATTTTGAGTTATACTTTGTAAAAATCCGATAAGGATTCTGGAAGTTACAGTCGAAAAAAGTTGAAAAAATACGAAAAATTCACGTTTTTTTTAAATTTTTCCATTTTCAACACCATAAATTTTGAACAAATAAAGACACTAATTTTTTTTAATTTCTTGGAGCCTATAGTGGTTTTAACTTTCTTTCTTTTAAGGTAAAAGATACGAATATTGGTGCAGTTTGCACCAAGTTATTCAAGTTTTTTCAAAGAAAGTCAAAACTCAAAATTTGGAAAAAAAATTTAACTATAAGAATAATTTAAACTCTGCAACATAATTGATTTATATATAGGTTGTTTTCATATTAGATCTAGCTCCTCCTACTTCGGGATTATTTTAGGAGTTGGAAAATATCAGTAAGTTGATTATGAAATGTCTTTTTTTGACAAAAGTTGTGTTTTATTTGTATATGATTTTTCTCAAAATTGAGATTTTTTTTGTGAAATTTTTTGACATGATCTAGCTCCTTCCACCTCGGACTTATTTTGGGAGTTGGAAAATATCAGTTAGTTGATTATGAAATGTCTTTTTTTTACAAAAGTTGTATTTTATTTCAGAAGGTCCAAATCCATAAGAAAAGTTGGGTTTTATTCAGGGAGACAAAAAAAGTTCAAAATTTGTAAACTAGTGTTATTAACCCACATATTTTCTGTCGTCAATCTTGTTTACATCAGTTGTTATCAAAATAGCTCAAAACTGAAATAATCCAGTTGACTACTATAGATGCAATCATCATAACTGATATCATGAAAAGAAAATCATAACCATCAATAATAATATCTGCAATAAAGTATGTATTATAAATAGCATTGGATATACTATAATACAACTGCCTATATATGTTTTCGTTGCGTATAAGTTCGTAGCTCCAAATATTTATATAATGTACAAGTCATTAATTTTTACAGTCAACAAAATAAATCCATTCAGTATTTTCCAACATTTCTTCTATGATTTAATTCAAGTTCAATGCGGCACAAAAGTTTCTATTATTCAATTTCTATTAGTCAGGAAATTGGTTTTTTCTTGCTAATTTTTCAAACAACATTTCTCGTAAATCAATTTATATTTATGTATCATCAAATGTTGAATTTTCAATAATTTCCATCGAATTGGGTCAATGATTTTTATATTATTTTCCTACAAAAAAAATTAATGAGTTTAAAAAACTTATAGACATTCACTTCGGTCTCAATAAATATTTGTGTTTATTTTTAAGAAATACTTTTTTTATAGAATTTTTATTTTGCAAAAAAAGTTTTTGTTGAACAAACAAAAAAAATTATAAAATCTTAGGAAAGTTTTCTTTTAAGTTACATTATAGGAAATTATCGTTAAAATAGTTTTCTTCGTTTTTATTTTTATTGACTTTTTTAGCATTAAAATCTTATATTTTGTTTAAGTTTTTTTGGCGTTTTGTTAAACTTTGTTTTATAAAACAGATAGAGCAAAGTTTATGGTCATTTGCTATTTTATTTGAAAATAATTAATGTTTTGTTTATATTTTGCTTATGGCTGTGAAGTTGTTGAAATGTTGATATCCATCGTAGAGATGACCTAACCAAAAGTGCCGTAGTATTATTAAAATCTAATAAGGGAATCTGACTTATTCCAAAACTGTATCGGCTGCTGTTTTTTCTATTGTCAGTCCTTATTGGGCCAAAATGTTAAGTAACATTTTTAGTAAAAAAAATAAAACAGTTTTCATTTTTCAATTTATGTTTAAGGGTTCATCAATCCCAGGTAACAATTTTGTCTAAATTTTTTAAATTATTCCAATTTAACTTGAGAAAGCATTGTGTAAGACCTTGGTTCTCAAACTTTTTGAAGTCGGGGAACACTGATATATTTTTAGGCGGAACATCTACAATACAGCATACACTTTACAACAGGGGGCGAGGTGGCTAACATTTTTGAAATCAAAGTGCAATAAAAAAAGAATAATGTTTGCCAGAACACTCCATTATTTACTACGTTTTCATGCTTAGTTCAAAACGATTTGAAAACCAAATTCGAATTGAATTCACCATGAAAACATCAACAATTACAGTTTTGAATACTATTTATTTTTAAATACGATCTCGATTTTTTTTGGGATCGTATCGGTATCCAAATATTCGAAAATACTTGAAAACGGAAAACTGGATCGTGTCATGCGCAGTAAAATGTTTTTAATTACAAAACAACTAATTTCACATTGATTTATAAAATGTTTATTTCATTAACTTTATTTAAAAGAAAAATACAATATCAGGCATACAAAAATAAAATATTGAACACAATTAATGAAACACAATTAAAAGATTTTTGACATTTTTTCAAAACAGCTCTAAAAACGTTTTCAACTCGTTTTCAATCCAATCATGAAAACACTTTACAGTTTGAAAACGTGATGAGGATTCAATTCTTTTTCGATCCGCATGAAAACGTAGTAATTATAAAGCAAAAAGGAAACGGAATCGTTTCGCAGCGTGTGATTAGCAACCCCCTGCTTCCAAGTGCTACTTTTAGAAAATAATATGTATATAAATAAAATATGTACCGATATCGATTGATGCAAATATATTTATTGAAAGCACAATTAAAATTACAATGCTTTTGAAAAAATCTCAAACTTAATGCGATCCATGAGTTTGACGATCTTTACAGATCTCAGCGATATCGGGGCGAATAAATGATAACGCCACACGCATTTCTTCTAAATTCCCTAGTCTCTCACGTTTGTTTGTTTTTATATTGATCATAGTTGAAAATCCTGCTTCGCAAAGTTATGTCGTGGAAAATAACAATAATATGTTCAAGGATTTTTTGCTTATACTTGGGTATTCATCTTTAACAGAGATCCAAAAATTTTCAGGAGTGTTTTCATGGAACTGTAATTTTAATCCACGATCTGATGAAAGCGACGTCAATTCTTCTTCATTTAAAGTAAAACTAGAAAATTTGGAAGAAGTAAACGGGTTTCTTATCCAATCATTTGTTCATATCGTGTGAAACAAAAACTTCATACATTTTTTATTTATTATCTGTAAAAGGAGAATTTAATAACTGCAATAATATTTTATGTTTTCAAGAAGTAATTTTAGCCCGAAAGATATTTTTATTCATACAAAGCCGAGAAACGTGTAAATTTTGCGTACGTGTAAATTTTACATTGAATTTTATTTTTAAACAATTTTTAATTGAATTGATTGTACATTTGATTTTTTCGCGGAACAGTGGAAAGTGCATCGCGGAACACCAGTGTTCCGCGGAACACGCTTTGAGAACCACTGGTGTAAGACCATATTATTCAAGCTTTACCTAAAAAATGCTTGTAAAAGACTAGATTCACTAAGTTTCTTATATAATGCCTTAAGTAAAGCTTAATTCAATAATAAATATTTAGGGCATATTCAAGCAAATGTTACTCAAGTATAATACCTTTTATAAGGTTTTATTCACATATAACGTTTAAGGTAGTATTCAATATGTTTTTACTCAAGAATTCTATCCCTTATAGAAACCTTTATTAAAGTACAACTTTCAGGAAGAATCCAAGAAGATTCTTACCCAAGGATAGTTCCTTGTATACGACTTTATTTATGTATAATAATTTTTAATTGTTACTCAAGTAATATTTCTTATATACGGTTGTTTTCAATGAATATTAAAAGATTTACAACAAATCGATCTGTCAATATTTTTGACAGTTCGTTGTTTAATTCGCGATTGTGTTTTTTTTTATTAAATCATATCGATGTGTTTAAAAAGTTAGCAAACCTTTAAGAACTTTAACAAGTTATTATTGATTAATACAAAAGATTATTTCAAAATGGTATAGATATTTTCGTCAATGGAAATTTGCAATTGCCATTATTCCGCAACCATTTTTTCGAACCTTTCTGATGATAGTTTATATATTGATAGAGATTTACCATTTCTGATGATGGTTTATATAATGATTTGAGTTGGTCAACAAATAAATAAAATGATGATAATTTGTCATACAATTCCTTTTTGTATTAAATGTATGTAATCGCCATTTTGTGCGCAATTTGCTTGTGAAAAAATTATATCAAAACTTGCAACAGATTGCAACTGACTTATGGAAAATATTCCGTAGAACGTTTATTTAATAATACCAGCAGGACCCGGCGTACGTTGCTACGCCTTTAAAAAGTTTGTGTGCGTAAATTTTGTTGAATTATATAGTAAGAATAATTTCAAAGAGTCGTAATGATAATAGAAGGAGCCTATTTTAATTTTTCCATTTGGGAAATATGAATAACAGAGATCATTAGCATTCTAGCTGATGAATCCAGATAGTTTGAAAATTGAACGGAAGGTCAACATTTGAAAGTGATTGGTGAAGAGTTTCGGAGAGTTTAATTTAAACACTTGCAATTTTTCGCGTTAATCGGCTTAATATGTGTCGCGAGAAATTAGGTGAACGTCAAAACATTCGTTTATTGGGTGTTACAGTTGTCAATGACTTACTCTGGAACCGTTATACTTGCGATACAAAATAGGCACACCGCACCAAAATTTACTGTTTTATAGTACCATTTCATGTTGACTAATTTCATTTATCAATCTATCCAGATTGTTTGCTGATCTTAAATAAAGCCAATTTGGATTTTCAAATATATTTTATATGCACCAATTATTTCCAATTAGAATATTTTCTATGTAGAGATGCGCTCTTTGTGTTTTTATTAGTAATGGAGCATGTCACTGAAAGAAAACTTTGAAGAGCAGACTATATATGCATAGCGCTGATGTTTGATACTAATCGAAAAACCGGTCTAAGAATGACAGCATTTTTAGTGAGGGTTTTCGTTTTTTGGGTTTTGTCGACATTTCAGGGCACGATCTTTTTTGCTTGTCTGTTAAATGTTGATGATAATTTGTACTTAAAGATGACAAGCATATGATCGGTGTCCATATCAGCACCTCTGTATGATCGAACGTCAATTATACTTGTAGAGTGTCTTTTAGAGATCATGACGTGATCGATTTGATTTTCCGTTCTTCCGTCATTGAATTTCCACGTTGCCTTGTGAATTTTCTTGTGAGGGAAGAAAGTGCTGGAAGTTACTAGATCATACATCATAGCCAGCTCGGCTGCGCGAAAACCGTTATTGTTGCTGGTATGATGCAAGCTGTTAGGGCCGATATGTGTTTTAAGTTCTGCAATCCTGCCGATTTGAGCATTAAAATCACCTACCACGATTTTTATATCGTGCCGTGGGATGTTATTGATGACTTCTTCGAGTTCTAGGAAGAACAGGTCTTTAATATCATCTGCTTTATCTTCAGTAGGTGCATGAATTTTGACGATCGTTACATTGCATTTTTGCGGATTCTCAGTGTACATAACCGCATATTAATTGGGCAGAAGTCGATAACATGCTGATTCACGCGACGGTGAATAAGAAAGCCAACTCCACATTCTCCTCCGTTTTGATGACCGCAATAATACAGAGTGTATTCTTTCGCTGTTTCATGAATTCCACTATCTGGCCGTCTTAGTTCTTGTAATGCCACTATATCCAGTGTGTAGCTCTCGACTTGTTGAGTGAGTTTTAGCAGATCTCCTGGTCTTCTGAGGCTTGACACGTTCCAGGTTCCAATTTTTAAATCGTAGTCCGGGTACAGTTTCCGAGGTCGTTCCAATAATGAATCCGAGATATTCCGAGGCCTGTGTACAGAATTCATGACAATAATTTTTTTACGGAAATGGGGTGTTAGCCCTTCGCCCAACCCAAATTTTCGTGAATGGGTTCGTTCTGCATCTTAAGGTCACCAGAAACAACCTTTTTACTTGTTTATATAGCGAGCCGCTTGATCCAAGACAGACGCCCGCTGAAAACCGCCGCACACATAGAGAACAGACGCTTGAGTTGCATTGGTTTTATGGCGCCAATGACTCGCCATGGTGCAGAATCATTGAGTATAAGCAGTATTTACTCTGCCCCTCTCAACTACACCAACCTAATTCTGTTAGCGTTACCCAGGTAGCACGGCGTGGACGTAGAATTTCAGATTTTCGCTACCCTTTCAAAATTTACCGCTGCTCCCAAAAAACATGCAAGTTCAACACTTGCACACACTTGCATTTGTATTGATGTTTATAACGTTTTTATCTGTTGCTATTATTTAACGCCCACATTTAGCTAGCCCAGAAAACACATTTACGTCATTGTGATATCAAAACTACATCACGCTAAGTCACATCTTATGTAAGATCTAGGTCATATATCAGTCATATGTATGTCATTATTTCACACTTATTTACGTAAGAACATTAAAAAACAATAATGATATAACTATGACATAAATGTGACGTCTGTGGTAATATTTGTGACGTTGCTATGATATTAGATTGATATCATGGTAATATAAAAAAATTTGTGACTGCGATGTAAATATAGAATAAAAGTGACGAAAACACTTGCCCGTTAGTCATTCATTACTTATTACTTACCCAGCATTCCATCATATGCTTTTAGATAGAAAGCACTAACTATGCGCAGAATTTTTCAAACTATATATATTTAATATGGATATAATTCTAGTGAAATTTAACTAAATCATATTAAAGTCATATTTAAGTCCAAATTATGACATCATATCAAAGTCGAATATAAGATATCAGTATGATGTAATGAAAGCATGTATACATACATTTGCCGTAAGTTACGGCAAATGTATGTCTTTCTATAAATGTATGTATGAATAAAATAAAAGTGTGTAAAAAAACAAAAAGTCGGACAAGTGCGAATAAAATTTGCTCGCCAAGGGTTCCGTGAATGTAAAAGAACACAATATCAAAAATAAATGACATAAAGTTATGTTGTAAAGTCTTTATATCGCCAAACTATGGACGCATAACAGAATAAATGTTTAATCGTAAACGTCAATAGTAAATGTCAATCACATCTACATTGATCAAAAATGTTACTTGAGGTTAAATCTTATCCATAGCTGTTTATGTTAGCTAAAGAAAGATTTAACCAGTATTTCAATGGTCTAAATTGGGAATATTTGTTCTATAAATCAGCGTCGAAATATAGGGTGGTATACATACACTTAAAATAGCACTTTTTTCATCAATAACTAAAAAACTGTGCATCGCAGAATTCTAAAAAATGTTGCAATGTTTCTTAAATTAAGTGTTCTTCCAAATGACACCCCACTCGTTTGGTTACAAAAAAGTTTTTTTTACCCTCCCCACACCCATCCCCTAAACACACAGAAATATAATTATTTGAGAGTTCGCTGTGGTTTTCGTTCAAAATATAGCAAACTTCCTGTCTCTATGAATTTTTTTAATTTTTTCTGTCTATCAGTGTTGAAACGTAGGGGGAGGAACGATCTGGAATTTACACATTTTTTAGAATAACTCAAAAACTGTGTACCGCAAAATTCTAAAAACAATTGCAATGTTTTGGAAATTTTGTGTTCTTTCAAATGACACCCCACTCGCTTGGGCCAAAAAAAGTTTTTTTTTACCCTCCTTACACCCTTCCCCTAAACACACAGAAATATAATTATTTGAGAGTTCGCTATAATTTTCGTTCAAAATATAGCGAATTTCCTGTCTCTATGAATTTTTTCAATTTTTTCTGTCAATCAGTGTCGAAACGTAGGGGGGGAACGGTCTGGAATGTGCACATTTTTTAGAATGACTCAAAAACGGTGTACCAGAAAATTCTAAAAATAATTGCAATGTTTTGGAAATTTGGTGCTCTTTCAAATGACACCCCACTCGCTTGGGTCAAAAAAAGTTTTTTTTTACCCTCTTTACACCCTTCCCCTAAACACACAGAAATATAATTATTTGAGAGTTCGCTATAATTTTCGTACAAAATATAGCAAATTTCCTGTCTCTATGAATTTTTTCAATTTTTTCTGTCAATCAGTGTCGAAACGTAGGGGGGGGGGAACGGTCTGGAATTTGCACATTTTTTAGAATAACTCAAAAACTGTGTACCACAAAATTCTAAAAATAATTGCAATGTTTTGGAAATTTGGTGCTCTTTCAAATGACACCCCACTCGCTTGGGTCAAAAAAAGTTTTTTTTTACCCTCTTTACACCCTTCCCCTAAACACACAGAAATATAATTATTTGAGAGTTCGCTATAATTTTCGTTCAAAATATAGCAAATTTCCTGTCTCTATGAATTTTTTCAATTTTTTCTGTCAATCAGTGTCGAAACGTAGTGGGGGGGAACGGTCTGGAATGTGCACATTTTTTAGAATGACTCAAAAATGGTGTACCAGAAAATTCTAAAAATAATTGCAATGTTTTGGAAATTTGGTGCTCTTTCAAATGACACCCCACTCGCTTGGGTCAAAAAAAGTTTTTTTTTACCCTCTTTACACCCTTCCCCTAAACACACAGAAATATAATTATTTGAGAGTTCGCTATAATTTTCGTTCAAAATATAGCAAATTTCCTGTCTCAATGAATTTTTTCAATTTTTTCTGTTAATCAGTGTCGAAACGTAGGGGGGGGGAACGGTCTGGAATGTGCACATTTTTTAGAATAACTCAAAAACGGTGTCCCAGAAAATTCTAAAAATAATTGCAATGTTTTGGAAATTTGGTGCTCTTTCAAATGACACCCCACTCGCTTGGGTCAAAAAAAGTTTTTTTTTACCCTCTTTACACCCTTCCCCTAAACACACAGAAATATAATTATTTGAGAGTTCGCTATAATTTTCGTTCAAAATATAGCAAATTTCCTGTCTCTACGAATTTTTTCAATTTTTTCTGTCAATCAGTGTCGAAACGTAGGGGGGGGGGAACGGTCTGGAATTTGCACATTTTTTAGAATAACTCAAAAACTGTGTACCACAAAATTCTAAAAAAAATTGCAAAGTTTCTGAGATTTGGTCCTCTTTCAAATGACACCCCACTCGCTTGGGTCAAAAAAGTTTTTTTCACCCTTCCCCACCCCAATCCCTTAAAAACACAAAAATATAATTATTTGAGAGTTCGCTATATTTTTCGTTCAGAGTTTATCAAACTTCCTGTCTCTGTGAATTTTTTCAATTTTTTCTGTTTATTAGGCTCGAAATGCAAGGGGGGGGACCAACTTTTTGTGTCACTTTAGTGATAATAATTCAAAAACTATGCATTGCAAAATTCTAAAAAAACTGACAATATTTCTAAAATCAAGTGCTCTTTCAAATGACACCCCACATGACCTGGTTTTAAATGATGTTTTTACCCCTTAACATTCGCACCCCTTTAATAAATATAGTTATGAGTGTCTGCCACTTTTCTATATTTTTCATTAAAAACCTTCTCAATTTTCTATCATTCCAAATATATTTCAAGATTTTCGATGAAGTAGGGTCGGAGTTAATCGGGGCAATAAAACATCCCGAAAACGTCATTTTTCAAAATTATACAAAAAATGGTGAGGTGTAAAATTCCAAAATATATTTTTAAATAATGCTGAAATGAAGCCCTTTCATATTCCCTACTCGTCTCGCTAAAAAAAATGTATGTTTTCAAAGGTTTTACATCGTACCTCCTTAAAACAAACGAACACAACTTTATTTATTTTTTAGCCCGCCATCTTGTGTGGATAGGTTAGTTTTATAAGCACCTCAAATTTTAAGTTCATCGGATTAATGGTTCACGAGATAATCGAAATAATGTGAAAAACACGTTGTACTCTCACCAATAGTGTTCCGTATAAAAAACGGAACCCTAATAATTTCAATGTTATTTAAAAAAAGAATAAAAAAAAACAAAAGAAAAATGTGCAACACCAGGATTCGAACTTCGATCGATAGATCATCACTCGAGCGCGTTACCCATATTGCAATATAAACGTTACGACTGTATAGAGGGATAGACTCACGGCTATTATATTAAAGATGAATGTAGATTGTAAGAAACTTGGTTGCAGAATAGTTTTGTTTAATTGTGATTCGGAATTGCAAAAAACGTTGTATGCAAATAGTTGCACAAATTGATTTTTTCCGCACTTGTCGTATATTTGTCCAACTCGTCTTCGCCTCGTTGGACAAAATTACGACGCGTGCGGAAAAAATCAACTTTGTGCACCTCGATACACAAAGTACTATTGTGGTCATATGTGCGGAAAAGTAGATTTTTCTTTCATTCTATTCTAGTACCAAATTGAATATTTTTTGTGCATGTGTTACACAAAAAGAAATTGTACTATTCCTTTAACTAATTTAATTATTTTTTGATTTTACATCAGTCATCATCACATCATCATATACATCTCTACCTAAAACTTACAAAACCTTAACACCGAATGAAGTCATGATATCTCAGAGTTTTGAGATTTCAGACCCTTCATATTATGTACATGTAACATGATATTGTACATGTTTGAATAGCAAACCCCTCTGTTTCAAGAAACATTCGTTTGTGGTGGATAATAAATGTTTCTGCTTCTATGTAATGTATTTGATTGCTGAATTAAAACAGCTAATCGGTATGCTGTAACACAAAATGACTGTCGTAAATACGATAATCGACAGTCGTTTTGTGTTACAGCATACCGATTAGCGTAAAATACGATAGAATCGTCAAAAGTGATGTTACAACATCTTGCCACTGTTCTTATAATTTAATTTAAATTTTTATTTGAAATCTTTTTGTTTTATTTTAAGCCCTTCTTTATTTAATACAATTAAAGGTGTTTTGATAAGATTTTTATTTATTGTAACGTTAAATTAAAATAAAGGTACATTTTTAAAAAAACTTTTATTTTTAAGTTGTGATTTTGACGCAAAAATTCTAGGAAAATAATATTTCAAATATGTGTTTGAATTTTTCGATTATGCTTAACCTAGCGTCGTAATTGGTGTTTGAGCATAAACCAAAATATATTTACTCTATTGTATAATGACAGAGTTTAACAACCGATAATAGCTATTTATGTATTTTATTATATTTAAGTATGTCTTTTCGTCTTGAGAGTGAAATTGTTGCTCGAGGCGTTAGCCGAGAGAAACAATCCCTCGGAAGCAAAAAAGATGCTTTATGCCTGAATTGCATACAAGATTTTTTGTACGAGTAAGATTCTGTACTATTTGCATAAATAAAAATGCATACATTTACACAAAATAGTAAAATATTTTTTCAGCAAACGGCTGTAAAGTTTAACTTTACTGCCGCTGGGGAGTAGTTAAAGTCTTACTTTTTAGCCGGCGGCTGCAAAAGTAACGCCATTTTTATTTTATCTGCCGGCGGCTGTAAAGTAACTTTCATATTTTTACGGCGGCTGTAAAGTAATTTTCATATTTTTACGGCGGCAGTAAAGTAATTTTCATATTTTTACGGCGGCCGTAAAGTAAAATAACTTGATATTATTAATTTTTTTTTCATTTTAATGGATTAAAATCAATAAAAATTAATTTCAGAAAATTTACCTAAAACATATTTATAAAAAATTTGATGCATTAATTTCATATTTTTAAACAAATTTAAACGTTTGCCGAAAAAATAGTGTATTGAATTGGGAGCTAAAGTGACTTTTTGTGTTTCGTCTATAATTGTCGGCCTCCCTACGGTCGGCCGCCAAACTATAGACTCAACACAAAAAGTACAACTTTAGCTCCTAATTCAATAATATACTATTGTACGAGTAAGATTCTGTATTATTTGCATGAATAAAAATACATACATATACCTATTTACACAAAATAGTAAAATATTTTTTGAGAAAATTGTTTAATCCAAGTAGTTTTGCGTTTGTTATTTATTTTCCTAAATTTCTATAGCAACTAGGGTTTCTCAAACGGGATCCCGGGATCCCGTTTTCCCGGGATCCCGGTGGTAAATTTCCATCCCGTTTTCCCGGGATTTCACCCCGGGATCCCGGGTATCCCGCTAATTTTTATTAACATTTTTTTGTACTTTTTTCAAAGATATTAAAAGTTTTCTCACTCGAAAATCGAGTAGTTTTTAATTCTTTTCCCTCTGTAGTAATTAATTTCGTTCAAAATTAGGAAAATATTTTTTTGACACATATGGTATCATGGTTTTTTTGTATTGTTTTTTTGACACATATAACCACAACAAATTAAAACCAATCAAACTTAAAATAGGTAGATTTTTCTGAGAAATCTACCTAAAACTTGCGCTTCATTTCTCTTAATTTATGTTTAATGGTTCTGTTGGACGGATGGTTCAATGGACGTTTCGTCACGAAAATTCGGACAAAATTGAGTGATGGCGCCATTGACAACCTAGTTTTTTGAAAAATTGTTTAAAAATTAATATTATGAATTTATTTTTGTTTTGTTTTTATGTATTCTTTTTTATTTAATTTTTGAAGTTTTTCTAATTAAAAATAATGGAAATATAAAAATCAATAGCGAATTTTTTGTGCTGTTTTAATTTTACACATTTTTCTACCACCCAATTAGAAAAATCTAGCTTTTCAGCGTTTCCCGGGATCCCGGGAATTGGATACTTTTTGTCCCGGCTTCCCGGGATTTGAATTTCTACGGGAAATGAGAAACCCTAATAGCAACCAATTTTTTTTTTAAATTTCTATTTTAATTACTTCGGTCTGAAAGACCTAAGTATTACATTCATGAGCCAAAAGTGAAATTTTTACCCCCACTTTTGTTGGCATTTCTCGACGTTTTAGGACCTACTGATTCTAAAAAAGCAAAAAAAAAATGTATGTCTGTCTGTCGGCCGGCCGTCCGGCCGTCCGTCATTACCTACGCTGCAGGAAAAACCGCTGGAGGGATTTTAAAATTTTTTTATAAAAATAGGTATACTCAAGGGACAGGTCCGAAAGGATGCTGTGTTCGATAACTGTACCGGAAGTGTGTAAAAAAATCATTATGTGTGTCAAAAATAGCAAATTTTCATATTTTTGGCTTAAAAAACGTTCATTTTAAGTGATTACGAGTAGGAACATTAAATTTGGAGAAATCTTGATGACAGACAAACTAGATTATTGCATTATAAGTTTGTCAAAAAAATGTTGTCAAGTGTGTCAAAACAAAGATTTTTTATTTATATTTTTACCTAATTTTTTGGAAAAAATAAAATTAATTGTTTGTTAGAAATGAAATTTTATTATTACTATTGAGAATTATGGCATTATAAGCTTGTCAAAAAAATGTTGTCAAGTGTGTCAAAAGAAAGATTTTAATTTATTTTTTACCCAATTTTTTGGAAAAAAAATAAAATTGTGTGTTTGAAATGAAATTACTTCGGTTTTATTATTATTATTGAGAACTATGGCATTTAAGTTTGTCAAAAAAAATGTTGTCAAGTGTGTCAAAAGAAAGATTTTTATTTATTTTTTTACCCAATTTTTTGGAAAAAAATAAAATTGTGTGTTTGAAATGAAATTTTATTATTATTATTGAGAATTATGGCATTATAAGTTTGACAAAGAATGTTATCAAGTGTGTCAAAAGAAAGATTTTTATTTATTTTTTACCCAATTTTTTGGAAAAAAAAATAAAATTGTTTGTTTGAAATGAAATTACTTCGGCTTTATTATTATTATTGAGAGTTATGGCATTATAAGTTTGTCAAAAATTTGTTGTCAAGTGTGTCAAAAGAAAGATTTTTATTTATTTGTTTACCCAACTTTTTGAAAAAAAATACAATTGTTTGTTTGAAATAAAATTTTATTATTATTATAGAGAATTATGGCATTATAAGTTTGACAAAAAAATGTTGTCAAGTGTGTCAAAAGAATGATTTTTATTTATTTGTTTACCCAATTTTTTGGAAAAAAATAAGATGGTTTGTTTGAAATGAAATTACTTCGGTTCAATGCAATACCTTGTAGCACCATCTCACGTTTAATTAACAACATGCTGAGTAATCGTGTATTCAAAGTTCATCTAAATAATTCCTATAGTAGGTCTAAAATGTTTAACAATGGTTTACCACAGGGTTCCGTCCTGGCGCCATAACTTTTTAATCTGTACATTCATGACATTCCAGACACAACATTAAAGAAATTTGGTTACGCTGATGATTGGACCCTGGCCACTCAAAACAAAGACATGGGTGTTTTGGAGGATTTGCTCTCAACTGACCTGGTGATAATGAATGACTATTTTCGAACGTGGAGCTTATTTCCCAATCTAAGTAAACCGAGAGCTCCTGTTTCCACTTAAACAACAAACTGGCAAAACACGAACTATCAGTGTTATTTAACGGCACTGTCATCAAATACAATCAACAGCCAAAGTACCTGGGCATTACTCTCGATAGAACTCTTTCTTTTAAACTCCACCTGGAACATACGTCACAAAAACTTAAAACGAGAAACAATATATTGCACAAACTGGCAGGCTCTACATGGGGTGCTACTCCAGCTACCCTCCGAACAACTTCTCTAAGGCTGGTTTACTCAGTGGCTGAGTATGGCGCACCACTCTGGTTGAATAGCACACATACTCAAAAAGTCGACTCCCAGCTGCATGCCACGATGCGTACTATAAGTGGTACTATCAGATCCACCCCTTTAATTTGGCTCCCTGTGTTAAGCAATATCGCTCCACCTGCACTCAGACGCTCGCATGCTCTCATGCGGGAACATAAAAAGGTAAGCAACAACATCACGTTACCCTTGCACGAATATTACGGTGACCACACTCGTTGCCGGTTGAAGTCAAGAAAGCCTCCACATAAAACTGCTAGCAACCTGCTGCAACTGATTTTAATATCTTGGATGCCTGGGACACCTCCTGGCAACATTACAACACAACTGGCCTTTCTATTACTAACCCGACTTCCACCCCACCTGGTTTCGATTTGCCTCGTCATACCTGGACCACGTTAAACCGAATAAGAACGAATCATGGACGTTGTGCTGATTCTTTCTACAAGTGGGGCATTTCAGAGTCCCCTGAGTGTGACTGCGGCGCTCCACAACAAACTATAAAACACATTGCAACTGTGTGTCCAATTCGACGTTACAATGGCAACATCTCAGACATCCATTTGGCAACTCCCGATGTAGTAGCATGGATAGACTCGCTCGATGTAAACATCTAATGTTCAAATGTACTGCCCAATGTTCAAATATTTTACTTTTTAATTTTTACTTAAAAGACGCGCAATCAAATCGATTGTAAGTTCATTTAATGTGTATCCATGTTTTGTTTAGTTAGATTTCATAGAAGAGTCTACCTATTTTTAAGTTTAATTTTAAATGTGTCACAAAAAAAAACATACGCTAAATAAATAATAAATAAAAAATAACTTCGGTTTTATTATTATTATTGAGAATTATGGCATTATAAGTTTGTCAAAAAAATGTTGTCAAGTGTGTCAAAAAATGATTTCATTTATTGTTTAGCCAATTTTTTGGAAAAAAAATGTAGCTGTTTTTATGACGTAAATGTAATTGAAAATGATATTGGACATGGAAATTTTTGATTTTGTAATAATTTCTGCAATATTTTTAGAATTTTGGAAAAGTTTGAATTTTTAAGAATTTTTGGAATATTATCGGAACTTAGAAAAAGTTTAAATATTTGATATCATTCTAATTTTTGGAATATTTTTGGAATTTTGAAAAAGTTTGTTTTTATTTAATTTAACAATATTTTTGGAATTTTGATTATAATTTTCCGGCAACGTATTGATGTTTCGTGTTAGTTTTGTAATAAATTTTAAACAAAGATAAAAAATACTTGTACTTTAACAAAGAGTTATGTTTGATATACATCGCTGCCCAAAACTAAAAACCATGTCCTCGTGAAAGTTTTTTGCCTAAAACTTTATCAAAGTCCTTTACTCAGACCGAAGTCTTGATATCTCAGAGCTGTGAGATTTCAGCCCCTCCATATTTTAATATTTAAAATGCTTTGTTTTTCAGTTGTGTTTGATCGATGGTATGGCTAAAAGTAAGTGTACGTATGTTTTATTAACCGACTTAAAAAAAGAAGGAGGTTCTGTGTTTCACTGTAGGTTTTTTTTATGCATGTACACCGATTTCTCAAAAGCGGCTCGTTCGATTTGGATGATTTAAATTTTATTCCGAGAGGCTTCCATAATTTTTTCTATGATGATACCTATGATGAATACCGTTATTCAGAAAATTAGAAAAAACCATATTTTTAATGCATTTTCGCTGATTTCGTCAAAACATATTAATCCGTTTGGATGTTTTGGGCAGCTAAACCTGTCAAGGTTATCGTAAATAATTTTCTATCACGGGAAATATGTATGCCGTTTGTGCAAAATACCGCAAAACCATAATTAATAGTTTGTCACTGATGAAAGTTTTTGCTGCATTTAAAGTTATTACTTTTAGAACGCTTTCTAGCCGACATTTGCTTTATGACTACACTAAAAATAAAAAAATAAAAAATAATATAAAAAAAACTTTAAAAAAAAATAGAATGACTTCAGAAAAAACAAAAGAGGCCCAAAAAAGTGAAAAATAACTCAATTGTTGCTTTTAGAAACAAAAATACGTTACATTTTGATTAATTTAATTTAATCATACCTTACAATAGACAAAAAAAGTACGCTTTTATACAAAGATAGTTACTTTTTATTATAATTATTATAGTTATTATAGTTGTTATAATAGTTATTATATATTTCAAAAGTTACTTGTAGTACAAAACTGTTAGAAGTCAGTGCCACATTGACGAAAAACAGACTAATATGTCTCGGGCCTGGCACTGATTTCCTACAGTTTTGTACTACAAATAACTTTTAAAATATAATAACTATTATAACAACTATAATAACTATAATAATTATAATAAAAAGTAACTATTTTAATATTGTAACTTTGTATAAAAGCGTAATTTTTTTGTCTAAAGTAAGGTATAATTAAATTAAATTAATCAAAATGTAACGTATTTTTGTTTCTAAAAGCAACAATTGAGTTATTTTTCACCTTTTTGTGCCTCTTTTGTTTTTTCTGAAGTCGGTTCTATTTTTTTTTAAAGTTTTTTTTATATTATTTTTTTAGATGTCAAAATATTTTTAGAGAAAATCGTTAAATTCAAGTGATTTTTTGTTTATTTTTTTTCTCTAAATTTCTTTAGCAAGCAATTTATTTAATTTTTATTGTATAATAAATAATTAACAAACCAAAGAAACTTAAAGTAAACAATATTCTCAAAATAAAATTTCACGAAATACATGTAAAAATATATGTATGTTTTTTTCGAAATAGGCATATTGTATTTTTTACTTTTGAGTTTTGAGTGTATGTTGTCAAAAATATTTAAGCTTTAGGGCGTAAAATAGTTATTTTAGGCATTGTTATTTTAATTTTAGGCATTATTATTTCAATAGGAAAAAAGGCCTGCTTCACGCACAATTTTTGAATCGTAAAAGTGAATAATATTTATGTACATATCTGTGATTTAACTTAGATTGGTATTTCAGTTATTGTATTTAATCGAATATGTGTTTTTCGCTACTTTACTCGGAAAAAATGTTAAATATTTTGAAAAGTTTGTTTAGACCAACACTCAATTCAACGCAAGCATTCCTGTCCTTTTAAGGTGTTCAAATCATATTCGTTCTCAACATGGTAATTTTAAACATAACTAACGTAGAATGTCATAATTTTTAACAGCATATAGCCACAAAACCTCAAATTAGTACATTTAAGTTCACATCTTCAATTTCCAATAGTTAAATCACAAACAGCCAAGCACCTTAAAATAAATTAGTTAAATTGGATTAATACAAAAAATTCTCTTTTTTTAGTAGCAAATATTGTGTAGTAGATATTACAATATGTGTCACAACACTGAAAGAAAAGTTTGCTATCAATGTGGTTGTTAGGATCAATAAAAGGTTATAAAAGGTAACAGATTTGCAGTTATTACAATCAAAATTCGTTTAAAGTAATTGCCACTCCTCCTCTGTAACTGAAGTATTAGTGTTGATAACTCAAATTCAGTTACACGAAATGAATAATTTTTCAGGCTGCTAAAAATTATTTATTACTGAGTTAGTTGTCCCAACTACGGCATTAGTCTTGAAATTAGTATATTCAATAGATTTATTCGGTTACCACAACTAATACCGTTATTTATTGTTGTTATATTTTGAGTGATGTTTACTCGTTCTTTTCTTTTCTTTTAGTTAAAGTAAGTTTGTTAAAGTAAATATCTCATTTTGTATTATGTGTTTGTTTTATCTCAATAACGTTCGAATCGGGAATATTCTATTAGAAGAAATCTTTGTAAATCGTATAATAAAAAAGTGTTTGGTTTTGCGAGTTATGTAAGTGTGAATGTTTGTTAAAATTGTTGAACTAGTTTATTTTGGAACACAAATTAGTTTTAATTTATTTATTGTTAGTAGAAAATGTGGTGAAACTTGTGCAGATCATTCATAAAATTCATTCAAAACATTCATAAAAAAAATAAATTTTTTAACATATATATAATCTAAACAGATAAAAATAAGTTTTCTTTGTTTATACAGTAAAAGCCCGATTATCCGACATTCAATTAACCGAATATTCAGTTAACCGGAATTTTAAATTTTTGAATTTTTTTCGTTTTTCACAAGAAAAATGTTTTTTTTGTTTTGAAATTCACTGGAAATATATGCTTTAGCTTTTTCTATTTTACGTTGTATTCTACTTGATTTGTAAGTGTAAGTTAGTTTATTTTATTTATTTAAATTAAATTGCAATATTGAGTGAATGTACATATATTTTACATTACAACAGTTCTATAAGTTTCAAATTTTTTGTAAATTATAAATTTACAATAAAAAAATCTAACTTGTCACATAAAGAAATATTAATATGGTATCTACCAGCAAAAAACCAACGAAAAGGAAAAGAAATGTGTTATCAATCAGTGATAAAATTGAAATCATTACAAGATTGAAGAAAGGTGAATCGCGAGAGGCATTGATGAACATTTATAATATTGGGAGTTCAACTTTATATGACATAAAGAGTAATCAAGATAAATTGTTAGACTTTTCTTCTAAAATGGAGAATGAAAAATTCGCTAAAACTAAGAAAACAATGCATAAGGCCAGATTGGAGCAGCTGGATTCTGTTCTATACGACTGGTTTTTGTGTAAGAGAAGTGAGGGAATGCCAATATCTGGTCTCATTCTCAAAGAAAAAGTTAAACATTTCTATGACGCTTTAGGAATAACTGAGCAGTGTGTTTTTTCTGACGGTTGGTTAGCTCGTTTTAAATCAAGACACGGTATTCGAAAATTGGATATTTCAATCAGCAGATGAAACCGCAGCAAGTGATTACTCCATAAAATTTAAAGAAATTGTAGAGAAATACCAACTCACTCGTGAACAGATTTATAATGCTGATGAAACCGGATTATTGTGGCGATGTTTACCCAACTCTACTTTAGCTGGATCAGAGGAAACTACTGCTACTGGCTTTAAACATAACAACAGCGGTTAACAATTCTTTGTTGTGCAAATGCAGCTGGAACGCACTGGTTGGAATTATTGGTAATTGGCAAGTATGCTCGGCCAAGAGCCTTTAAAAACATTAGTAGATTACCGGTAATATATAAATCCCAATCGAATAGTTGGATGAACAGGGAAATATTTCACGACTGGTTTAAATCAAATTTTATACCATCGGTTAAATCTCATTTAACAACCATAACTGGAATACACAATCAAAAATGTTTGCTATTATTAGACAATTGTAGAGCTCACCCTCCAACGAGTGAGCTAGTATCAGACTGTGGCAATTTCATTGTTTTGTGTTTACCGCCGAATGTAACATCTTTAATTCAACCAATGGGGATAATTCGGAATTTCAAGTGTCACTATAAAAAACAGTTTGTAAGACAATTGGTTGCTACTGATTCAGTGAAATCGTTTCAACAACTTTACAACATCAAAGATGCAATATTTAATATAGCGTTTTCCTGGACCGAAGTAAAATGTTCGACATTAGTAAGCGGCTAGAACAAATTATGGTTAGATGATAATCAGACACGTGTGACAACAACGCACCTCGCGACACAATTTCCGAAATCATGATGTCTAATACAAATCAATTTGCAAACATTCAAGATAATGAAATTAATGAATGGTTGCATCTCGATGATAACACAGAAACTGTAGAAACTTTCACGGATGAGCAACTTATCACAGGTGTTTTAAATGCCAATACAACACATCATTTAAACTCAGATTCTGATGAGGATTTAGAAGTAGCTGAAAAAAGTATCGCTTGGCAAGAAGCAGAAGTTGGAATTACAACATTTTTTAAATTTGCAGAACAATGTTCGCAGTATTCCGCCCAAGAAGTTATGCAAATTGACGTCATGCAAAACAATTTTTTTGCGAAAAAAAAGAAGTCTATTAAACAGCTAGATATACGATCCTGGATTTTAAAAAATCCATGAATATTGAAATCCAAGAATGATGAAGAGTGAATTTGTTAGGAATTTTTTATTTATGTTTAATTTAGGTCTTGAATTATTTAAAATTTTAGAATATTCTTATTATTTATTTCATTTGTAAAACGTTTCTCATTACTTATTTTTCTATTTGTAAAAAAATATAAACAATTTCAAGTTGTCGTTTCACTTATAAAAAAAAATGTTTTTTAATATGTTATTTGAAAATATATTAACGAGAACCATAACAAAATATTTATATGAAAAATAACATGAAATCGTCCAAAAATTTCATTTACATTCAAATATCCGGAATTTTCGATTATCCGGCATACCTTAATCCCCGAGCACTCCGGATAACTGGGCTTTTACTGTAGTTTTAAGTAATTTTGTGAGGTGATGATGGTGACAAAATATGTAACTTAAAATGTTGTTTGAGTGGCTGATGTAAGGAAAACAATTATTTTATTTCTAACAAAAATTCCCGTTTTTTACACAAGGTTTTTAAGTACATTAAGATGTTGATTATCCTTTTAATTAGTAAGTTGATCAAAAAACAAATGGTTGTATATGCGTTTAACAAGTCAAAATAATAGCATTTTGTTATTTAGATTATAATATTTTTGGTCTTGTAAACAATAGAAACAGTTAATCGAAATTATATAATAAGTAAAGCTACTAAACATGAACGAAATATTCTGTTCTAACAATTATAAATCATTTTAAATCACTTGCAGCAACGTATTTTTATAGTTTTCACTCCAGTTTATTAACCAATATAGGTGGGTAGGACAGCCGAATTTTGAAGTCTATGTAATGTTCAGTTGCAGCAACGTATTTTTATAGTTTTCACTCCTATTTATTAAGTCTATGTAATGTTCAGTTGCAGCAACGTATTTTTATTTTTTTCACTCCTATTTATTAACAGTGAACACATAGATACTTTGTAAGACATAGGTCTCACAATACAACAACATGCATTCTTAGATGTTGATCGACACTTTTTTAAATGGTTTGTGGATTGAAAACACTCACTATTGATGTAAAATGTACAGACAAAGAAGTACCTTGCATTTTGTCACTTTTGTCGGTTTGCTCAAACCTATTGATTACTCGTCAGGGATAATGGATCCGATTTCAACCATGTGGGGACGATATTTTTATAAAACAACAACATCAGCAACAGTGGGGTGATGTTGAAGAAAATCAAGATCTGATGTTAAATTTCTTTAACCCACAATTCATATAGCACGCTTATTAATAGAGTCCAGAAAAGCCAGGATTGAAACAGATGCATCACCCAGATTTGAAAACCATATGCCATACTTTAACGAACATGGGACTAATAAATCTAGAGTAATTGATAAAGAGTGAAATATTTTTGACATGCACACACAAACATTTTATGGTTAAATTTATCAAAAAGAACCATATTTTTAGAGAACCATACTATGGTGATATGTTAACTATATTGTATGGTTGCTACGAATCATACTATGGTGATAGATAACCAAATCTTATGGTTGTTATTATAGATACAGAACCATAATATGATTATAATTGACCACATTTTATGGTTCTCTTAAATATGATCACCTTAACCATAAAATTTTTTTGTGTGTGCTCGAATCAGTTTTTATTATTTGTTGTTTGTTTTTTATTTTTGATCAACGAATGTGACAACCTTGCGAACTGCAGTTCCTGTTATTGACATAAAAGTAAGAGTCAGATATCACACACCACTGGCAATAGCAGTGAGATATCACTCATTAAGGTGAAAGTTTCGGGGTGCTGGCGGATGAACTCTTTTCAGTCAATAGTAGCACCCATACTTTTGGTTATGCAATATTTTTTGATAATGGCACAATTTTAAATTTGTAATATCTGGAATAGATGGGAGATAAAAATAAAAACAAAACTTTTAATCGCCATTACGAGGGGTGAAATTCGGGCTTTTTAGAATTTAAGACATTCCCTGCGATGTGGAAAATATTTCTGCCAGCCTGCCACTTTTTTCGTCATCATTCTTAGAAAATCGTCTTAGAAAAAGCACGATTTATTTTGGACAAAATGAACGGATGAATAAATCCCGCCGGGAGAGACGCTGCCATGAATGTAAAATAGAACCTAGAAAGACTCGCCAATTGGAGTGACAAAAATTTGGTCAATTTTAATTTCACCAAAACATTGCTATTGAATGTTTCCAGATCAAAGACAGAGTTCCCCAACGACGTTTTAATCAGAATGTGTGACGAACACGTAGACGACTGTGAAATCATTCGTTTATTGGGAGTTACAATATTCAATGACTTACTCTAGAACGATCATATAATGGGGGCAAAGACCGCATCAAGAAATCTCAAACTCCTCAATACATGTACAAAATATTTTACTCCGTCAAGGTACTCCATATCTATAAGTAAAAAACATTCTATGACCTCCAAAAAAAGGAAAAACATTTAAATTTGTATAAATTATATGAACAATAAAAATTTGTATCAAAGCCTTACATTTCATAATCCAATTAAAATATTTGTTATTTTTTGTTGTTATTAAATTTATATAATTTTCAATTAAATCAATAATTTAAATTAATAAATTATTGTCTTAAAGTTAATCCACAAAACAATTTTTTTCTAGGTATACATGCTTGTTTGACGCGTTTCGAATGTTATACATGCATCATCGGTTAGAAAACTATATCAAATATATACGGTTCGTTCTTTGCCTCTGTGCCTAAGTTGTGTAAGACACACAGAATTTGAACAGGTGTGTCTGATAAGTGTGAATTTGAATCCTGGCACGAAACACAAAAAAAAATTTCCAAGGGAGTTTTAGAGAAAATGAAACATTATTTCGTATTCAAAATTCAAGTGATTTCCAATATGTACTTAACCTTAATTGCTCACAAAAAACCCTCCATACATTAATTTCCTTTTTAATAGAGCTCCGTAAAGAAGAAAACACATTGGATCATTTTTAACAAACTTTTTGAATACCAGATGGGATATTTGCTAGATTTAAGTATGTCAAGGTTTTCATACATTTTGATTTATATCACTTATTATAATATTAAATAATGAAACACTTATAATATTAGAAGTAAACAAACTATAATTTTATTTCAATATTAATTCCGTGTAATGACTAATGTTGTTACGACTGAGTATCAAATATTAATGATAATCTACATAATGTTTTACAGCTAATTATAATGTAAATTTCTAAACCAGTTACAACAAAATACAAAGTAATTTATTAATATAATTTAACTGAAAGAGACAAATATATTTTAATTATAATGAGTAATTCACAATTGCGAATATACATCATCTCCTTCTGAAAGAAATTCAATATTATAACAATTTAAAGTTCAAATGTATTTTATGCTTTATAGTAATTTGGAGCTTTAATCAATCTTCCAAATCTGGTTGTGTAAGGTAATTGCGCATTCGGTAATTCAATGTTTTCTGGTGAACGTTGCGTTTGATTAATATTTTCATTAGTGTTTAGTGTGTGCCTAGAATATTCAGAATCATCAGTGGTTCTAAAATGCGGAGAATTCATAGATCGTCTCAAATGCAATGTGTTACGACGTAAGGTATTATTCAATTCATTTCGAATTAAGTACGATCTGGGTGCCCTGTGAGGTTCGACTATAACAGCAGGCTCCCAAGCTTTATCTTTTAAATATACAATATTATCACCTGGGTTGAATTCAATTTCTTTTCTGTTAGAAAATCGATCGTGATAAAACTTTTGTTTTTCTTGATTATATGTAAGCTTATCATATACATCTACTATTTTTGGTTTTAATAAATCAGTATGAATAGGAAGTTTTGCACGTAAATTTCTACTCATTAAAATCTGCGAAGGAGAGTTGCCTAAATTTGCAACTGGACTATTCCGATACTCTAATAAAGTATAAAATATATCTTTATTTTCCTCTCTCATCTTCTTTAAAATTGTTTTTGCAATATGGACTGCTTTTTCAGAGAGTCCATTAGATTGAGCATGAAGAGGACTAGAGTATATGAACTCAAAATTCCATGAATTTGCAAATGATCTCATTTTGAATGAGTTAAAAGGTTGATTATCACAGACGATAAATTTAGGAATTCCATGAATGGAAAAAATTTCTTTTAGTGCTAGTATTACACTGTCAGCTGTTTTAGAATTTATAGACTTCAATTCTAACCACTTGGAATGGTAATCCATTAGAGCTAGATAATATTCTCCAGCATATTCCAAAAGATCACACCCAACTTTCTCAAACGGTAGTTTTGGAATTGAATGTGGAATCAATGAGTGAGGTTTATTTGCAGGTTGCAATTTTTCGCAGATACGACATCGAAAAATAATGTCTTCTATGTCAGTATTCATGTTTGGCCAGTACAAAAGTGTTTTTGCATGTAATTTTGTTTTGGTTATACCGAAATGAGGTTCATGAAGAATATCTAACATTTCTTTCTGGAGGCTTTTTGGAACAAACACACGATCTTCAAAGAAGACTAGTCCATTCTCATAAAAAAAATTATGTTTTATGTTCCAAAGATTTTTTACGGAATCTGGGACCTTACTTTTCTCAGTTGGCCAACCATTTAAATAATACTTTTTTATGGTTTGGAGAACTTCGTCGTTGTCGGTTTCTTTTCTAAAAATTTCTAATTTGTTTTCAGAAATATTAATGGAATGTACTACATCGTTTATTGAACTATCAGTATCTATAGTATCATCATTAATAGAATTTCGAGAGAGAATATCTGCTATATGCAATTCACGTCCAGGAACATATATTACTTCTAAATCATATTTTAAAAGTTTGAGTCGCATCCGTTGTAAACGGTTGGAGTTAATTTCAGATACAAGCTTGGTCATTATGGACACCAAAGGCTTGTGATCCGTATTTATGATTGTTTTACGACCATAAATAAAATTGTGAAACTTTTTGCATCCATAAACTATGGCCAGTAATTCCTTTTCAATTTGCGCATATTGGCATTCTGACTCAGAAAGACTTTTGGAAGCAAAACAAACTGGCATGTTTCCTTGCATCAAACAACAACCTAGTCCGTTTTTGGATGCATCAGTTTGAATCGTAATCGGTAAATCCGGTGAAAAATTTTGAAGGCAAGTAGCTTCACTGATTGCATTTTTAATTTTGTTTAAAACTTCTGTGTGGAAAGAGGTCCACTGAAATATAATATCTTTTTTAAGAAGGGCCCTTAGAGGAGAGTTCAGCTCCGAATAATGTGGAATGAAGTTTCTTAAATAATTAAGAGTACCAAGAATTTTTTCGAGTTCCTTGCGATTTGTTGGATTTTGTATATTTTGAATTGCTTTAACTCGATCTGTATCTACTTCAACTCCATGTTGTGAGAATATAAAACCCAAATATTTTACTCTCTCAACTCGATATTGGAATTTGTTTGGATTAAATTTAATGTTAATTTCTCGTGCACGACGAATAACGTTTGCTAGATTTCTATCATGCTCCTCAATTGTATCCCCTCCGACGAACAAATCATCGATATAGACAAAACAGCCTGCCAGTTCTCCAAAGTATTTGTAATTTAATTTTTGAAAAGTTTCAGGGGAGACATTGAGACCAAAAGGGAGAACATTAAAATGGTAACATCCAAAAGGCGTACTGAATGTTGTCAATTTTTTCGAACGATCGTCAAGCTGTACCTGCCAAAATCCTTCTTTTAGATCAACAACTGAAAAGTATTTCATATTTTTCAAATGTAATGTGAAATCATCAAGAGTAGGAATAAGAAAATGTTCCTGTTTTAAATTTAAATTCAATTCTCTTGGATCAAGACAGATTCGTAAAGAATGGTCTGGTTTTTCAACTATCACTAAGTTATGTGTCCATTCAGTTGGTTCATCACTTTTTGAAATTATTTGAAATTGTTCCATCTCATTTAATTTTTGTTGAACTTTATCGCGAATACTAAGTGGGATTCTTCTTGGAGGTTTTGATACAGGAATTGCGTTATCTTTAATCTGTAATGAGCATTTGTCAGGAAAATGCCCTAGACCGTGAAAAACGTCATAATTGGACTGAATAAATTTTTCCTTAAGATCGCTTTCTACTGAATGTATACGAGCAACTAACTCCATATCAGTACATGCATCAATACTAAGTAACGGTTTTGTTTCAGGATTCGTCACTATGAGAAAATCTAAATAATATTTTTTAGACCGACATTCGACTTTAAGAGAAACTTTCCCAAGACAATCTAATTTGAAACCACCGAATGATTTTACATTTTCAAATAAAATATCTTTTTTTATCTGATGCATTTGACCACATTGTTTAAAATTAGCTAACGGTAAAATATTGACGTCGGCACCGGGATCTAATTTAAAGTTAATTTCAACATTTTGAATTCTTACCTTTTCATACCATGCTTTCACTTTTTGATTGCCTAGTGAATCAATAGAAATTTCATCTATAACCAATGAATTAATCTGAATATTCTCATCATCTTGTGTATGTGTAGTTATTTCATGTGTATTTTTGTATTTCAATCGTTTTCCACAAACATTGGCGAAATGATTCAACTTTTGACAAAAATTGCAAGTTTTCCCGTATGCAGGGCATTTACCGTAATCATGAATGTATGAACAGTTTTTACATTGAAACTTTAAAGAATTATTTCCACTGAACTTCGAATTACTGCTAGAATTATAAAAATTGGATTGTGAAATTTGTTTATTATTTATATTATTTGAATACTTAAACCTATCATTTGATTTATTTCTGTTGAAACTTGAATTTGTATGAACGGCATGTACATTGTTCCCACTCTGATTTGAAACAGCTCTTTGAGTGAAGGTCAGGTCGTCTACATGTGCTTTCCTTTGTAATTGTTTTGTCTGGCTAGCCGTTATTTCCGCAATACTACATGTTTCTGTTGCTTTATTTAGGTCCAAATCATCGATTTTCAACAGCCTTGATTGAATATCAGCATCCGCAACACCAAGTACAATTCGATCTCGTAACATTGAATCAGCTGATGTGCCAAAATCACAACTTTTCACCAACATGGTAATATCCATTAAAAAATTATCAAATGGTTCATCTTCACGTTGCGAACGAGTGTAAAACAGATACCGTTCGTAAATAATATTTTTGCGAGGATTGCAATACGTCTCAAATTTCTTTTTAACCTTCTTAATATCTTTTGCATCGGCCGCTGGCATATTGAATGTATTAAAGAGTTCAATCGCCTCCTCACCTGCTATATTTAGTAGTTGCGCCACCTGAATTTCTGGTTCTTCCAAATGCCCTTTATTTGCAGTTAAATAAATATCAAAATTTGTTTCGAATCTTCTCCAATTTTCATGTAAATTGCCTGTAAGGCACAAACTTGAAGGTCGTTTAAGATTTTCCATTGTATTTCAATGTATTTAATTGAAATTATTAATTTCCACTTAATTTTTGTTGTATCTTATCACTAATTCACAAAACCATTGTATTTAAATGGAATACGTGGTTCTTTAAAATTTATTAATTTCCACTCACTGCGCCATGATTTATATCACTTATTATAATATTAAATAATGAAACACTTATAATATTAGAAGTAAACAAACTATAATTTTATTTCAATATTAATTCCGTGTAATGACTAATGTTGTTACGACTGAGTATCAAATATTAATGATAATCTACATAATGTTTTACAGCTAATTATAATGTAAATTTCTAAACCAGTTACAACAAAATACAAAGTAATTTATTAATATAATTTAACTGAAAGAGACAAATATATTTTAATTATAATGAGTAATTCACAATTGCGAATATACATCACATTTGGTTGCCCAATTTGTTTGACAAACATATGGGAAACATATTTGACTCGAAACATGTGACACATAAATTAATTATTTGAATAACATTTAAATGTAATCGAACATCAAATTGAATAAAAATGGTTCTATGCAGATTTAGCTACTCAAAACTAACAGAAAAATAGTTGAAAAATATCAAGGTGTAGCAGATTAAATGTAGTTTTTTTCACAAAACGTTAAACGGAAGAGTGTGAGAAGTTTTTGAGTGAATCCAGTTTTGGTTACTGATGAGTGATGACGAACAGGCACAGTTGGCAAATGTCAACTGACTGCTATACTGGGCCATAGGCACAGTGGTTGAAAAATATCAGGTCGTGCTAAATAAAATGTCGTATTTTCAAAAAGTGAACAAAGGAGAGCTTTTAAAATGGTAGGTAACTCTACTTTTACTTATATGAGCTTGCAGAATATAGAAAGAAAGATGCTAATTTTTCAATTTTCTATAAATATATTATTTAATATATACGAACGAAACTTCTGCAAAGATTAAATCGGCTTTCTATGTCTCCGAGACCTTTCAGCGTCAAAATTTTAAAGTCGGCGGTAGTGAATTTCTAAACCAAAACTTAAATTATTTACACTTCAAATCTCTAGTTGACATAATATCTTCGGATATTTAGAGACGTTAATTTTTAATTTTTTCTAATTAACATTAACACTACCTAGCCATGCCCAACTTGGAATAAATAAATATTTCTTGATTAGTCAATACACACCTGCAAAACTTTTTGATCGTTTCCTTATGTTACTGCTGCAGTCTTTTCTAATATGTCGTGAATAGAAATGAATGTTTATTAATATTGGATAGTCATTTCCTTTTCTCTGTTTTCCTTTTGTTAAAAGTTTTTCTTAGGTTAAAAACATATAATAAATTTATATTTTCTATACTTTACCAATCAATTTAAACATACCCATTATATAAACTACAATTTTTTCTCAAAATTAATTATATGCATAGCAATATTCCCACAATTGAGCGGATCCTATGTATACGAATATGTAGATTCAATAAAAGCTGATAGCTTTTTTTTCATGAATAATTTCCACCGTTAACATAAGGATAAAACACAGTAATTTAAACAACAACAGAGGATAACAAATGTTTGTTTATGTTTATTGAAATGTTAACAAAATGGATTTTTTTTTGTTTTTGTTAGCTATTATTTTAAGAATAAAAAATATAAAAAACCAAAAGAACTACAACTACTTTATAGTTGAACGTAAAAGAAATGTAAAGTTTTTTTGCTCGTTTGTTTGCTTGGATCGCTATGAATGTGAAATAATAATAATGCACCGGGGAAAATTGTGCAAAAACTACACAACAAACGACAAAAATAATAAAAAAACAAAATTTATGAATTATTTTTATGTAAATGGAATTGGAATTTACATTTAAATTTATGAGTTGCTAGCAAAAAATACACTATAAATAGATTTTGAGCATATAGTCAGGTATTTCAGTTTATTGGGTGTGTAATTAATTAAACAACTGCAATTAAGTTAGTTTATTTGATTATAAAAAACATGTACACACCTTTTAAAAAAGCTACAATTTTACATCAATGAACAGTTATATAAACAGAAACACAGATTAATTATTTCAACGAAGTTAAATTACGTTAATCAAACGAATTGGCTAACTATGGATACTAAGAATAAATTAATACAGAAGCAATTTTAAAGTTACACTCAACAAAGAAACTAAGTAGATTTTACAAATTTTTTATAAATATACAACTCACAAATTTTTTTGTAAGTTTACTACTATTTGATTTACAAATTATTTTTGGATTTGAAGGAAAAAAATTGTAGTTTTATCAAAAAAATTTGTGTGTTGTATATTTATAAAAATTTTGTAAAAGTGACTTTTATTTTTTTGAGTGTAGCCAATTCTTATGTAACATTTAAGAGGGAATTGTGATGGGACAAAATATTTAATATTTTTTAACATCAAGTTTAAGGAATTCCTAAGAAACTGCAGATAATCGTTAAAAAGCTAAAGATTTATGAAAACAGAGACAAAGTTGTGGATAAGTACCATCATAAAATCCCAGGAATTGATGACATCTAGAAATCTAATAAAATTTATTAATTTATCTGTATATGTTATTGAAACTGCAATCGACAGGCTCTCACGATCGTAATTGTTAGCTTGTCCAAAGTATTTTGCAGAAATATTTTGCTTTTGTGTTGAGATTATAGAGCAATAATTATTAGCACTTAACGCTGGTTTCTATAGAAGACAAATAAATTACATTGAATGAAAAACATACCAAAAATCATTTATGTTTTTTATTAACACTGGGTTCCAATTAGCTGCTAAATTGCACTAAACTGCTAAATCTAAATTTGACTTAACAAAATCGCCCATTTTCAATTTAAATTCATGCGATTAAGTGGATCAAGATTGATAAAACATCGGCTTCTTTACAATTCTTTGGAAACAAAATATTGACCTAGTCAAGTAAAAAGTTGACTAAATTGATTTAGCACGTATAGTACAGCTTAGGATCAATTGGAACGCAGTCTAAATTATTATTAAGCCTTGATGTAGTGCAATTATCTTCAACACTACTATATAATAAACTGTAGTGCAATATTTGTTTGTACAGTACTACATGATGATTTGTAGTGCCAATACTTAAATACACTACTACAGTTACGGAAAATATAGTGTAATGAGCAATTTAATGAACACTACTTCTTGTAAAATATATAGTGCAACAGCGCACAGTGGAAGGGTCTTGAAAATCGGATGAATTTCTAATTAAAAAACCAAAAATACTATAAACCTAACCTAACATAATTATAAAACCTAACATACTTAAAACATTTCCATAATATGGAGTCTAATGACAGTGGAAAAATTCAACTTAGGTAAAAATAAATAAGTGATGACGAAGTTTCAACTTTGATATTGTCATCGCCTCAACGGCGTAATCGATAGCGTGTCTGCCTAAGGATTCGAGCCGGGCACTGACGAGGTAGGTTCGAATCCCAACCGAAACACGAAAAATGTGAAGTGGAGTTTTTTTCTGAGAAACTTCAAACCATACCTTTGAATTGAAAATATTCCAAATACTTCTTTACTTACTTGAGTTTAATTGATCTCAAAAATTCAAAATTAATTTAAATTCCCTTAATGTAGTCTAATGTTAATACATATAGGACTACAAATTGACCAAGTGTCAGCCATTGATTTCACATTGATTGGAAACAATCAATAATGACTATACAATCGTGACTTAGGATGTTAATTAGAATAGAAATGTTCGCCCTTCTATGAATTCACACGAAGTATTGTCTAGAAATTTAATGCAACAAATCCCATATAATGTAAAATCATTTCCATAATATGGAGTCTGATGACAGTAGAAAAATTCAACTTAAGTAAAAATAAATAAGTGATGAAGAAGTTTCAACTTTGAAATTGTCATCGCCTCAACGGCGTAATCGATAGCGTGTCTGCCCACGGATTCGAGCCGGGCACTGACGAGGTAGGTTCGAATCCCAACCGAAACACGAAAAATGTGAAGTGGAGTTTTTTTCTGAGAAACTTCAAACCATACCTTTGAATTGAAAATATTCCAATTACTTCTTTACTTACTTGAGTTTAATTGATCTCAAAAATTCAAAAATAAATATAGTGAAACGGTTTTTAAACACTACTTATATTTTACTCTTTAGAACTAACGGTGTATTGATGAGTTCAAATGATGACGGTGTATAGAGCCTTTATTGGAGTGACACTACTTAATGTACTGTTGTGAAACTTAGATTCATACAATACCGTTTAGAAAGTGATTGTTGTGTGTAAGGAATGTATTGTTTTTTGATATTTATACAGATAATGTTTATCCACTAGTTATAGATTCGATTTTGTCGCATATAATACGTATTTGTAATTGACGTATATTAAAATAAACTATATAACTTATAACCACCACACTTTTCAAAACACAATTAAGGAGGTACACAAAATAAATATAACAAATTAAGAACTAAGTATACATGAATAATTATTGTAACAAAAAACACATAACCCAAACAAGTTATAAATTATATACTGTAAAGAATTTAGTATATAAGCTAAGCAAAAATCATATTTAATTCTTGTTCTTGTACTGCTTGTATAGCATCAATAATAATATTAAATTGTTAAATATAAATAAATATTAATAAAACAAAAAGTTTGTGAAATGCTTTTTAATAATTTAAATAGGCTCCTCAACCCCAGGGTTGATGATTTTCTATATATTTATTCAATAATTCTTATAGGTAATGATTATTTAATATTTCTAGATTTATTTGAGACTTAGTCACTGATCGACTTAGTATGCTCACTGACTTATCGAATTGACTTCACATATTCACAATTATTAAAGATTTGATTTTTGTTATTCACTTATTGTAGAATTGACGTCACTGATTAAAAACTTAACAACTGCTTATTTGATACATTTAAAAAAAAATTGTTAATCGATTGACGGTTTTATTTCTACTTCTGTTCTAAAACTTGTCTTGATTGTTACCGCTGAACGACTGACTCCATTGATTTTTGTAAAAAAACTGACTTAATTGATTTTTCTTAACGACTGACTACTTAATCGTTTTATCGTTACCGTTCGACTCACTGCTTAACCGTTTTATTCAAATATGCTTTTAAAATTTCAAATTGATGAACATTCGAAAATTTTTAAACAAGTTATTATTGAAATTAATTGACCCACAGACCAAAACTTTAGTTTTTGTTTTTTATTTTATTATATTTAAAAGTTACGTAATGCAACTTCGCGAATTTTAAAAATTTATTTTAATTTAATGTGTTTTTTTGCATTAAATTTCTAAACAATACTTTGTGTGAATTCATAGAATGTGGAACATTTCTATTCTAATTAACATCCTAAGTCACGATTGTAGAGTCATTATTGATTGTTTCCAATCAATGTGAAATCAATGGCTGACACTTGGTCAATTTGTAGTCCTATATGTATGAACATTAGACTACATTAAGGGAACTTAAATTTATTTGGGATTTTTGAGATCAATTAAACTTAAGTAAGTGAAGAAGTATTTGGAATTTTTTCAATTGAAAGGTGTTTCTCAGAAAAAATCTCCACTTCACATTTTTCGTGTTTCGGATGAATTCGAGCCTTCCTCGTCAGTGCCCGGCTCGAGTCCTGTTTCAGACACGCTATCGATTACGCCTTTGAGGCGATGACAATTTCGAAGTTGAAACTTCTTCATCACTTATTTATTTTTGCTTAAGTTGAATTTTTCCACTGTCATTAGACTCCATATTATGGAAATGTTTTAACATTATAAATAGTATGTTAGGTTTTTTAATTAGAAATTCATCCGATTTTCAAGACCCTTACACTACGCGCAATTTATACTGTTGTTTTGTTAGATCCATATTAGAATATGCGTCAATAATATGGTCTCCTTTTTATAACATTCATTCAAATAGATTAAAGGGCGTTCAAAAAAAGATTATTCGTTATGCTCTTCGTCGTCTTCCTAGGGATACTAACTTGCCCGCGTATGTATTACCACAATATAAAGGGTGGTGCCAACTTTTAAGTTTGAAAACACTGGAGAACAGACGACAAATCTCTTCGGCAATCTTTGTCTATGACATTTTGATGAATAAAATTGACTGCCCGTTATTATTACCGATAATAAATATATATGCTCCTACACGACAGCTACGAACAATATCAAGCTTTTTAAAACTCCCTTATCGCAGAACAAACTACGGAACAACTGATTCATTGCTCACCGCTTCAAGGCACTTCAACTATTTTTCGGATGTCTTCGATTTTAATATATTCAGAATGGTGTTTAAGAACAGAATCAGATTAAAATTATTACATTCAATTTAAGCTAAATTCCTTTAAACTCTTAATGATATATATATATATATATATATATATATATATATATATATATATTGAATTTTATTAAAATGTTTCTAAATTGTTGTTTTTGTTTTTATTTTAATGTTTTAGCATAGAGTATACTAGAGACGTAACTCTCCTACATCAAACATGCAACTACATTTAAAAATGGTTTTTCTACTATACACAAACTTTAGAATGGGTAGAGAATATTCAAAATATTTCCTATCTATTTCTCTCTTACATGACAATATTAAACTCTGTAAAATTTAATATGGAGGGGAAAAATAAAAATATTAGAGGAAAAATAATATTATATTATTATTATTATTATTATAAATTATTATTATAAAATAATATTATATTAATAATAATATTATTTTTTTGTATCTTTTTTGCCAACCAAATTATCTAGGTATAAAACAAAAGAAATTTGTTTGCCCATGCGTGTGTGAGTTAAAATAAAATTGATTCATGTTGAAAGATGCTAATAATATCTTTCTGTATTTGTGAATAAATCACCCACTTCACAATTAAAATAAAAAACAAATTAAGTACTAAGCTTTTTTGTTTTATTTTCAATTTTTATTAATAAAATAATTTTATTAATATTATTGCCGTCATGTGAAAATATTTTATTTAAGATTTTTATTTAAAATTTAACATGTTTCGATAATTTTTAAAATTATCATCATCAGAAAATTGGATCAAAATTAAAACGATTTAAGCTACGTACTACTTTACAAAAACAATGTAAATAAATTCATTTAAATTCAATTTATTTACATTGTTTTTGTAAAGTAGTACGTAGCTTAAATCGTTTTAATTTTGATCCAATTTTCTGATGATGATAATTTTAAAAATTATCGAAACATGTTAAATTTTAAATAAAAATCTTAAATACAATATTTTCACATGACGGCAATAATATTAATAAATTATTTTATTAATAAAATTTGAAAATCAAACAAAAAAGCTTAGTACCTAATTTGTTTTTTATATAAAAATTGATGATTATTATTATTTTTAGATTTGTGTATCTTTTTCATTTATTATGATTTAAAGGGACAAAAACAGCAATTTTTATTTTTGTTTTGTTTCAGATACAACAACAAATTTTAAATTGAAAGGATAAGAAATCTTTGATTTTATTATTTCAGAATATAGGTATACATTTCATTCATTAGAAAAAAAGTTTTTGTTTTTTTTTCAATTCGTTCAATTTAAATTAGCAAGGAATTTGTTTAAATTTCATAATTGAAAATTAAGAAGGTTACCAAATTTAGTAGTAGTTATTTTTCTTGGTCTCAGATTGCAAGAATAAGATCTTACGTTATATCAGTAAAACAAAAACTGTTCCGTTTTTCATTAGTTCTGAGAGAACTTTTTCTACAGCTGTTGATTAGCCATTTTTTAGTTTGTTTATGTTTTTTTCAACGCTTTGGCAGCAATGGTTATGTAATCATTCGATGGGAGCATTCGTTTTCTGATTGTGTTTATGCTGTGGATGTAATGGTTGATTGAAGAGTTTCCACTATTTTTGTTTGTTTAATGGGAACTCTTGACGGCTATCATGGTTTTCTTAGTTGTAAGTCAATATTTACTAATATTTATTCAGCATTTCTGAATATTTTAATACCACGAAATATCTAGCGTAGGGTTTTTTGTCTTTATATTGAATGTAGATAACAACTTGTATTTGTAATTAAAGAAAATAAGCAAATGATCGGTGTCCATACCAACAAATCTGTATGTGATCGAACGACAGTTACCCTTGTATATTACCTTTTAAAGATCATGACTATGAACAAGACAGGATGCAAATTGTAATAAACATTTTCTTACGTTGGAAGCTTGTTGGTTGGACACATAGATTGGCCGAAGCTATGCGTCTAATGTTGGCATTTGAATACATTCGGAACATTGTCGTCATTTTGACACAATTCAAAGAGAGTTTCTGTTTCAAATGGCTTTTGTTATGAAATTTGTAATATGTTTCACAATTCATTTTTGTTAATAGCTGTGATCTTCAATTAATTCAGTAAATTATTTGTGATATAACATCACACCGATGGAAAATCTCCCATCAGGAATAATATAAGAACTGAATCTAAAAAATTATGGTGCAAATTATGAAACTTTTTGCAATCCATACAATTTTCGACCGATCTAGTTTCGAACCAATGAGAAAATTTTAAACTTTAAAAAAGTTTATCATTCTCATCAGGGCTAGCCGACTAGATAAACTACCAAATAAAGTCAACGCTAAATATAAACCAAAAATTAGGTTACAACTCTAGCGAAGCATAAAAAAACAAAAAATTACATAAACATATATTTAAAAGATTCAGGTTTAGTCAATTAGTTTCTCTAGTGATCACTGTTTTGTTATACTCTAGACATACTAGTATTGAATAACGCACGAATAAGCTTTGCTCGTCACCCGACATGTTGCTGGTCACTTAAGTTGAGAAGATTCTCAAAATAAGCGGCCAAAGTATCTAAAATATTTTTAAGGTCTACTTGTAGCTCCCCATCTTCGTTTTGAATAGCAGTCGATTGATGTTCCTTATTGAAGCTTTCAATCTCCTCACACTGTCTCTTCAACCATTCTCTCTTCGTACGTCTACATAGTATTGTAACGGCTTGTCTTGCCAATTCATAGTTCTCCTTCGTGGACCTGGTGTTGCGTCCTTTTAAACATTTCAGATAGCAATCTCTTTTGTATTGAATAGCGTCAAGGCATGCTTGATCCATCCATGGCTTTTAGGAGTGGTTCTGTGGTCGTCCAAGTATTCCCTCAGCAGCGCATAAAACAGCATCTTTGAGCAAATACCTTGACGTATCGACGTCTCCATTAATGGTTTCTGATTTCTCCGATTTTCGGCAATATGGTTTTGATATTTCTCTTCCGTTTCAGCATTCGTTAATGTTGAGATGTTAAAACGTTTCCGTTGATTGAATTTTGGAATGCCTGGATTTGGGAAGTGGAACCTTATCGTAGCACATACAAGGAAGTGGTCACTTCCAATGTATGCACCTCTAAAGGATCGCACATTCAGAACGCTCGAAGAGAAACGTGCTGTTACTAGCACGTGATCAATTTGATTTCGAGTGTTTCCATTCGGTGAGACCCAAGTCTGCTTATGAATCGATCGATGCGAAAAGAACGTACTGGCAATTCTCAAATTATTTGATAATGCAAACTCAGTCATTCTCCCACCATTATCATTCAAATTCAAATGCAAGCTATTGGGACCCACCACATTTCCATAAGAGATATCTCTTCCAACCTGTCCATTAAAGTCACCAAGAACCATAATGAAGTCGCGTGTTGGTGTTTGTTTCATAACCTCTTCCAGTGCTATGTAAAAATTATCCTTCTCGTCGACGGTCTTAGCGTCAGTAGGTGTTATATATACCGTTATATTGTTATATGTACCGCGTACACGTAGGTAGCAGATCCTCTCACTGACCGGGATAAATTTCATCACGGTTTCTTGTATGCGTGCACCCACAAGAAAGCCAGTTCCAAATTTTCTTCGAGAAGGATGACTACTACAGTATAGAGAGTAACTATCCAAATCTTGTTCTCCAATTATCGGCTGTCTAATTTCTTGCAGAGCAATAACACCCATCCTATACCTCTCAGCCTCTGTTTCTAGACTTATAAGAGCATCAGGAACGCTCAGGCTGCGCACGTTCTACGTTCCGACTCGGTAGTCTGGTCCTTTTTCACGTCCAGGTAAAATTCTATAATGAAATCCGGGTCTGTTATTCTCTTTCTGATTTCCAAATTTAACAAAGTTTTTTTTCCGGGGTTAGGGTCTTAACCTTAGGCCCAACTAAAATTTTCGTAAATAGGTTTGTTCTGCATATTAAGGTCACCAGAAACAACCTTTTAACACGTCTATATAGCGAGCCGCTTGATTCAAGTCGCACCTGACATGGAGAACAGACGCTTGAGTTGCATTGGTTGTAGGGCGCCAATTTGCCGTGGTGTAGTGTCATTGACTAAGTAGTTTTGCTCTGCTTTTCTCCAATACACCAACCTAATTCTGTCAGCTTTACCCAGGCAGCACAGCGTGGACGTCGAATTTCGGATTTCGCTACCCTTTAGCTTTCTAATAACCTCATAATCAATTAAATCAGAAGCTTTACTGAAATCAGTATAATTAAAATCTAATTTATAGCTTATAAACAGATTTATAATAGACCGTTTTATTTTAACATGCATTTCAGTTACACAACTAACGCTTAATTAATTGATTTACAACTCAAAAATAACAATCGTTAAAATTATTTCAAAAAATCTCTGTATTAAAACAGAAATGTAACTTTTCTATCAACGTAATAAAAAACAAAAAACAGAAAATATCCTCCATATATTAAAAATAGTTTTTTTATTCGCCTATATGTTAAAGTGTTACTTTATTACTGTGATTTGCGGCTTTAAAGTATCACTTTTCAACTATTTATTTTGTCGTCATAGCTACGTCCAAAAAAGTAAAAAGCATTTGTATTTGTTTAAATTCTATGAAAAATAAATTTTTTTATCAAAGCAACCCGCAAATTCAAAATTTCATTATCCAATTAAAATAGTTGTTATCATTTGTTGTCATAGAATTTGGGAAAAATAATAAATATTTTTTCAAAGGTTACTTGTTCCACATATTTTTATTTTAAAATTTATGAAAATCAAAATGAAGATAAATAATTTTAATTTAGAATAAACAACTTTTCTTAAAATATTTTGCTTGCGGCGAATAAAAAATAGTATATGATGCACGGACGTAAGCTATTTTGGACTTAATGTGGGTGCAAATCTCGGCTAGCGCCTCGATTTGCAAACTCCACATCCGTCCAAAATCTTTAGCTTTACGTCCTAGCATCATAATGTACTATTATTATGGTAAGAAAAACAAAGTTTTTCGGCAACTTAAATAGTTTTATTATGTTCTTATATGCAATTACGTTTTCCCTAACGACTTGGCTAGTGATCCGTATATTTCAGCTGAAATTCAATGTTTGCTCGCAAAATAAAACAGAAGAAAATGTCATAAATTTTTCTTTTAATTCTTTGGATTGTATTGTTGCTCTCTAGAAAAATAGAAAGTTGTGTAGGTGAAATATTAATTATAGTCTGGTTTAAGGACAAGGAAAACTTATTGTTCCCATTTGAGTTCTTGTTTTCTTTCTGTTAAAACAAAATTATTCGTTTTCGTTCACATATTTTGGTGCAATTAAGAAAAATAATCACCTAATGTATTGCACAGTTCATTTTTACAGATAGGGTACGATATTTTCTGAACGACCCAAAAAGTCGAAAATTATCCCGGATCATTTTCGATCGACTACATATTTGGCAGGAGTATAGGTGGAAAAAAAACTAAGTGCGTTTTTAGAAAAACTTTTTCATGATTAGTTTGAGAACAGGATAGCCTGAAAGATTTGTGTTAATACTGTTAAAAATATTAAAAAATAAATATTTAAAGATGGCCCTTATGCGGTAGATCATGCGTTTTTTTACAGGATGAAAAAATAAAACCTTATCTTAAAATATAACCGAGCGATATAAGAGAGCGTTTTTGCTCTAAAGATTAATTTTAAAAGTTGTGCAACGCAGATCAAACATTATAGTTTTCTGAAACTTATTTGAATTTTTTTTTAAAATTGTAAATTTTTTTCTATTTGAATTTAAATAAAAGATATTTGAATTATTTAAATACAAAAGTGAATATAAGCTACTCAAATAAATACGCATACCGATTGATAGACTAATTTATAATACTAGGAATCGCCTAGTGGCCGAAAATCGGCCATTGTAAATATAAATTGTAAATAGACCTCCTAACCAAATAGCTACAACACATTATTTCAGAGTTTAACTAATTAATATAGATTGATTTTGAATTGTGAAACGAATGCCTTGAAAAAAAAACAAAATAACCGTATAAAAAACTCAAAAAACACAAAAATCACATTTTTGCCATTTTTCCTGAAAAAATCGTCCAAATTAAAAAAAACATTTACTACTCAAGGCCTTTACTACAATATACATATTAGAAGCATCTACTACTCAAGGCCTTTACTACAATATACATATTACCACACTTTTGGTGGAGCAAATATTTTAAAATTGTACCGCAAAAACATTGCTTGCGTATTTATATATAGATATAGATAGATATAGATTTTGAATTGTGAAACAAATAACTTGAAAACAAAAAAACAAAATAACCGACAAAAAATTCAAAAAACACAATTATCACATTTTTGCCATTTTTTCTGAAAAAATCGTCAAAATTCAAAAAAAAGCATTTTTCGACACATCTACTACTCAAGACCTTTCCTACAATATGCCTATTGCCACACTTTTGATGGAGCAAATATTTTAAAATTGTACCGCAAAAATTATGCTTGCGTATTTATATATTGATGAATATAGATTTTTTTTTAATCGTACGGTTTATTCAACATCAAAATACATTAAATTTTATTTTTCAGTCCATGTAACCAATCAATAAATTGATCAGATAAACAAAAAGCCTCTTCAAAACATCCATTGAATTTAGTTAAGTTACATTCTTGAGATATGTGATTGACTGTCTGAAATTCCTTACCACATTCACATGATGGATAATCCACCAGACCCCATTTATGTAATGTATAGTTTGATCTACCATAGCCTGTTCTAATACGATTTAATTTCACCCAATCATTTCTTTTTAGTTCAAAACCATTTAATTTCACATTAGGGTTTTGAACAAATGTACCATTTAATGGAAGGTTGTTGTTCCAAGACATCAGCCAGAATTGTTCAGAGTTAAAATTTTGTGAAATAAGTTGTTTAGCAGTGATATACGGTGGTGTTCTACATAAACTTTGATCAGGAGCTTCCAAAAATAAATCAAACAATAAAGAATTGTTAACTTCTGAACTTCTTTGAATGGTATTGAATAACATTTCTTTACGACGAATGTCTGGTGGTGGTATATTTGATAAAACAGGTAACCAATTCAAAGGTGTTGATTTTATAGCACCAGAAATTAATCTCATTGCACGATTCAGACGAATATTGATTTTTGGTGTATGAGCACTGTTCATCCAGATTGAAGAACAATATTCAGCTGTAGAATATACTAATCCTAAAGCAGCAGTCCTTAAAACATTTGCGTTTGATCCCCAAGTTGTACCAGCAATTTGTTGTAACAAATTATTTCTTGCACTAACTTTTTTGGCTATTGCTTCTAAGTGATTTTTAAAAGTCCAAGAACGATCAAAAATTACACCTAGAATTTTTGGATTATGGTTATGTAAAAGAACAACATTTTCAACTTTAACACATAGCTCAGATTTTGCCAATTGATTGTTTAAGTGAAAAGCACTGACTTCAGTTTTACTGGAATTCGGTTTAAGACCCCATTTTTTAAAATAATTCCACATTTTATGTAAATCTTTTTCTATAACTTTTTCACCAAGTTGAAGATCTTTACATTGATAAGCTAAAGTAATATCATCAGCATACTGAAATTTCTGGGAAGTGGTTTTTGGCATGTCATACATGTATAAGTTGAAAAGAATTGGAGCAAGTACTGAACCTTGAGCCAAACCATTGCTTAAAGTTTTCCATTTGCTTTTAGTTTCTTGCATGAAAACCTGAAATTTTCTATTAGAAAGCATATCATTTAAAAGATTTATCAGTTTGAGACAAGGAATAATTGATGCAAATTTCAACAACAATCCATGACGACTAACTGTGTCATATGCTGATGTAAGATCAACTTGTGCTATACAAGTTTTCAGATGTTTTTGAAAACCTGACTCGACATATGTTGAAAAACCGAGCATTTGTTCGTTGCAACCACGATTTTGTCGAAAACCTGCTTGTTCTTTTGGTATCACGACATTGATTTTGTTTTGAACCCTTTGTAGTATAAGTCTTTCCAATAGCTTGAAAGCAATGAAATTGGGCGATAGCAATGAAATAGCAATGAAATAGGGCGATAATGAGATGTGTCGTCTCCTGTTTTTCCAGGCTTTAGAGTAGTAATAATTTTTGACTTTTTGAAAATTGAAGGAACTTTAGATTTTTTTACAACGTCAGTAAAAAAATTTGCTAGCCATCTCTTGGTACTTAGTCCACAATGTTTTATAAATTCAGGATAAATATTATCAACTCCAGCTGCTTTGCCAACTTTCACATGAGATAAAGCATTAACAATTTCACCTAAAGAAAATCTTTTTGAGAAAGCATGTTGTTGTTTTAAAGATCTACGTAAACGTTTGAGCTGAAACTTAACTTTTTTAATAGCTCTTCTGTCCATGTCAGTTTTCGCTGAATTCAATAGTTTTGTTGCAATTTGATTCGGTGTGATGGAAAATGAAGAAACTATTTTTCTTTGTGGATTTGTTCCAAGTTTGCCAACTATAGACCAGGCTTTTCTACTTGAATGTGTGAAATCAAGAGATTCAATTTTTTTTTGCCAAATGTTTTTACGATTATCATTCAGACGATTAATTAACATTGAACCAACTTGCTTATTGCCACCATTCATGTAACTTTCAGAAAGCGCTTCACAAGTTTTATCCCAGCCAGGTACGTATTGCATTCGGTAACCTCTTGGAATTGTTTTTTTGACACAATTGATTACAGATTTAACAAAAGGATCATAATTTTGAACCTTAGAAGGAATATTTTTGAGTTCTTTATCCAATGATTCTGAAAATGCCATCCAATTTGCTTTCTCAAAATTCCATCTTGCTTTAGGTAATGAACGAATGATAGGAATATTTAATCCATATTGTAATAAAGTAGGACTATGTTGAGACCTAGGAAATTCTTGTAAAACAATTCGTTTTGACTTTGAAATTGATGAACCATCCGTATCATGAATGATACATAAATCAGGATTTGTAAATGTACCATGTGATGCAGAATGAAAAGTTTTAGGTCCTTTTATATTCAAAATAAGGTCATAATTGTTTAAACACATCCATTCTACAATTTTGTTACCATTCTCAGAGTTATGTTTATATCCAAAATCTTGGTGAGGTGAATTGAAATCACCCATATAAATTGTAGTATCTTGAAATGATGGTAAAGGAGGATCTTTCCAATCTTTTCCAGGAGGCTTATAAAGGTTTACAACTTTTATACCACAAATAGTAATGACCAGAACTTCTACATTGTCATCATCATTTTTATAATCAATACTTGCCGAAGGCAACGTATTTTTAATCAAAGTTGTAATACCATAATGTTGATGAAATATGCTATCAATTTCAATGAAACCACTTATTTTACATCTAGCAATAGAATCTTCTTTGCTTCTTAAATGAGTTTCTTGTAACAATAAAACATCTACTTCCGCTTCAACTGATAATCTACTTATAATTTGGCATTTTGGAATTGAGATGCCTTCAACATTCAACTGCATAATTTTGATTGATGGACCAATCGATAAACTTTGCTGCATTTTTGTTGTTGAAAAATGGATGAATATAGATTTAGAATTGTGAAACAAATAACTTGAAAAAAAAAACAAAATAACCGAACAAAAAACACAATTATCACATTTTTGCCATTTTTTTGAAAAAAACGTCAAAATTCAAAAATAAATAAAAAAAATTTAAAAAACACACTTTTTGAAAAACGAACTAAAAAGTAGAAAATAAATTTTGCATTAACACCAGCGTTATGTCTTTTATAATTATATTTCCTTTGAAGAAGAAAAAATATTTAAATGGTATTTATAGTACGGTCTGTGAAGGGGGAATCAACATACAATTAATTATAATGAAAACTACATTTTTAAATCGAAAATTTTCTTTTATAACATGTTATTTATACCCTCAGGATCATTTGTCGGTCATAAAAAGTTGGTGGTCGACCTCCCTTATTTTACTACCCCTTAATATGCCTTTTATCAAAATAAAATATTTTTGTCGATTTATAATTTTTAAAATAATACGTTTTTTAGCCTGAAAACAGGTTCCTATACGTTTTTTTGGTCGCTGATTACGAATCCGACGTCAGTTTTTTAAAATAATAACGTGAAAAGCGGAAAATCGGGAAAATTTTACCGAATTTCCAATTTTAAAGTATTATTACGAGTTGTATATCATTTTTAATGTTTTTAAGTACGCTGGCAACGAATTTTCACTCAAAAAGTAAAAATCTTTAAAAAGTATTGGAAAACTGTGAAAATTATTTGGAAAATTTGGAAAATTATGATTGCAAAACCATGCAATATATCATTTTAGTGTTTTTTTTTTGGTCTCTGATCTCAAATTTAATATTTATAATGAAGAAAATTTTCTATTTTCCCGGAAAATGGCAAAAAAAATTTTCCGATTAAAAAATTTAATTTTTTTATTTAAAATTAAAATGTTGTACAGATGAATGCATAAATTTTTAATGCGAGTTTACTGCGCTTCAGTAGGTGCAAGTAATTCTGTCGTGTTTTTTTTTGGTCACTGACCTCAAATTTGATATTTATATTTAAGAAAAATTTTCTATTTTCTCGGAAAATAGCAAAAAAAAATTCTGATAAAAAAATTTGAAAAATTTAAGTACAATTAAATAATACATGTTTTAATTTTTTTGGTGACTTTAATGTCAAATTTGATATTTAAAATAATTATGAAAAACTACTGCAAGTAATATTATTTGGCTTTAAGCTCTAAATTAATATTACTTCGGTCTGAAAGACCTAAGTATTACATTCATGAGCTCAAAGTGAAATTCTTACCCCCACTTTTTTTGACATTTCTCGACGTTTTAGGACCTCCTGCCTGATTCTAAACAAGCAAAAAAAAAATGTATCTGTCTGCCGGCCGTCATTATGTACGCTGCAGGGAAAACCGCTGGAGAGATTTCAAAATTTTTTTTTCTAAAAATAGGTATACACAAGGGACAGGTCTGAAAGGACACTGCGTTCGATAACTGTACCGGAAGTGTGTCAAAAAAAATCATCATGTGTGTCAAAAATAGCAAATTTTCATATTTTTGGCTGAAAAACGTTCATTTTAAGTGATTACGAGTAGGAACATTAAATTTGGAGAAATCTTGATGGTAGGGATTGGTATGTGAGATAAAAAACTAGATTATTGCATTATAAGTTTGTCAAAAAAATGTTGTCAAGTGTGTCAAAAGAAAGATTTTTATTTACTTTTTTTACCTAATTTTTTGGAAAAAAAATAAAATTAATTGTTTGTTGGAAATGAATTTTATTGTTATTATTGAGAATTATAGCATTATAAGTTTGTCAAAAAAATGTTGTCAAGTGTGTCAAAAGAAAGATTTTTATTTATTTTTTACCCAATTTTTTGGAAAAAAATAAAATTGTTTGTTTGAAATGAAATTACTTCGGTTTTATTATTATTATTGAGAATTATGGCATTATAAGTTTGTCAAAAAAAAGTTGTCAAGTGTGTCAAAAAATGATTTCATTTATTTTTTAGCCAATGTTTACGAAAAAAAATTCAGCTGTTTTATGACGTAAATGTAATTGAAAATGAAATTGGACATGGACATTTTTGAATTCGTTATAGTTTTTGAAATATTTTTGGAATTTTGAAAATGTTTGTATTTTTGATTTTGTAATAATTTTTGCAATATTTTTAGAATTACGGGAAAAAATAGAATTTTTGAATTTTATATATATATATATATATATATATATATATATATATATATATATATATATATATATATATATATATATATATATATATATATATATATATATATATATATATATATATATATATATATATATATATATATATATATATATATATATATATATATATATATATATATATATATATATATATATATTTAGAATTTTGAAAAAAGTTTCATTTTTTGATTTTGTAAGAATTTTTGGAATATTTTTAGAATTTTGAAAAATTTTAAGCTTTTGATTTTATTATAATTTTTGGAATTTTGACACGGAAATTTTTGAATTTGTTATAGTTTTTGAAATATTTTTAGAATTTTGAAAAAGTTTGTATTATTGATCTTGTAATAATTTTTGCAATACTTTTAGAATTTCGGGAAAAGTTTTAATTTTTGATTTTGTAATAATTTTTGCAATATTTTTAGAATTTTGGAAAAGTTTGAATTTCTAAGAATTTTTGGAATATTATCGGAATTTAGAAAAAGTTTAAATATTTGAATTCATTCTAATTTTTGGAATATTTTTGGAATTTTGAAAAAGTTTGATTTTATTTAATTTAACAATATTTTTGGAATTTTGATTATAATTTTCCGGCAACGTATTGATGTTTCGTGTTAGTTTTGTAATAAGTTTTTAAACAGAGATAAAAAATACTTGTACTTTAACAAAGAGTTATATTTGATATACATCGCTGCCCAAAACTAAAAACCATATCCTATCCTATCCTATCCTCGTGAAAGTTTTTTGCCGAAAACTATATCAAAATCCTTTACCCAGACCGAAGTCTTGATATCTCAGAGCTGTGAGATTTCAGCCCCTCCATATTTTTTTTATTGTTTTTAACATTTTTTTCCAATGATGATTGTGAGTTATCAAATTATAATAAAAATTTATCCTCAAAAAATTCCAAAAATATTAATAAAATAATTTTATTTTACTGCGTACCATACAAAATTTTATATATTTTTTTAATGTCACTGAAAACACATTTTTTGTTATAAATATTGAATAATTTTAATTAAGAAAAAAAAATAAAATTTATAATTTTTTTATTGTAAGTTTTTGAAAGTAATAAATTTTAAATATTTATTTAAGAAAATAAAGATATAACGGAACTGTATACGCCCCGTTCCACTACTACTTTTAGATTTCAAAAAATAAATATACGATTGCTACTCAAGCTATTAGTAGCGATTTGTATGCTAATAAGAAAATATTTGTAGTGTCAGAAGATATTGATGCAGTCCTTATCATTTTAATAGCTTTGTCAGAACGAGTTGACGTTAGTGCGGCCAGTGAAACATCATCTCCGACTGTTTTTGAAAATCAAACTATTTATTTTTTGAAACCTAAAAGTAGTAGTGGAACAGAGCCACCAAAACTATTCTCTACTAGAAGTCTCGATGACCAATACGCCAACATCAAAAATCATCTCTTGTTTGCCCACTCTTTTACGGGATGTGATACAACATCCGGGTTTTTTAATAAAGGAAAAAAATCCTTTTTTGAAACTTTGCACAAAAATAATTTAGAGGGAAAAGAGTTACGTGAATGTGCAGTTGTATTTAAGCAGCGCGTAACAAATATTGAAGAAATATTAGATTCAGGAATAAAGTGCTTGTTACAATTATATAAATATAAACCAACAACAGACGAAAAAGATTTGAGCTCGAGTCAGCAACTTAACAAGTACAGATTTAACCTTTTTTGCGCAAAAACATCTGCAAATATAAAATCTACGAAAAGGACATCTGTTAATCTTGCTACTTTACCTCCATCTGTTGATGGTTTTAAAGAACATCTTAAAAGAGTGTATTTCTAAGTTCAAACGTGAATTGGTTTTTATCAAGGCTTATTACAAGAATTAAATCCTACTGATTGGGAGTGGAAAATTATTGAGGGTGACTTATGCCCTACTCGAATGTTATCTTCTTCAGCTCCTGAAGACATTTTAAATGTCATTATGTGTTCATGTAAAACTGGATGCGGACGAGCTTGTGGGCGTCGAAAAAATGTCATGTATTGCTCATTAAGTTGTTTTTGCAGTAAGGGGGACATCTGTACAAATATTCAACCGAGTGATGCACCTCGTGATGAAGAATGTGTCATAACCACCGATGATCAGGAAAATCATGCAAATGACACGGAAAATGAAAGTGAAACAGACCAACAGCTTGCATCAGAACAACAATATCCAGTTCTTGAAAATGAATCGGATGATGAAGATTTTTAAAATAATATTGCTTATATTTTCATATAATTTTTGAAGTGAAAACTTCTTTTGGCGCACCACACACAAATCTGTAGGTAGTAAGTTATGCTGAACCGTCAGCATTTCCATCATTTATCAATTTATCAATCTATCATTTCTTAACGTTTAAAATTGCGTTGTGGATATCGTGCTCGACTGATGTGCTGTAGGTATAGTGAGTTCAACTTCTGGTTGTGGTACATATTTTTTTATTGTGTTTTTTTAATTTTTATTAAATACCTTTAAAATGTACTCAATATTGTTGTTAAACCATTAAAATTAAACCATTAAAATTATTTTTTTTTATTTATGAATTCATAAAAAATAATAAAAATTTCTTTATACGAATTTTAAAAAATTGATCTATAACGCAGTTTTTTAAAGTTATATTGATAATGTCTTTTGCAATTTGCATTCGAGTCATCATGCTAAATAAATATTGAATATATATAAAATTGAAAGTATGTCTGTTTGTCCTTTATGCATTAATACATTAATCATCATGAAAATTTATGAAGTTGTTGTGTAAGCTTAATTTTTGCTTTTTATTTAACTATCGTTTTAAACAGTAGTTTACTTTGATCAATGTTTTTTTTTTGAACATAATTTTTTTATGAAATTAAAAATAACGTAAGATAGTATAACCTGAAGGCTGAAACAATTACATTTGTATATCAAAATTATATGTATTGGAATTTTATCATCTTCACTAAATATATTGTCGGTTTGGAATTGTATGTAATACATGTTTCTAAAATTAGGTGAAGACTTAATACTTGTAACTTGATACTTGATAAAATAGATTATATGGATTTAAAGCTCACAATTACGAGACGAAAATCACATAAATTCTATACAAAGAAGCATAGCTTATGTATGATTAAAAATGGATGGCAATCATGATAACTAAAATAATTCAAAATGGTGGCACTTAGCCGATAGTGATTTGCAAACGGCAACAATGCGTATTAATACCAATGAATTTGCTTAGCTTCAACAAAAAATGTGTTTTCAGGGACTTTAAAAAAATATATAAAATTTTGTATGCTACGCAGTAAAATAAAATTATTTTATTAATATTTTTGGAGTTTTTTGAGGATAAATTTTTATTATAATTTGATAACTCACAATCATCATTGAAAAAAAAAGTTAAAAACAAAAAAAAATATTAATATTCAGCTTAAAACCAAATAATATTACTTGCAGGAGTTTTTCATAATTTTCCGACTAAATAAATTTTTTTTATCATTTTAAATATCAAATTTGACCATAAAGTCACCAAAAAAATTAAAACATGTATTATTTAATTGAACTTAAATTTTTCAAATTTTTTTATCAGAATTTTTTTTTGCTGTTTTCCGAGAAAATAGAAAATATTTCTTAAATATAAATATCAAATTTGAGGTCAGTGACCAAAAAAACACGACATAATTACCTGCACCTACTGAAGCGCAGTAAACTCGCATTAAAAATTTATACATTCATCTATACAACATTTTAAAATAAAAAAATTTTAAATAAAAAATTTAAATTTTTCAATCGGAAAATTTTTTTTGCCATTTTCCGGGAAAATAGAAAATTTTCTTCATTATAAATATCAAATTTGAGATCAGAGACCAAAAAAACACTAAAACGATATATTGCATGGTTTTGCAATCATAATTTTCCAAATTTTCCAAATAATTTTCACAGTTTTCCAATACTTTTTAAAGATTTTTACTTTTTGAGTGAAAATTCGTTGCCAGCGTACTTAAAAACATTGAAAATGATATACAACTCGTAATAATACTCTAAAATTGGAAATTCGGTAAAATTTTCCCGATTTTCCGCTTTTCACGTTATTATTTTGGAAAACTGACGTCGGATTCGTAATCAGCGACCAAAAAAACGTATAGGAACCTATTTTCAGGCTAAAAAACGTATTATTTAAAAAATTATAAATCGACAAAAATATTTTATTTTGATAAAAGGCATATTAAGGGGTAGTAAAATAAGGGAGGTCGACCACCAACTTTTTATGACCGACGAATGATCCTGAGGGTATAAATAACATGTTATAAAAGAAAATTTTCGATTTAAAAATGTAGTTTTCATTATAATTAATTCTCCCCTTCACAGACTGTACTACTAACACATCTTAGCATAGATGCAAATATTAAATTTTTGACTAATTTAAAATGCTAATTTTCGATTGACAAACACTTTTCCGTTCCCATTTGTTACATAAAATAAAAGTGGGTGACGCATACATTAATATAAAAAAGGAACAAATGTGTTCTATATTAATCTCTAACAAGAGAGACTATCAACGTTTATTCCCTTTCCTTTCTGAATGCGCCACCCACTTTTATTTTATGTAACAAATGGGAACGGAAAACTGTTTGTCAATCGAAAATTAGCATTTTAAATTAGTCAAAAATTACTTCGGTCTGAAAGACCTAAGTATTACATTCATGAGCTCAAAGTGAAATTCTTACCCCCACTTTTTTTGACATTTCTCGACGTTTTACGACCTGCTGATTCTAAAAAAGCAAAAAAAAAAATGTATGTCTGTCTGCCGGCCGTCCGGCCGCCGTCATTACCTACGCTGTAGGGAAAACCGCTGGAGGGATTTCAAAAAATTTCTAAAAATAGGTATACTTAAGGGACAGGTCCGAAAGGACGCTGTGTTCGATAACTGTACCGGAAGTGTGTCAAAAAAATCATTATGTGTGTCAAAAATAGCAAATTTTCATATTTTTGGCTTAAAAAACGTTCATTTTAAGTGATTACGAGTAGGAACATTAAATTTGGAGAAATCTTGATGGTAGGGATTGGTATGTGAGATCAAAAACTAGATTATTGCATTATAAGTTTGTCAAAAAAATGTTGTCAAGTGTGTCAAAAGAAAGATTTTTATTTATTTTTTTACCCAATTTTTTGGAAAAAAATAAAATGAATTATTTGTTTGAATGAAATTTTATTATTATTATTGAGAATTATGGCATTATAAGTTTGTCAAAAAAATGTTGTCAAGTGTGTCAAAATAAAGATTTTTATTTATTTTTTTACCCAATTTTTGGAAAAAAATAAAATTATTTGAAATGAAATTTTATTATTATTATTGAGAATTATGGCATTATGAGTTTGTCAAAAAAATAACGTGAAGTGTGTCAAAAAATAATTTCATTTATTTTTTTAGCCATTTATTTTTTGGAAAAAAACGTAGCTGTTTTTATGACGTATATGTAATTGAAAATGAAATTGGACATGGAAATTTTTGAATTTGTTATAGATTTTTAAATATTTTTGGAATTTTGAAAAAAGTTTGTATTTTTGATTTTGTAATAATTTTTTTGCAATATTTTTAGAATTTTGAAAAAAGTTTTAAGTTTTGATTTTGTAAGAATTTTTGGAATATTTTTGGAATTATGAAAAAATTTTTAATTTTAGATTTTATTATAATTTTTTGGAATTTTGAAAAAATTTTCAATTTTTGATTTTGTAATAATTTTTGCAATATTTTTAGAATTTTGGAAAAAGTTTGAGTTTTTAAGAATTTTTGAATATTATTGGTATTTAGAAAAAATTTAAATATTTGATTTTATTATAATTTTTGGAATATTTTTGGAATTTTGAAAAAGTTTGATTTTAACAATATTTTTGGAATTTTGATTATAATTTCCCGGCCACGTATTGATGTTTCGTGTTAGTTTTGTAATAAATTTCTAAACAGAGATAGAAAAATACTTGTACTTTAACAAAGAGTTATGTTTGATATACATCGCTGCCCAAAACTAAAAACCATGTCCTCATAAAAGTTTTTTGCCGAAAACTATATCAAAATCCTTAACCCAGACCGAAGTCTTGATATCTCAGAGCTGTGAGATTTCAGCCCCTCCATATTTTAATATTTGCATCTATGCTAAGATGTGTTAAATACCATTTAAATATTTTTTCTTCTTACAATTTCAAAGGAAATATAATTATAAAAGACATAACGCTGGTGTTGATGCAAAAGTTATTTTCTACTTTTTAGTTCGATTTTCAAAAAGTGTGTTTTTTAAATTTTTTTATTTATTTTTTTATTTTAGAGTTTTTAGTTATATAATTTTACCTACAAATAAGTTAACCACATTATTTCACAGAAAATACACCATAAGTAAAACTAGCAATTTAATCACTTACCGGAAATTTAATATTCTTTGAAATTTAAATTAATTTTAATAAGGTTAATTGCACTATAACAATTGTAATTATGTTATTTAAACATCCAGTGTAAAATTTTAGTACGTTTCTTTGCTCATTGTATTAATTTTAAGTTGTACATAAATTATTTAATATGAGATTTCGCAAATGTCATGTTTTTTTCGGAAAAAAGGTCTGAATTATAGAGCTTTTTCCTTAAATTCGAATCGTTATATTACTGTATGTAATTGACAGATTACATACAGCAATGATAATTAGAAATCATTTATTATGTATTAAAATGTATTGAAAAAATAATAATTATGCAACTATAGTAAAAAAAAACTTAACGAGAACACAAAACAATCTGGATTCAGAAGAAATAACAATTATTTAAAATTTTCGAAATACAAATCACTCATTATTTACAATTTAAGGCCATTTTTTCATATAAAAATGACAAAAATGTGTAATATGCCCTCTATTATAATGAGATACTCAGTATGAGCAAAATTTCAGCGCGGTAAATGAGTCATTCAGATCTTATGGATTTTCATATTTTCATACATAATAACTGATTTTTAATTATCATTGCTGTATGTAATCTGTCAAATACACCAAAATAACGATTTCAACTTTAATAAAAAAGGTCTATAAGCTTTGAAATTAGAACGAAATGTCATACTTTTATTTTTTTTTTGTGTTTATTATTTATAATGTAAGGCCTTTTATCCATATAAAATGACACAAACATGTATGATGTCAATGATTATAATGATATACACTGTATTATCAAAATTCCTTTGCTCAAAATGAGTCAACCAGAGGATGAGGATTTCAGTGCAATTATTTAAGGTCTTTCAATATGAAGAAAATTTTGAATTTATTTTTCTTCAGATTTATAAAGTTTTTTGCTTTAAAAGTTTTAGATATACGTACTGACTGCTTCAACAAACTTGTCTTTTCAATTTGGGATCAATCACATAATGGGAAGTTACTGAAAAATGAATCACAAAATTCCATCCATCAAAGCTCTCAAGAGTCAAGTTAAATAAAAGTGTGTAAAAATAGTATACTATTGAATTAGGAACTAGAGTTGTACTTCTTGTGTTGAGGATATAGTTTGGCGGCCGACAATTATAGGCGAAACACAAAAAGTCACTTTAGCTCCGAATTCAATACACTATTTTTTCGGCAAACATATTACATAATTTGTTTAAAAATATGAAATTAATGCAAATTTTTTATTTAAATATGTTTTAGGTAATAAATTTTCTGAAATTAATTTTTATTGATTTTGATTCATTAGAATGAACTGACATGCATTCTGTTTTGAACAAATTAATATTATTATGTTATTATACTTTACTGCCGCCGTAAAAATATGAAAATTACTTTACAGCCGCCGGCATATAAAATAAAAATGGCGTTACTTTTGCAGCCGCCGCCTAAAAAGTAAGACTTTAGCTACTCCCCAGCGGCAGTAAAGTTAAACTTTACAGCCGTTTGCCGAAAAAAGTAGGAATTGCATTTTCGAAGTTCGGAATTCGAGAATTCCAAAATTCGTTCTTATAAATATAATTTCCAATGCCAAAATATTCATAGCGAATTCCGAATTATTAATTTTTATTTTTTCGTGCTCTTAATGTGTTTTCGTTATTATGTTTAAAGTTATTCAACAGTTGTACTAATACTATGTAATAAATATAGCATATGAGCAATTTCACGAAGATTCAACAACGTTTTGACTTGACCCCTTTTAATTTTGATTATTTTTTGTTTATAGATAGTCTTTGATAAATAAAAAATACAAGTTCTCTTAGAATTTTTTTTTCGACCAGGGGTCTTCACCGGGTGCCCCTCAATTTTTGTTATTTTGTGATGTGAGTGCATTTTGACGAGCAATTGTAGAAAAACTGCTCAATCGATTTTCATAAATGATATGTCGTTTAATAGGTATTAGAACAAAGTTTTTAAAAATGTACACTGTTAATTTTTTGAAATAATTTTTAACGGTGTAACATAAGAAAAAAACGGTGTAATTGAAAAAAAGATGGCATAGCCTATTTTTTTTTTTTTTTTTTAAATTAAATTGAAGCTTATTTTATATCTAACAACTTGTGAAAGTTAAGGACTAGCTATATTTTTTGTTTTAGAGATAAAATTCGTTGTGCATATGACTGTCGGGAATCAGTTTTTTTTGTTCTGAAGGAAAATTATAAAAATTGCGATTTTTAGATTCAGATTTTTTTTTTATGTTAAATATCAAATATTTTATTATTAAATGAACTTTTTTGAAAGCAATTTCAGTCAAGTTCAGCAAAATTTTGCGACATTTTGACTCGACCCTTTTTAATTTGGTTTATTTTGGTCTATATTTAAAAAAATTCTACTTGAAGCCGTATTTTTCATTTATCAAAGGCTATCTGTAAACTAAAAATAAACCGAATTAAAAAGGGTCGAGTCAAAATGTCGCAAAATTGACTGAACTTGGCTGAAATTGCTTTTTAAAAAGTTCATTTAACAATAAAATATTTGGTATTTAACATAAAAAAAAAATCTGAATCCAAAAATCGCCATTTTTATAATTTTCCTTCAGAACAAAAAAAACTGATTCCCGACAGTCATATGCACAACGAATTTTATCTCTAAAACAAAAAATATAGCTAGTCCTAAACTTTCACAAATTGTTAGATATAAAATAAGCTTCAATTTAGTTTTAAAAAAAAAAAAAAAAGGCTATGCCATCTTTTTTTCAATTACACCATTTTTTTCTTATGTTACACCGTTAAAAATTATTTCAAAAAATTAACAGTGTACATTTTTAAAAACTTTGTTCTAATACCTATTCAACGACATATCATTAATGAAAATCGATTGAGTAGTTTTTCTACAATCGCTCGTCAAAATGCACTCACATCACAAAATAACAAAAATTGAGGGGCACCCTGTGAAGACCCCTGGTCGAAAAAAAAAATTCTAAGAGAACTTGTATTTTTTATTTATCAAAGACTATCTATAAACAAAAAATAATCAAAATTAAAAGGGGTCAAGTCAAAACGTTGTTGAATCTTCGTGAAATTGCTCATATAGTTTAACAAAAGGTTTATTTCATTTTGGTTTTGTCTATTGATTTGAGAAATTGTATTTTAGCTACAGGCGTTCGAGATTATGTGTTACCAAAATCAACAAGCTCCATATGAAAAATGGTTTTAGCATACGCGCAAAAGATGCGTTCTAAAATGTTGCAGGATTTTATTAGTGCAAAGAAAATGGAACACGTATTTGCTTATTTTTAGATGAATCATCAAGAAATCGATGCTATTTGAATGTGAATGTCCATCCCAAGGAAAAGTTCTGGAACTTAGGACAAGTTCGCGTTGAAAGACGTTTCTTTGCAGAGAAATACATTGCGGCTCTTGAAACCACATTGCAAAACAAATTTCGGCAAAAATATAACGTTCATAACAACTGATGGAGCAGCAGTTATGCAAAAAGATGGACGCCTTTTACCATGTATAATCAGAAGTTGTGCTTCCCACACGCGATGCACTTAACTGTAATTAATATTCTCTATAATACTTCGAATACTACTGAATTGGAGCATATAAATACAGGAGATGTTTTATGTTTATGTAGAAGAACCAGGGAGGGACAACGTGGAATCAGAGGATGAAGAATACGTAGACGATGATGGCGTTGGCTATGATTGAACAAATTGATAATGAAGCTAAAATTAGAGTATGTTGTGGAGACTGAAGATTTCGGATTTAATTTGGTCATCAGAAAAGTTCGTTTGATTGTAAAGAAATTCCATTTTTTGAAAAAGTCGAATTATATTCTTCAAATGTATGCGAAACAAGAATTTGGAAAAGAATTGAAACTTATTATGGATACTAGATCTTTATTTATTTTTAGGAAAAAAACGTAGCTGTTTTTATGACGTATATGTAATTGAAAATGAAATTGGACATGGAAATTTTTGAATTTGTTATAGATTTTTAAATATTTTTGGAATTTTGAAAAAAGTTTGTATTTTTGATTTTGTAATAATTTTTTTGCAATATTTTTAGAATTTTGAAAAAAGTTTTAAGTTTTGATTTTGTAAGAATTTTTGGAATATTTTTGGAATTCTGAAAAATTTTTAATTTTTGATTTTATTATAATTTTTTGGAATTTTGAAAAAATTTTCAATTTTTGATTTTGTAATAATTTTTGCAATATTTTTAGAATTTTGGAAAAAGTTTGAATTTTTAAGAATTTTTGAATATTATTGGAATTTAGAAAAAAATTAAATATTTGATTTTATTATAATTTTTGGAATATTTTTGGAATTTTGAAAAAGTTTGATTTTAACAATATTTTTGGAATTTTGATTATAATTTCCCGGCCACGTATTGATGTTTCGTGTTAGTTTTGTAATAAATTTCTAAACAGAGATAGAAAAATACTTGTACTTTAACAAAGAGTTATGTTTGATATACATCGCTGCCCAAAACTAAAAACCATGTCCTCATAAAAGTTTTTTGCCGAAAACTATATCAAAATCCTTAACCCAGACCGAAGTCTTGATATCTCAGAGCTGTGAGATTTCAGCCCCTCCATATTTTAATATTTGCATCTATGCTAAGATGTGTTAAATACCATTTAAATATTTTTTCTTCTTACAATTTCAAAGGAAATATAATTATAAAAGACATAACGCTGGTGTTGATGCAAAATTTATTTTCTACTTTTTAGTTCGATTTTCAAAAAGTGTGTTTTTTAAATTTTTTTATTTATTTTTTTATTTTAGAGTTTTTAGTTATATAATTTTACCTACAAATAAGTTAACCACATTATTTCACAGAAAATACACCATAAGTAAAACTAGCAATTTAATCACTTACCGGAAATTTAATATTCTTTGAAATTTAAAGTAATTTTAATAAGGTTAATTGCACTATAACAATTGTAATTATGTTATTTAAACATCCAGTGTAAAATTTTAGTACGTTTCTTTGCTCATTGTATTAATTTTAAGTTGTACATAAATTATTTAATATGAGATTTCGCAAATGTCATGTTTTTTTCGGAAAAAAGGTCTGAATTATAGAGCTTTTTCCTTAAATTCGAATCGTTATATTACTGTATGTAATTGACAGATTACATACAGCAATGATAATTAGAAATCATTTATTATGTATTAAAATGTATTGAAAAAATAATAATTATGCAACTATAGTAAAAAAAAACTTAACGAGAACACAAAACAATCTGGATTCAGAAGAAATAACAATTATTTAAAATTTTCGAAATACAAATCACTCATTATTTACAATTTAAGGCCATTTTTTCATATAAAAATGACAAAAATGTGTAATATGCCCTCTATTATAATGAGATACTCAGTATGAGCAAAATTTCAGCGCGGTAAATGAGTCATTCAGATCTTATGGATTTTCATATTTTCATACATAATAACTGATTTTTAATTATCATTGCTGTATGTAATCTGTCAAATACACCAAAATAATGATTTCAACTTTAATAAAAAAGGTCTATAAGCTTTGAAATTAGAACGAAATGTCATACTTTTATTTTTTTTTTGTGTTTATTATTTATAATGTAAGGCCTTTTATCCATATAAAATGACACAAACATGTATGATGTCAATGATTATAATGATATACACTGTATTATCAAAATTCCTTTGCTCAAAATGAGTCAACCAGAGGATGAGGATTTCAGTGCAATTATTTAAGGTCTTTCAATATGAAGAAAATTTTGAATTTATTTTTCTTCAGATTTATAAAGTTTTTTGCTTTAAAAGTTTTAGATATACGTACTGACTGCTTCAACAAACTTGTCTTTTCAATTTGGGATCAATCACATAATGGGAAGTTACTGAAAAATGAATCACAAAATTCCATCCATCAAAGCTCTCAAGAGTCAAGTTAAATAAAAGTGTGTAAAAATAGTATACTATTGAATTAGGAACTAGAGTTGTACTTCTTGTGTTGAGGATATAGTTTGGCGGCCGACAATTATAGGCGAAACACAAAAAGTCACTTTAGCTCCGAATTCAATACACTATTTTTTCGGCAAACATATTACATAATTTGTTTAAAAATATGAAATTAATGCAAATTTTTTATTTAAATATGTTTTAGGTAATAAATTTTCTGAAATTAATTTTTATTGATTTTGATTCATTAGAATGAACTGACATGCATTCTGTTTTGAACAAATTAATATTATTATGTTATTATACTTTACTGCCGCCGTAAAAATATGAAAATTACTTTACAGCCGCCGGCATATAAAATAAAAATGGCGTTACTTTTGCAGCCGCCGCCTAAAAAGTAAGACTTTAGCTACTCCCCAGCGGCAGTAAAGTTAAACTTTACAGCCGTTTGCCGAAAAAAGTAGGAATTGCATTTTCGAAGTTCGGAATTCGAGAATTCCAAAATTCGTTCTTATAAATATAATTTCCAATGCCAAAATATTCATAGCGAATTCCGAATTATTAATTTTTATTTTTTCGTGCTCTTAATGTGTTTTCGTTATTATGTTTAAAGTTATTCAACAGTTGTACTAATACTATGTAATAAATATAGCATATGAGCAATTTCACGAAGATTCAACAACGTTTTGACTTGACCCCTTTTAATTTTGATTATTTTTTGTTTATAGATAGTCTTTGATAAATAAAAAATACAAGTTCTCTTAGAATTTTTTTTTCGACCAGGGGTCTTCACCGGGTGCCCCTCAATTTTTGTTATTTTGTGATGTGAGTGCATTTTGACGAGCAATTGTAGAAAAACTGCTTAATCGATTTTCATAAATGATATGTCGTTTAATAGGTATTAGAACAAAGTTTTTAAAAATGTACACTGTTAATTTTTGGAAATAATTTTTAACGGTGTAACATAAGAAAAAAACGGTGTAATTGAAAAAAAGATGGCATAGCCTATTTTTTTTTTTTTTTTTTAAATTAAATTGAAGCTTATTTTATATCTAACAACTTGTGAAAGTTAAGGACTAGCTATATTTTTTGTTTTAGAGATAAAATTCGTTGTGCATATGACTGTCGGGAATCAGTTTTTTTTGTTCTGAAGGAAAATTATAAAAATTGCGATTTTTAGATTCAGATTTTTTTTTTATGTTAAATATCAAATATTTTATTATTAAATGAACTTTTTTGAAAGCAATTTCAGTCAAGTTCAGCAAAATTTTGCGACATTTTGACTCGACCCTTTTTAATTTGGTTTATTTTGGTCTATATTTAAAAAAATTCTACTTGAAGCCGTATTTTTCATTTATCAAAGGCTATCTGTAAACTAAAAATAAACCGAATTAAAAAGGGTCGAGTCAAAATGTCGCAAAATTGACTGAACTTGGCTGAAATTGCTTTTTAAAAAGTTCATTTAACAATAAAATATTTGGTATTTAACATAAAAAAAAAATCTGAATCCAAAAATCGCCATTTTTATAATTTTCCTTCAGAACAAAAAAAACTGATTCCCGACAGTCATATGCACAACGAATTTTATCTCTAAAACAAAAAATATAGCTAGTCCTAAACTTTCACAAATTGTTAGATATAAAATAAGCTTCAATTTAGTTTAAAAAAAAAAAAAAAAAGGCTATGCCATCTTTTTTTCAATTACACCATTTTTTTCTTATGTTACACCGTTAAAAATTATTTCAAAAAATTAACAGTGTACATTTTTAAAAACTTTGTTCTAATACCTATTCAACGACATATCATTAATGAAAATCGATTGAGTAGTTTTTCTACAATCGCTCGTCAAAATGCACTCACATCACAAAATAACAAAAATTGAGGGGCACCCTGTGAAGACCCCTGGTCGAAAAAAAAAATTCTAAGAGAACTTGTATTTTTTATTTATCAAAGACTATCTATAAACAAAAAATAATCAAAATTAAAAGGGGTCAAGTCAAAACGTTGTTGAATCTTCGTGAAATTGCTCATATAGTTTAACAAAAGGTTTATTTCATTTTGGTTTTGTCTATTGATTTGAGAAATTGTATTTTAGCTACAGGCGTTCGAGATTATGTGTTACCAAAATCAACAAGCTCCATATGAAAAATGGTTTTAGCATACGCGCAAAAGATGCGTTCTAAAATGTTGCAGGATTTTATTAGTGCAAAGAAAATGGAACACGTATTTGCTTATTTTTAGATGAATCATCAAGAAATCGATGCTATTTGAATGTGAATGTCCATCCCAAGGAAAAGTTCTGGAACTTAGGACAAGTTCGCGTTGAAAGACGTTTCTTTGCAGAGAAATACATTGCGGCTCTTGAAACCACATTGCAAAACAAATTTCGGCAAAAATATAACGTTCATAACAACTGATGGAGCAGCAGTTATGCAAAAAGATGGACGCCTTTTACCATGTATAATCAGAAGTTGTGCTTCCCACACGCGATTCACTTAACTGTAATTAATATTCTCTATAATACTTTGAATACTACTGAATTGGAGCATATAAATACAGGAGATGTTTTATGTTTATGTAGAAGAACCAGGGAGGGACAACGTGGAATCAGAGGATGAAGAATACGTAGACGATGATGGCGTTGGCTATGATTGAACAAATTGATAATGAAGCTAAAATTAGAGTATGTTGTGGAGACTGAAGATTTCGGATTTAATTTGATCATCAGAAAAGTTCGTTTGATTGTAAAGAAATTCCATTTTTTGAAAAAGTCGAATTATATTCTTCAAATGTATGCGAAACAAGAATTTGGAAAAGAATTGAAACTTATTATGGATACTAGATCTTTATTTATTTTTAGGAAAAAAACGTAGCTGTTTTTATGACGTATATGTAATTGAAAATGAAATTGGACATGGAAATTTTTGAATTTGTTATAGATTTTTAAATATTTTTGGAATTTTGAAAAAAGTTTGTATTTTTGATTTTGTAATAATTTTTTTGCAATATTTTTAGAATTTTGAAAAAAGTTTTAAGTTTTGATTTTGTAAGAATTTTTGGAATATTTTTGGAAATAATTTTTGGAATTTTTGGAAATTCTGAAAAATTTTTAATTTTTGATTTTATTATAATTTTTTGGAATTTTGAAAAAATTTTCAATTTTTGATTTTGTAATAATTTTTGCAATATTTTTAGAATTTTGGAAAAAGTTTGAATTTTTAAGAATTTTTGAATATTATTGGAATTTAGAAAAAAATTAAATATTTGATTTTATTATAATTTTTGGAATATTTTTGGAATTTTGAAAAAGTTTGATTTTAACAATATTTTTGGAATTTTGATTATAATTTCCCGGCCACGTATTGATGTTTCGTGTTTGTTTTGTAATAAATTTCTAAACAGAGATAGAAAAATACTTGTACTTTAACAAAGAGTTATGTTTGATATACATCGCTGCCCAAAACTAAAAACCATGTCCTCATAAAAGTTTTTTGCCGAAAACTATATCAAAATCCTTAACCCAGACCGAAGTCTTGATATCTCAGAGCTGTGAGATTTCAGCCCCTCCATATTTTAATATTTGCATCTATGCTAAGATGTGTTAAATACCATTTAAATATTTTTTCTTCTTACAATTTCAAAGGAAATATAATTATAAAAGACATAACGCTGGTGTTGATGCAAAATTTATTTTCTACTTTTTAGTTCGATTTTCAAAAAGTGTGTTTTTTAAATTTTTTTATTTATTTTTTTATTTTAGAGTTTTTAGTTATATAATTTTACCTACAAATAAGTTAACCACATTATTTCACAGAAAATACACCATAAGTAAAACTAGCAATTTAATCACTTACCGGAAATTTAATATTCTTTGAAATTTAAAGTAATTTTAATAAGGTTAATTGCACTATAACAATTGTAATTATGTTATTTAAACATCCAGTGTAAAATTTTAGTACGTTTCTTTGCTCATTGTATTAATTTTAAGTTGTACATAAATTATTTATGATCAAAATTTTTTTCTAATAATTTGTAAATTTGAACTCTTACAAATCTTGCGGCTTGTTTAAAGACTATTTTCTGTATTTTTTTGTTGTCTTTTTTTATTAAAACATCAAACAAATTTTTTAAAATTGCTTATATTTCGGCCTTGCGGGCCATCTTCATGAGCTATAATAATTAAAACAATTGTTTAAGAAAAATTAAACCAAATTATGCACACCAAATCGAAAAAACACAATGTGCAAACACAAAAACCTTTTCTATATCTTACCTAACTATTTGTCTAATTTTTATAAAAATAGTAACAATACTTGTTCTGGATATATATACAAAATTAAACTAATATAAAAAAACACTAATTTTTTACGTTACAACTATTTGTATAACCATAAAAAACTACATATATAAATTTCACAAGTAAAAAATTTTTTTAAATATTAACACTAATTATTTATATATTTACACTAATTAAATTTTAATATTTAAAAAAATTTTTTACTTGTGAAATTTATATATGTAGTTTTTTATGGTTATACAAATAGTTGTAACGTAAAAAATTAGTGTTTTTTTATATTAGTTTAATTTTGTATATATATCCAGAACAAGTATTGTTACTATTTTTATAAAAATTAGACAAATAGTTAGGTAAGATATAGAAAAGGTTTTTGTGTTTGCACATTGTGTTTTTTCGATTTGGTGTGCATAATTTGGTTTAATTTTTCTTAAACAATTGTTTTAATTATTATAGCTCATGAAGATGGCCCGCAAGGCCGAAATATAAGCAATTTTAAAAAAATTTGTTTGATGTTTTAATAAAAAAAGACAACAAAAAAATACAGAAAATAGTCTTTAAACAAGCCGCAAGATTTGTAAGAGTTCAAATTTACAAATTATTAGAAAAAAATTTTGATCATAAAAAAATAGACTATTAGTTACGACATTAAAAAAGATAAATTATTTAATATGAGATTTCGCAAATGTCATGTTTTTTTCGGAAAAAAGGTCTGAATTATAGAGCTTTTTCCTTAAATTCGAATCGTTATATTACTGTATGTAATTGACAGATTACATACAGCAATGATAATTAGAAATCATTTATTATGTATTAAAATGTATTGAAAAAATAATAATTATGCAACTATAGTAAAAAAAAACTTAACGAGAACACAAAACAATCTGGATTCAGAAGAAATAACAATTATTTAAAATTTTCGAAATACAAATCACTCATTATTTACAATTTAAGGCCATTTTTTCATATAAAAATGACAAAAATGTGTAATATGCCCTCTATTATAATGAGATACTCAGTATGAGCAAAATTTCAGCGCGGTAAATGAGTCATTCAGATCTTATGGATTTTCATATTTTCATACATAATAACTGATTTTTAATTATCATTGCTGTATGTAATCTGTCAAATACACCAAAATAACGATTTCAACTTTAATAAAAAAGGTCTATAAGCTTTGAAATTAGAACGAAATGTCATACTTTTATTTTTTTTTTGTGTTTATTATTTATAATGTAAGGCCTTTTATCCATATAAAATGACACAAACATGTATGATGTCAATGATTATAATGATATACACTGTATTATCAAAATTCCTTTGCTCAAAATGAGTCAACCAGAGGATGAGGATTTCAGTGCAATTATTTAAGGTCTTTCAATATGAAGAAAATTTTGAATTTATTTTTCTTCAGATTTATAAAGTTTTTTGCTTTAAAAGTTTTAGATATACGTACTGACTGCTTCAACAAACTTGTCTTTTCAATTTGGGATCAATCACATAATGGGAAGTTACTGAAAAATGAATCACAAAATTCCATCCATCAAAGCTCTCAAGAGTCAAGTTAAATAAAAGTGTGTAAAAATAGTATACTATTGAATTAGGAACTAGAGTTGTACTTCTTGTGTTGAGGATATAGTTTGGCGGCCGACAATTATAGGCGAAACACAAAAAGTCACTTTAGCTCCGAATTCAATACACTATTTTTTCGGCAAACATATTACATAATTTGTTTAAAAATATGAAATTAATGCAAATTTTTTATTTAAATATGTTTTAGGTAATAAATTTTCTGAAATTAATTTTTATTGATTTTGATTCATTAGAATGAACTGACATGCATTCTGTTTTGAACAAATTAATATTATTATGTTATTATACTTTACTGCCGCCGTAAAAATATGAAAATTACTTTACAGCCGCCGGCATATAAAATAAAAATGGCGTTACTTTTGCAGCCGCCGCCTAAAAAGTAAGACTTTAGCTACTCCCCAGCGGCAGTAAAGTTAAACTTTACAGCCGTTTGCCGAAAAAAGTAGGAATTGCATTTTCGAAGTTCGGAATTCGAGAATTCCAAAATTCGTTCTTATAAATATAATTTCCAATGCCAAAATATTCATAGCGAATTCCGAATTATTAATTTTTATTTTTTCGTGCTCTTAATGTGTTTTCGTTATTATGTTTAAAGTTATTCAACAGTTGTACTAATACTATGTAATAAATATAGCATATGAGCAATTTCACGAAGATTCAACAACGTTTTGACTTGACCCCTTTTAATTTTGATTATTTTTTGTTTATAGATAGTCTTTGATAAATAAAAAATACAAGTTCTCTTAGAATTTTTTTTTCGACCAGGGGTCTTCACCGGGTGCCCCTCAATTTTTGTTATTTTGTGATGTGAGTGCATTTTGACGAGCAATTGTAGAAAAACTGCTCAATCGATTTTCATAAATGATATGTCGTTTAATAGGTATTAGAACAAAGTTTTTAAAAATGTACACTGTTAATTTTTTGAAATAATTTTTAACGGTGTAACATAAGAAAAAAACGGTGTAATTGAAAAAAAGATGGCATAGCCTATTTTTTTTTTTTTTTTTAAATTAAATTGAAGCTTATTTTATATCTAACAACTTGTGAAAGTTAAGGACTAGCTATATTTTTTGTTTTAGAGATAAAATTCGTTGTGCATATGACTGTCGGGAATCAGTTTTTTTTGTTCTGAAGGAAAATTATAAAAATTGCGATTTTTAGATTCAGATTTTTTTTTTATGTTAAATATCAAATATTTTATTATTAAATGAACTTTTTTGAAAGCAATTTCAGTCAAGTTCAGCAAAATTTTGCGACATTTTGACTCGACCCTTTTTAATTTGGTTTATTTTGGTCTATATTTAAAAAAATTCTACTTGAAGCCGTATTTTTCATTTATCAAAGGCTATCTGTAAACTAAAAATAAACCGAATTAAAAAGGGTCGAGTCAAAATGTCGCAAAATTGACTGAACTTGGCTGAAATTGCTTTTTAAAAAGTTCATTTAACAATAAAATATTTGGTATTTAACATAAAAAAAAAATCTGAATCCAAAAATCGCCATTTTTATAATTTTCCTTCAGAACAAAAAAAACTGATTCCCGACAGTCATATGCACAACGAATTTTATCTCTAAAACAAAAAATATAGCTAGTCCTAAACTTTCACAAATTGTTAGATATAAAATAAGCTTCAATTTAGTTTAAAAAAAAAAAAAAAAGGCTATGCCATCTTTTTTTCAATTACACCATTTTTTTCTTATGTTACACCGTTAAAAATTATTTCAAAAAATTAACAGTGTACATTTTTAAAAACTTTGTTCTAATACCTATTCAACGACATATCATTAATGAAAATCGATTGAGTAGTTTTTCTACAATCGCTCGTCAAAATGCACTCACATCACAAAATAACAAAAATTGAGGGGCACCCTGTGAAGACCCCTGGTCGAAAAAAAAAATTCTAAGAGAACTTGTATTTTTTATTTATCAAAGACTATCTATAAACAAAAAATAATCAAAATTAAAAGGGGTCAAGTCAAAACGTTGTTGAATCTTCGTGAAATTGCTCATATAGTTTAACAAAAGGTTTATTTCATTTTGGTTTTGTCTATTGATTTGAGAAATTGTATTTTAGCTACAGGCGTTCGAGATTATGTGTTACCAAAATCAACAAGCTCCATATGAAAAATGGTTTTAGCATACGCGCAAAAGATGCGTTCTAAAATGTTGCAGGATTTTATTAGTGCAAAGAAAATGGAACACGTATTTGCTTATTTTTAGATGAATCATCAAGAAATCGATGCTATTTGAATGTGAATGTCCATCCCAAGGAAAAGTTCTGGAACTTAGGACAAGTTCGCGTTGAAAGACGTTTCTTTGCAGAGAAATACATTGCGGCTCTTGAAACCACATTGCAAAACAAATTTCGGCAAAAATATAACGTTCATAACAACTGATGGAGCAGCAGTTATGCAAAAAGATGGACGCCTTTTACCATGTATAATCAGAAGTTGTGCTTCCCACACGCGATTCACTTAACTGTAATTAATATTCTCTATAATACTTCGAATACTACTGAATTGGAGCATATAAATACAGGAGATGTTTTATGTTTATGTAGAAGAACCAGGGAGGGACAACGTGGAATCAGAGGATGAAGAATACGTAGACGATGATGGCGTTGGCTATGATTGAACAAATTGATAATGAAGCTAAAATTAGAGTATGTTGTGGAGACTGAAGATTTCGGATTTAATTTGATCATCAGAAAAGTTCGTTTGATTGTAAAGAAATTCCATTTTTTGAAAAAGTCGAATTATATTCTTCAAATGTATGCGAAACAAGAATTTGGAAAAGAATTGAAACTTATTATGGATACTAGATCTTTATTTATTTTTAGGAAAAAAACGTAGCTGTTTTTATGACGTATATGTAATTGAAAATGAAATTGGACATGGAAATTTTTGAATTTGTTATAGATTTTTAAATGTTTTTGGAATTTTGAAAAAAGTTTGTATTTTTGATTTTGTAATAATTTTTTTGCAATATTTTTAGAATTTTGAAAAAAGTTTTAAGTTTTGATTTTGTAAGAATTTTTGGAATATTTTTGGAATTCTGAAAAATTTTTAATTTTTGATTTTATTATAATTTTTTGGAATTTTGAAAAAATTTTCAATTTTTGATTTTGTAATAATTTTTGCAATATTTTTAGAATTTTGGAAAAAGTTTGAATTTTTAAGAATTTTTGAATATTATTGGAATTTAGAAAAAATTTAAATATTTGATTTTATTATAATTTTTGGAATATTTTTGGAATTTTGAAAAAGTTTGATTTTAACAATATTTTTGGAATTTTGATTATAATTTCCCGGCCACGTATTGATGTTTCGTGTTTGTTTTGTAATAAATTTCTAAACAGAGATAGAATAATACTTGTACTTTAACAAAGAGTTATGTTTGATATACATCGCTGCCCAAAACTAAAAACCATGTCCTCATAAAAGTTTTTTGCCGAAAACTATATCAAAATCCTTAACCCAGACCGAAGTCTTGATATCTCAGAGCTGTGAGATTTCAGCCCCTCCATATTTTAATATTTGCATCTATGCTAAGATGTGTTAAATACCATTTAAATATTTTTTCTTCTTACAATTTCAAAGGAAATATAATTATAAAAGACATAACGCTGGTGTTGATGCAAAATTTATTTTCTACTTTTTAGTTCGTTTTCCAAAAAGTGTGGTTTTTAAATTTTTTTTATTTATTTTTTTATTTTAGAGTTTTTAGTTATATAATTTTACCTACAAATAAGTTAACCACATTATTTCACAGAAAATACACCATAAGTAAAACTAGCAATTTAATCACTTACTGGAAATTTAATATTCTTTGAAATTTAAAGTAATTTTAATAAGGTTAATTGCACTATAACAATTGTAATTATGTTGTTTAAACATCCAGTGTAAAATTTTAGTACGTTTCTTTGCTCATTGTATTAATTTTAAGTTGTACATAAATTATTTAATATGAGATTTCGCAAATGTCATGTTTTTTTCGGAAAAAAGGTCTGAATTATAGAGCTTTTTCCTTAAAATTCGAATCGTTATATTACTGTATGTAATTGACAGATTACATACAGCAATGATAATTAGAAATCATTTATTATGTATTAAAATGTATTGAAAAAATAATAATTATGCAACTATAGTAAAAAAAAACTTAACGAGAACACAAAACAATCTGGATTCAGAAGAAATAACAATTATTTAAAATTTTCGAAATACAAATCACTCATTATTTACAATTTAAGGCCATTTTTTCATATAAAAATGACAAAAATGTGTAATATGCCCTCTATTATAATGAGATACTCAGTATGAGCAAAATTTCAGCGCGGTAAATGGGTCATTCAGATCTTATGGATTTTCATATTTTCATACATAATAACTGATTTTTAACTATCATTGCTGTATGTAATCTGTCAAATACACCAAAATAACGATTTGAACTTTAATAAAAAAGGTCTATAAGCTTTGAAATTAGAACGAAATGTCATACTTTTATTTTTTTTTGTGTTTATTATTTATAATGTAAGGCCTTTTATCCATATAAAATGACACAAACATGTATGATGTCAATGATTATAATGATATACACTGTATTATCAAAATTCCTTTGCTCAAAATGAGTCAACCAGAGGATGAGGATTTCAGTGCAATTATTTAAGGTCTTTCAAAATGAAGAGAATTTTGAGTTTTTTTTCTTCAGATTTATAAAGTTTTTTGCTTTAAAAGTTTTAGAAATACGTACTGACTGCTTCAACAAACTTGTCTTTTCAATTTGGGATCAATCACATAATGGGAAGTTACTGAAAAATGAATCACAAAATTCCATCCATCAAAGCTCTCAAGAGTCAAGTTAAATAAAAGTGTGTAAAAATAGTATACTATTGAATTAGGAGCTAGAGTTGTACTTCTTGTGTTGAGGATATAGTTTGGCGGCCGACAATTATAGACGAAACACAAAAAGTCACTTTAGCTCCGAATTCAGTACACTATTTTTTCGGCAAACATATTAATTTGTTTAAAAATATGAAATTAATGCAAATTGTTTATTTAAATATGTTTTAGGTAATAAATTTTCTGAAATTAATTTTTATTGATTTTGATTCATTAGAATGAACTGACATGCATTCTGTTTTGAACAAATTAATATTATTATGTTATTTTACTTTACTGCCGCCGTAAAAATATGAAAATTACTTTACAGCCGCCGGCAGATAAAATAAAAATTTCGTTACTTTTGCAGCCGCCGCCTAAAAAGTAAGACTTTAGCTACTCCCCAGCGGCAGTAAAGTTAAACTTTACAGCCGTTTGCCAAAAAAAGTATTTTTCGACACATCTTCTACTCAAGACCTTTCCTATAATATACATATTGCCACACTTTTGATGGAGCAAATATTTTAAAATTATACCGCAAAAATTATGCTTGCGTATTTATATATAGATAGATAGATATAGATTTTGAATTGTGAAACAAATAACTTGAAAAAAAAACCAAATAACTAGGAATTGCATTTTCGAAATTCGGAATTCGAGAATTCCAAAATTCGTTCTTATAAATATAATTTCCAATGCCAAAATATTCATAGCGAATTCCGAATTATTAATTTTTATTTTTTCGTGCTCTTAATGTGTTTTCGTTATTATGTTTAAAGTTATTCAACAGTTGTACTAATACTATGTAATAAATATAGCATATAGTTTAACAAAAGGTTTATTTCATTTTGGTTTTGTCTATTGATTGAGAAATTGTATTTTAGCTACAGGCGTTCGAGATTATGTGTTACCAAAATCAACAAGCTCCATATGAAAAATGGTTTTAGCATACGCGCAAAAGATGCGTTCTAAAATGTTGCAGGATTTTATTAGTGCAAAAGAAAATGGAACACGTACTTGCTTATTTTTAGATGAATCATCAAGAAACCGATGCTATTTGAATGTGAATGTCCATCCCAAGGAAAAGTTCTGGAACTTAGGACAAGTTCGCGTTGAAAGACGTTTCTTTGCAGAGAAATACATTGCGGCTCTTGAAACCACATTGCAAAACAAATTTCGGCAAAAATATAACGTTCATAACAACTGATGGAGCAGCAGTTATGCAAAAAGATGGACGCCTTTTACCATGTATAATCAGAAGTTGTGCTTCCCACACGCGTTTCACTTAACTGTAATTAATATTCTCTATAATACTTCGAATACTACTGAATTGGAGCATGAATGATTGAACAAATTGATAATGAAGCTAAAATTAGAGCATGTTGTGGAGACTGAAGATTTCGTGTTTAATTTGATTATCAGAAATTTCGTTTGATTGTAAAGAAATTCCATTTTTGAAAAGTCGAATTATATTCTTCAAATGTATGCAAAACAAGAATTTGGAAAAGAATTGAAACTTATTATGGATACTAGATCTAGTTGGAATAGCCTAGTTAAAATGCTTGAAAGATTTAACCAACTAAAAAGCTGTTTAAGAAAAGCTTTGATTGACATCGCATCGGATATTGTCATTCCAGATATTGAAGTTTTGTCGATTAATAACATTATTTTTGCACTTCTCCCAGTGAAGCTTACTGTTGACGCCCTCTGTCGTAGAGAATGCAAATCTTCTTTCTGCCGATGTGACATTGTCTTTTATGTTTGAGAACTTCGGATCTGATAAACTCTCACTAAAATTGAAAGACGCTTTAGAAGAACGAATAAGCCAAAGACGCACAAATGTATCCGGCACTCTTCAGTATTTACACAATGATGGAATAAGTGAGATCTATGCCCCTTTCACCAGACCATTGAAAAATATAATAGCCAAATTTATTGAAAGCTTTGCACAAAGATTGATATTCTAAACAAACATGAAAATTCGGCAGAATCTGACGATCTGAAAGAAGCAATTTTGGAAGAACAAACGAATCACAATGCGCAGTCCCAGTCATTAAAGCTAAAGCTGGAGAAAAAAATGCATACGAATTTGTCGGCGAACATATCCTCCTCCAGCTCAACTCAACAAGCAACAAATCGGAGCTTAAATTTAAATTTTTTTTTAACTTATTAAAATAGGTGTTGTTAGGTTTTTTTTAAAAATTTATTTTCAATAAATAATTTAATTAATTAAAAATTAAATCCAAAATGAAATTCTTTGAAGCGAAAGGTGTGCGAGGAAATATTTTAGAGTCCGTCTACTCATTTTTGATTTCGATTCCACCAACGAACGTAGAATCCGAGCGAGCGTTCTCAGTTGCTGGTATCTTTTGTACATATAAAAGATCGATCGCGACAAGTAATGTATAGCTTTAAGTGATCTCTGTTTCCTCAAAGCATATTTTAGGCAAACAAAACAACAATTTAATATTTTTTATACAACATTTTAAAACTTTGATTGTCTGTACTAAACTAAGTACTAACTGAATTTTGTCTCAATCAATATGTTTCTTTTTAAATTAAATTACAAGAAATAACTACTTGAATCATAATTTAATATTTATAATAAGTTTATTTTTATTATTTTATTTTTATATTTTTGTCGTCTATGATATTGAATTTTTTACATTTTTATTTTTAATAATGAATGTTTTATTTAATAAATTTTTTTAGTATTGGTATTGATCTGAAAAAATTTAAAAATATTTCGAAATTCGACCGAATTCCGAAAATGCTTAAATGCGAATTTCGAATACCGTTTTTTTTATTTTCGTCAAAATTTGCAATCCTAAAAATAACCGAACAAAAAAAATAATTATCACATTTTTGGCATTTTTTCTGAAAAATTCGTCAAAATTCAAAAAAAAGTATTTTTCGACACATCTACTACTCAAGATCTTTCCATATACATATTGCCACACTTTTGATGGAGCAAATATTTTAAAATTGTACCGCAAGAATTATGCTTGCGTATTTATATATAGATTCTACTTCGTGTCTCGGTAGTGAAAGACCAAAGTATTACATTCTCGAGCCAAAAGTGAAATTCTTACCCCTAATTTTTTGGCATTTCTCGATGATTTAGGACCTACGGATTCTAAAAAAGCAACAACAACAAAAATGTATGTCTGTCTGCCGGCCCCGAAAAAAATTTTTGGACCGTGCAGTTACACGTCCGTAAAATGTCAGTCCAAAATTACAACAAAAATTTCAATTAGTATGATCAAAATAAACGAATACCTACCGAAGCTTGAAAATAAAATGCAAGGAGGAGTATAAGTGATTCGTTGTTTACGAAATTTTGACGATAAAAACCAAAACTAAATTCAAATTAATGCACTAATTAACCGCGTTTAGACCGATATTTTACAGTCCGTAATCACCGTAAAATGTACCAACAAGAAAAAGATAAACGATTGCAAACGATGTTTAAGATACTGAAAAATCGTTTGAGCGTAAATCGTAACTATCATTTGTTCATGTGCTTTCGAAGTGATTAAATGTGTAAAATTAATATTGTGTAGTGTAGTTCTACATATATAAAAATAATTATTTTAATTTAAAAAAGTTTAAATTTAAAGTGAATAATAGGCTAGGTAATTATATATGTATAAATATTTTATTTGGCTCATATGTACATATATATGTATATTGTAGAAATAAACTTATTTAGTTGTAGCCATTAAATTTCGATCTCAATCTCTCTATCATGTATTAGCAAGCATTTTCTGGAATGATTTTATAAATTTTTTTTATCTTAACGGTAGTGTTAGTACAACAAAACTATGTATACTGAACTTTATAATTTTATGTATTAAAACTTTTATATATATGTTTTTTTAGTGTCAAAAACAAATCAAGATAACATATACCACATGATAATTCAATAGAAGCTTCACAAGCTGCTGATATTAATGTTCTAATAGACGAAAATTTATTACTCATACACCAACAAACCGCTACTCCTGTTTTAAGAAGTAGTTATTTCGTTGTAGAAGCAGAAACATTGGCCGAAAAATGTATATGTTTTAATTAATATTTAATTATTATTATTGAAATACTGTTATTTTATTATTATTATTGAAATACTGAAAGATTGTGATTTTTTAAAATTATTAATACTGAATTATTATTTACAATTTTAATAATAATTATGTTTATATGAATATATTTTAATTAATATTTTATTATTATTATCAAAATATTGTGATTTTTTTTATATCATTTATACTGAAATATTATTTATAATTTTAATAGTAATTATGTTTATATCTATATATTTAAATTAAATAAATTATTAATGTTTATATGTATTATTTATTGATAGTTTTGTCTGTGATTTCGGTGGCTATTTGTAATGCCAGGGCACCTGAAAAATAACTGGTGATTTGTAACTACCAAGTCACCGTAAAATAACCACCCTTAAGTTGGTTTTTTGTTGGTGAGTTTTGTCAGTCTTATGTCGGTGAATTTTAGTCAGTCTAATGTCGGTGAGTTTAAGTCATTCTTATGTCAGTTAAGTTAAGTCAGTCTTATGTCGGCGAATATAACCAATAGTTTTCGTTATTAGTCGTTGCTATCGGATAAGTTCGATTACTACTGACTTGTTGGACGCCCCAAGGTCTTCCACAATACGAACTATTTACACACTTTTTCGCATAAAAGTCTGCAAAATAACCACACAGTCCCAAGTCCTTACACGGTAATTTGTCACTGCAAAATTTATATTTTGTTTTTCGGGGGCGTGTGTCTGCCGGCAGACAGACATACATCCGTTAGAGGGATTTCAAAAATTGTTTTTCTTAATAATAGGTATACTCAAAGGAAGAGCCGAAAGGACGATGTGTTCGATAACTGGACCGGAAGTGTGTCAAAAAAATCTTCAAGTGTGTCAAAACAAAGAAATTTGCAATATTTTGCTTAAAAACGTTCGTTTTAAGTTATTACGAATAGTAACATTAAATTTGGAGGAATCTCGATGGAGATTTTTTTTTTCTCACATTGGAATGTGAGGCCAAAAACTAGGTTATTGCATCATAAGTTTGTCAAAAAAATGTTGTCGAGTGTGTCAAAAGAATGATTTTCATTTTTTTAACCAATTTTTTTTACAAAAAATGAAATTAATTATTTGTATGACATGAAATTTAATCTCATGTTCGATTGAACATGGAAATTTTTGATTTTGTTAAAATTTTTGCAATATATTTAGAATTTCGGAAAAAGCTTGAATTTTTAAGAATTTTCGGAATATTTTTAGAGTTTTGAAAAGGTTAAAATTTTTGATTTTATTATAATTTTTGGAATATTTTTAGAATTTTGAAAAAGTTTCAATTTTTGATTTTATTATAATTTTTGCAATATGCTTAGAATTTTGGAAAAATTTTGAATTATTGAGTTGTGAATTAAGAAATTTTGTTAGAATTTTGAAAAAAGTTCCAATTTTTGATTTTGTAAGAATTTTCGGAATTAGAGAGTTTTGAAAAAGTTTAAATTTTTGACTTTATTAAAATTTTTGGAATTTTTAAAAAGTTTGTACTTAGATTTTGTTATAATTTTTACAATATTTTAAGAATTTTGAAAAGTTTGAGTTTTCAAATTATGGATTTTTGTAATATTATTAGAATGTTGAAAAAAATTAAATTTTTGATTTTAATATAATTCTTGTGATTTTGAAAAAAATTTGTATTTTTGATTTTGTAATAATTTTTGCAATATTTTTAGAATTTTGACAAAAGTTTTAAATCTTTGATTTTGTAATAATTTTTGGAATGGTTTTAGAACTTTAAAAAAGTTTAAATATTTGATTTTATTTTAATTTTTAGAATATTTTTGGAATTTTGAAAGAAATATGAATTTTTGATTTTGTAATATTTTCTTGAAACGCTAAATGGAGAGGTTTTTGAGTAGTTTGCTAGGTAGATCATCTTTTCACTAATTTATATGTATTTATGATCTGTTATAATTTTACGGCAACGTATTAATATTTCGTGTTTGTTTTGTAATAAATTTCTAAACAGAGATAAAAAAATACTTGTACTTTAACAAAGAGTTTTATGTTTGATATACATCGCTGCCCAAAACTAAAAACAATGTCCTCATAAAAGTTTTTTGCCGAAAACTATATTAAAATCCTTAACTCAGACCGAAGTCTTGATATCTCAGAGCTGTGAGATTTCGGCCCCTCCATATTTTAGTATTTACATAATACGATTTCGGGTATGAAGCTTTTTTTTGTATTCAAAAATATGCATGCGTTAGTTCATCAATGCTAAGTGTCTATTTGCAACCAGTTTAAAACTGTTTTGCAACTAAAGTTGCAGCGAATCATACGTTACCAATTGGTTATAACAACGTTGTCTAGCCTGCCAAGAAACGTTGCTGCAACTGTAAATACCCTAGTCTAATGCAACATTTGTGCAGAGAAGTTGTCTTTAAACGTACTAGGAACCTTGTAATGCAACGATATTAACTAGTTACAAAGTAACGTTACTCAAACGTTGAATTGTAGCCTTTTAAATCAAAATATTTCGACATCAGCAAACCCCACCCCGTTACTTATCTCTCTGACTGGCATTTGTTTCTCTTTATTACTTTGAATAAATAAAAAACCTGTTGCATTTTGATAATTCTTGATAAAAATTGTCGGAAAAAATAATGAACAATTTGAATTTTAGTCGGACTAACAATCTTTAAAATTAAATATCTCAAGAACACGATTTAATGCCTCTTTGTTCATATTTCGAAAAAAATAATAAATTAACTTCCAATTGATTTTCGACCCTAGCGCCATCTTTAAAAACTTTTTTTAACATTTTAATTTTAAAATTAATTATAAAAACAAATACTAATTTTTCTTTCAAACGATTAACTAATCACCCATCAAACAAAAAAAAGTTTGATGAAGTCCGTAAAGTCGTTCTTGAGCAGTTTAATTTCAAAGTTAGATCGGATTGGCAGAATTTTCATTTTTCATACATGTTGGGGTGGCCCCCTATGCTCAAACTATACACTTTAAAAAAATTGTAAAATAATTTCAATTTTTTATTTTGTCCATACTACTTATATGCCAAGTTTCAGAAAAATCAAATATGGTCAAGTTCAAATTTCGACTTTTTCACCTGTGTAGATTACTTTTTTCATCTTTATTGGGGAATTGTCGTCAACATTTCGAATACCAAAGTTTTAACTGAAATTCCCAAATCTTTACATGGAGAAGATATTAAATTTAGTTGATTTGTACAGTTTTCGCTAATTTTGGTCAATAAAGAGTGTGACGATCCCTGGTACTCAAGGTCCTAATAACTACATATATCAAATACAACTGGCATAGCAGTAAGATGTCACTAGCTCAGGTAATATTTTAGGGGCACTAGCCGATGATTTTTATCAGCCAACCGCAACACAATTAATCTTGGCTACAGCCTTGGCTTTAGCTCTATAGAGTTCTACTTGTTGATGCCATGCTATTGCTTGATCGAAGAAATATGCCAGCATATAACTCTATATGTGGAGTTTTATGCATTGAGGAAGGAATTTCGTCGCATGATTAGGGATTAAATTCACTAGGGGGAGTATTAGCAAACCAATTTTAGTTTTTACCTATTATTTATTTTTGTTTCCTAGAAATATTCATAAAATATTTTGCTGTTTGATAAGATTTATTGTATTATTAAGGAATTCCTTAAAAACACAAAAGCCGTATTTTATTTACCAAATTACACTAACAATTTCATGTATCCAAATCCAAATCTGACAAAATAGTTGGTTTTGAAAAGTCGGAATTGTATTTTAGTTCGCCTTCTCAACACTTACTTCGCTACCCATCATTTTTTATTTCTAAAAGTTGTCAGAATTTCAAATTTGACGTCTTGAATTTATTAATATAAATGTAAGTATGAAATTTTATAAAATTGATTTTTTGTTAAAATATCAGTTATTTGTATATTATTATAATGATGATTGTACATGTTTGAACTTTATTCTATTTTGCAGCAGTTCGATAATATAAAACGTAGTTTGGTAATAATAGTGATACATTAGAGAGGTAATTATAAATTTTTGTTGGTGTCGAAAATAGTTTATTAATATAGTTAGTAGTGTTATAAAGTTCTTCAGTTCATTTTAAATTGTAAAACTCTAAAACAAAAATCATTGTCTCCCATCCATATTTGTTTTTCTCATATAAAACCTTGGTCACACAAAGTATTTAATATTTAATCAAAATTATTTAATGTGTTTTTTAGGGATATATCTTATGGATCCAGATAAACGAATATTATTACAGGTAAAACTTATTTGTTTAATACTAATAAGGATGTTAGGTAAAGTCTAACCCAGTTGTTCAACACAAACAAATATTAGGTTAGCCTAATTCTCATATTTTATCTATATACTTTTGTTATAGGCTATTGCTGAGGATTTTCTTGATTCCACAAGCAGTTCATCCTTGTCGTCTCAGTCAAGCTCAAGTTCATCAACGAGTAGCAGTAGCAGTGAAAATGAGACAACTCATGCTAAAGTATCGAATTTTCTTAAGACTGTATTGGAATATAGTGATGCGGATTTTCAAGTTCATAATATTTGTCATAATATTTATTATTTTTTTAACCAGTTCTTGCTCTTCCTCGTGCATCTTCTTTTTCTCCTCGTGTATTCTACCTTTTTTTTAAATTATTTAGAGTTTGTTGGTCTTCTTTTCTTTTTGCAAGCATCAACTTGAACTCAAGTTTCTTATCTAGCAACCGCTCCTTTTCTCATTTTCTGATTCGCTTTTCCTTTGGCTCTGGATTTGGCTCTGAATTTGGCTCTGAAGTCTGAGAAGACAAAATCGAAGAATCGCTCTTCTTTGAACTTGAAACCAATTTACTAGCACTGCTAGAACGTGGTATTTTCTGTCCTCCTATACCAAAGGATTGAGCCAAAGAATACGAATAATCCGATCGTAAATATTCCTGATTCAGGAACTCATCCATTAGCTCCATATATGGAGCAATCGATGGGGCAGCACCACTACGATTGTACTACTATCAACAACCGTTTTGTACGCTGATTTCAATGTTTTTATTTGATTTTTTATTGCATCAGACGCGTATGGTTTTTCCTGCAATTTAAGAAATAGAATCAAACAAATGAAATAAACAGTATATTTTGGTCTAACCGAGACAACTGATGAAGTAAGATCTTCCACTAAGTGCTCGTATACACATTTCTTTTTTTAATATGGTAAAATGCTCCTTTCCTACTACAAGCGCAACGTAGAAGCACTTTCGTTTCTTCATTTGACCATAATCTTCTTGTAGAGCTGAATTTGTGTAAATAAAATTATTTAACGTAATTAACTGTTATTCGGTTGTCTTTAATAGAAGTATTATTACTTACTACGGTCTTTTCAGCATACCCTGAGCAAACTTTTCTTCCATTTTCAAACTTTGAATTAAATATAGGTAATAAAACAAAATATAATACAACACAGAATAATGGCTAAACTCAAAAACTTGATTAATTTTCACTTTAAATTAACACGTAGAACTATCAAATTATAACGATAATAAAAAATTCAATCAGTTTACTGATTTTTAAATTTTCTGAACAAGTACTACCAACCTCCAGAAAACACTTGATATCCAAATCGAATTCTATCGTTCATTTTATTTGAAAATTGCGTTTTGGCAGTTCAATGCGAATTCCGATTGGGCAAATAAAATACTGCTAAAGTTTTACAATTACGTTCATAAACACCTCAGAACGCATGTTGTTGTTGACTTTAGGTCTTTACAGGTATTTATGTTTTTTTGTGATACATTTTGTAATTCCTATTACACAGCACGTTTTAGAAATAAAAAGTAAAAATAGTTCATTTCCTCTACATATAGAAAAGTTCTTAAAATGTTAAATTTTCAGGGGTGCGTTTCGAAGTTAACTATTGTTAACGAAGCTAGCTATATAGTTAAACTGTCATAGTAAAGTGTGATGTCACCATTTTAACTTTGTTTTACTCTACTAGATAGTAGAGTTGGTTAAGGTTCTAATGTCAAAACGTATAAACATTTAAAATGACATGTCAACCGATTTATAAAACCCATTATAATTTTTTATAATAAAAAAAAGTTTTAATTGTTGTTGAAAAAAAAGTGAGAAATTATATTGTTTTGCGAATATAACGTATATTTAACTATTATAAACTAATTATTTAGTTATTTTTAGTGAAATGTGTTAGTTAATTTTATTTGATTCTGAAGACTGAAAATAAAAAACAAACGCCACATTTTGACTTTTATTTATTATAGTTACCATTAGTTTTTTATTCATTTTGAATTTTTAGCTCTCTTTTTCTTTGACAATTTACCTTCAGCTTTACTATGGTAATTTTGATTCAATATTTGACGTCACTATTTTAACTATGACATTATTACCATGGTTACCCGAGTCGAAATTTAACTACTCTTTAAAACTTACAAATTCTACTATTTAGAATCTAGAGTATTTAAGTATCACTTATTTTCAATACAAAAATAACATCTACATAACTCCTTCAAGGGCTACTAACCGGAAAAAATCCCATTTAAGTTGTTAAATAGACGTTAAAAAAAAAAATTCTTTCGGTCTTTTCCGTAATATTAAAAAACGAAACGAAAAAAATAAATTGTTTGATGCGATAATAAAAATAAACAAAAGAAAAGAAAGAACAAGAAAGAACAAGAAATATAAGAATATAGAAAAATAAAATGTATTTTTATATATTCTAACATCAGCCATGTTATTTAACATTTTAGGAAATAATTTATATGCATTTAATTGAATTTAAATTATGTGCGAAAGAAATTTTTCAGTTAATCTAATATAAATAATCTCGCTAAACAGTTAGGCCCTCTTAACAATTAATTTTAGTGATTTAAAAAAAATATAATATTTTTTTAATATCTTTTATTTGTCTTGTTTCATATTAGGCTGGGGCCGTAATGGATTTTTATAGCTGAAATAAAAAAAATTAGTAGCAGGTAACGGCCGGCTGGAATATATAGTTGAGGTCATAAACAATGAAAAAAAAAACTTTCGAACTTGAGATGAGGGAAGTAGTGAAATGGGGTGATGTGTAAGGGGAGAAAACAGTTTTTCGTTATTTGTAACGAAACGAGGCCTCCTAGAGAAAAGTGTTTCATACAAAAGTTGTAGATAATAAAAAAATCTAAATCTTTAGTGAACACATTTTTCGACATAACCTCAAAGTTTGCGAGAAAATAATGAAAAACCGATTTTTCTGTTTTTTATTTTTTTTTCGCGTGAAAATTATTTAATTTTAATGAAACTTTGTGAAAGTACGTAACTATTTTATTGATGAACATCGGCGAACAACTTTATTGATGTTTTTTTAGATTTTGATGTTGTTCTAGTGCTTATTTTTTTTTGTCAAGATGTCTACTCTCAAATGGTATATCAATTTTAATGATTTATTGTTATTTAGCCGCTCAAAATTGAGAAAAACTGAAAAAAAAAATTTTTCGAATCTCGAACTTGTCGATTTTTTTAATTTTTTTCAATTTTTAGCATATTTATGTTAATAGTTCATAATATTTTAAAGAAAAAACTTTCTTTGGTATAAAATAAATAAAGTTGAATGAATTTACTTATTGGAAACAAAGCTAAAATTGAATAAAGTAAAAAATAAAAAAATGCTGTTACGTATTCAAACAGAAAAAAATTTACAAAGTTTAAAATTTAACAGCATACTATAGGGTTACCACGTGTCCTACTTTCGGTAGGACAGTCCTACTTTGGAGCAAGAATGTCCTACGTCCTCCTTTACTATAAAAATGTCCTACTTTAGGCAAACTGTAATACAATATCTTACACTGAAAAAAATAGATTTTTTTCTACCTATTTCTCTCAATAAACGCGCTACCAAAATAAGTAATTGTTATTGCACCTTTACTTATATTAAAATTGTAACTGATTATTTAACTTTATGTCAAAAGGTTAGTAACAATAGCAAATAATTTACATTGCTGACATATGTGAATATCTACGCTTTATTGCATGATTTTTTCAGGTGGTAAACCACCATTGTTTAAATTTTGAAATAAACCCACCGTTAAACCTCTGTTCTTTTAAATAATTTTTGTTACAAAGTCCCTGTTCTTAGAATTATTAATAAAATAAAATGACTGAACCGAATTTTGTTATAAAGCAAAACCTTTGGCTACAGAAAGCTAACGATTTTGAAGGAATATATGTAAATACACAAAACTACTACACACACTAGGACACACTACCCCTAATGTCTCAAAACTAAAAAACTCGTTGGATTTGTGCCACATCAATTTTCAGTTAAAAATAAATTTTTTAAAAAAAATTCGGTTTCGGCTTGGTGTAAGTATGAATGTATGTATGGGCGTTATTTCTGTAATGCTAATTTATTTATTTATAATGAATAATAGCATACAAATTCGCATTGATGTTATTAGCCTCCAATGCGGTAACACTCGAAAAACTTAAACTGAAAGTTTTAAGAACTCAGAAATACAGCCAAACATGCCGTCTGCTGATTCATTGGCACTTTCAAAAAAATCAATAAACTTATGTTGTAAGCCAGTTACTCATAAGTAGTTAAGTAACTGTATAAGTTACTCATAAGTAGTAGTAGTAGTTTTGTGTATTTACATATTCCTTCAAAATCGTTAGCTTTCTGTAGCCAAAGGTTTTTCTTTATAACAAAATTCGGTTCAGTCATTTTATTTTATTAATAATTCTAAGAACAGGTACTTTGTAACAAAAGTTATTTAAAAGAACAGAGGTTTAACGGTGGGTTTATTTCAAAATTTAGACAATGGTGGTTTACCACCTGAATAAATCGTGCAATAAGGCATAGATATTCACATATGTCAGCAATATAAATTATTTGCTATTGTTACTAACCTTTTGACATAAAGTTAAATAATCAGTTACAATTTTAATATAAGTAAAGGTGCAATAACAATTACTTATTTTGGTAGCGCGTTTATTGAGAGAAATAGGTAGAAAAAAAATCTATTTTTTTCAGTGTAAGATATTGTATTACAGTTTGCCTAAAGTAGGACATTTTTATAGTAAAGGAGGACGTAGGACATTCTTGCTCCAAAGTAGGACTGTCCTACCGAAAGTAGGACACGTGGTAACCCTATAGTATGCTGTTAAATTTTAAACTTTGTAAATTTTTTTCTGTTTGAATACGTAACAGCATTTTTTTATTTTTTACTTTATTCAATTTTAGCGTTGTTTCCAATAAGTAAATTCATTCAACTTTATTTATTTTATACCAAAGAAAGATTTTTCTTTAAAATATTATGAACTATTAACATAAATATGCTAAAAAATTGAAAAAAATTAAAAAAATCGACAAGTTCGAGATTCGAAAATTTTTTTTTTCAGTTTTTCTCAATTTTGAGCGGCTAAATAACAATAAATCATTAAAATTGATATACCATTTGAGAGTAAACATCTTGACAAAAAAAATAAGCACTAGAACAACATCAAAATCTAAAAAAACATCAATAAAGTTGTTCGCCGGAGATAGGGGTGTTTTTTCGGAAAAATGGTAAAATCTCAAAAAATATTTATTTTCTATAATTGAAAAAATTCATGCTTATTATGCGCAAATAGTTACGTACTTTCACAAAGTTTCATTAAAATTAAATAATTTTCACGCGAAAAAAAACTAAAAAACAGAAAAATCGGTTTTTCATTATTTTCTCGCAAACTTTGAGGTTATGTCGAAAAATGTGTTCACTAAAGTTTTAGATTTTTTTATTATCTACAACTTTTGTATGAAACACTTTTCTCTAGGAGGCCTCGTTTCGTTACAAATAACGAAAAACTGTTTTCTCCCCTTACACATCACCCCATTTCACTACTTCCCTTCATCTCAAGCTCGAAATTTTTTTTTTTCATTGTTTATGACCTCAACTATATATTCCAGCCGGCCGTTACCTGCTCCTAATTTTTTCATCTCAAAAAGGTAACGGCCCCAGCCTATATCGATATATCGATATTTTGATTTAATTTTTCATAATACTGAGAAATTTATGGAAAATTAGTATTATTTTCTACACATAATTCAAATATTTAAACTTTGTGGTTTCTGAATTTTGGTCTTTTAAATAGTATCATTAAAAAAATGGCGAAAAAATGGACGCATCCTTTACAAACAAAATCACACTCATACATTTCCAATTTTGAACTTAAATATACGAGCGCTATCTTCATGTATAAAAATGTTTGTCGGGTTTGATGTGAAATAGATCGGAATCGTAAATAGTTTTTTAAGATTCAAATAAGATGTAATTTTGTACATTGGTTCTTTGGCTTGATCGAAAAAAGATTGATTTATTTACTTGCCAACGAACAGCATAAAATAAATCAATCTACTTTTGTAAATGTAGTAGTAAATTGTTTTGACTTTTTGTTCTGTCAGTTGATATGTTTGGTTATGTTTACATTTGAATATGATAGATTTTACGTTTTATCATTTTATTTGTAATAACTTTATTATTAATTAGTAATTTAAATAATTTAAATAATAATAAATTATTTTTAAACAAAATAATAATAATAATTAAAATGACGGTTTTTTTTTGTTTACATAAATTTGACAATTAAAAATAATATTTCAATGTATTTGCAAAATCTACCAAAAAATCTAGATTTTTAAAAATTGATCTAGATCAAAATAAAAATCAATCTTTTTTGCCAAAGAACACAAACTGACAGCTAATTTGATCTGACAGCTAATTTTTTTGATCTCAGATCAATTTTTTTTTGCCAAAGAATACGACATAAGAATAAGTAGACTGTAAATAGTTTTTCGAGATTCTAATTAGATGTTAAATAGTATGTTTTTAGATTTTGTAGGAGTTAATAAGTTTATCGAGAATAAAAAGTTCTTATTTACTGGCAATAAAGGACGAAAAGGACCGACTACTTAAATCGTCGTTAAAGTTCGAGTCGGGTAACCGTGGTTAATTTCGAAACGCACTCCTCCAAAACATCCAAAAAAATATTAAATAAAAGGCATTAACATCAGCTTCATCAGAACATATATCTGAGTAGTAAAAACAACATTGCGCAGGAATAAAGCATATAAGAGGGGAAATCAAGAAATGAATTTTAAGAAAAATATAAATGGTGCTACACAGTTACTGTAATGGTATAAAATGAAAAATTCAGCAAAATATTGATTAAAAATTTTAGCTAAAAAAAGAGAATTTGTTTTCAACAAATGGTTCTCAGAGGAGAATTGTTTCGGTAGATAAATTATTATATAAATAACTTTTTATTTTATATTTGATATTTTTACTATTTTATTAGAAAAAAGATGTGAACTAACCGTAACCGTCAAGTCATAAAGTCAACATTTATAATTGTTTATTTAAGAAGAAATTAAAATATATTACTGAATATATGCGAAAAGGGCTTGTCACACCGAACCGAGTTTCTAAAACCGACACTATGGTATTAGCAATACTGGTATTCCAGTATTATACCTGTATTTAATTTATTAAAACGAATGCTAGGATTACAGGTCTTTCTTAGACCGTTTTTGTTATATTGCATATAACGAAGCAAAACGCCAATTCGATAAATTGATTTTCAGTAAAACGCTAGGTTATAACTGCAATCTTGGTTTTACGTATATTGAAAATCAAAATGTATTACTAAAATAGTATTTAAGTGGTGAACATACAGAAGATCCACTTTTTTTGTATATATTTGACGTGACGCAAAAAATGTTCTTTCTGCTTCGAAGCTACTTGGTGGCAAAGTGTGAATATATTCTTTTACTTTCTCTTGAATTTTCACCCTGACAATCTTCTTCGAATTAAGCCAACTATTTTCTAGTGGTTTCACACAGATCTGTAGCTTTTTGGTAAACATTATGTTGACTGTTGCTTTATATATATTAATAAAAACAAATATTCAAAAATATTGTTTTTATTTGGAATATCCCATACAAGGTTGTACAACTGGTCCAGTAATGGTCCATTACTGGCAGCCAGTTATGCAGCAATGGGCGAGTACTGGCAACCACTACTGGGCTATTAACATAACTTTACTGGATGATAACTTCGGACAATAAATGGTTGCCATTCATGGGCCAGGGAAAAAATAACAGCAATGGCCCATACAAGGTTGTACAGTTGGCCTAGTAACGGGCCAATAATGATGACCAGCATTGTAGTAATGACCAAATACTGGCAACCATGACTGGGCCGTTAAAAAATATATACATTATTTTCATATGTAAATTCACATAAATTAAATACAAACTAATTTAAAATAAAATAAAAATGACGGAAAAAATTCAAAACTCCCCATACAACTGGTTCAGTTGCAAGAATGGCTGAATAATGGTAAACTTGACTGCCAGTACTCCAACATTAAAAAAAATACAAAATAATATTTTCATACATAAACTTAAATAAATTATTTACAAAATAATTGAAATAAAATAGAAATGAAAATAAATTAAAACATATACCAACCTTTTCTATATTATCATTGTCTTTCAACCGACAAGGCGATAACTAAACTATATGTGAAATTTTTCAAACTATGTATTTCTAAAACGGATAATACTCTAGTGAAAATTAAAAAAAATGACATAGATTTGCAAATTCATGGCTACAGTACTGACCCAATAACAATAGCCAATTAATGTTAACCTTTAACTGGCCATTGCTTGACCATTCAAAGTAAGCTGCACTGGCAATTTTCTATAAACGGTAGATTGGCCGATTTTGGCACGATAACAATAGCCAAGTAATATTTACCATTCATGGGCTAGTGCTTGGCCATTCAAAGGTAACAATATGCTGGCTTCAGCATATTTTCCATAGATCGGCCGATGAATGGTTCTAGTATTGGAACAATAACAATAGCCAAGTACTGTTAACCATTAATGGGACAGTGCTTGGGCGTATGTCAATGTCTGGCAAAACCTACTGGGGATTGTTCTCGCATTTGGGATGGAGCCTTCGTAAGTAGTTTGAGATGTCTTTATTCTATACAGCGGAGAGCTGTTAAATTGATCGGCAATTTAAATCTTACTAATTAGTAAAGACCGGATGTTTATGCAAATATATATTTTTTTCCTTTAGAGATGTTTCAATTATGTTGAGCAGAAATTCGATTAATTATTTTTTAAGCAAAATGGCATCATTTTTATTTTACATACAAATGCATATTTTACATTAAAATTTATATTGCTGCAAGTTTTGCTGGTACAATAATATTGTAACCGACAAAAGAACAAATTTTACGCAAGAAAATTTAAAATTCTACAATATTTGTAGTTGTAATTCAAAAATTTACATACCAAAAAAATTTAAAAATTTAAATGCATGTGTTTTATTTATTTTTTTTAATTGTGATATTTTTTTCATTATTTTATATTTATTTTTCTCAGAAATTGAATGAATTGTACTCAAGGATTTACTGAATAATGATATTATTTAAATTGTGATAATTTTTATTTTAACAGCGTATCACATCCCTGCAATGCCTTAATGTCGTGGGACTTTCCTGATAATTTTAATCCTCAAAACTTTAAAATCAACGTGAATAAATTCCTCAAAGAAAATTGATTAATACTCCCGAACCCTGGTTCGCTAGTTAGCATGGTATCTTCAATTTATTATATGGTTAACACTGAACATGACTAACTTTGAATAAAAGAAAAATGGCCATCCCCAATTGCTCTTAATTTAAATTATCATTCATGTTCAGTTCTGCTAGTGATTCTTATGATGTTCTTGATAGTTCATGAAGATTATCATCGAATTTCTGCTGCCCCCGAGTCGAACTTTAACTACGATTTAAGGAGAAGACATTCTCAAATGAACCTAGTTTAGTTTCCTTCATCCTTGGTTGTATTTAAATAAAAACTTTTAACTCTCGATAAACTTATCGTCTTCTACTAATGCTATACAAATACTACTTAACCTCTAATAAGAATCTCAAAAAAATATTTTCAGACCATTGATTCTTAAAATACTACTTTACATCTAAATAAGCACCGAAATCAATGCCCTATTAAGTACTTATCATATTCGAAAAACTTGGTAAGACCTATCGATTCTATCAACGTACAAAATTAACATCTCATTTGAATCTTCAAAAACCATTTACTATTTTGATCGATTCCGATTATTGTACTTAGTTAAAATTAAACATATAATAAAAATTAAAACCAGTTGTAATGTAGAAATCAATGAGAGCACAGATATAATTGAGGAAACATTTAAGATTACAACAATCTATGACTAATAAGTATCAAAATAAATAAGTAATGAAGAAGTTTCCATTTTGAAATTGTCATCGCCTCAACGGCGTAATCGATAGAGTATCTGCCAAGGATTCGAGCCGGGGTAGGTTTGAATCCCAACCGAAACACGAAAAATGTGAAGTGGAGTTTTTTTCTGAGAAACTTCTAACCATACCTTTGAATTGATAAAACTCCAATTACTTCTTTACTTATTTGAGTTTAATTGATCTCAAAAATCCAAAATCAGTATCAAAATACTTATTAGAACCTAAATATTCTATCTACAAAATAGATAGAGTATATATAAGAGTAGAATTAGTAAGACCTAATAAGTCTTTTAGTTTTTTAGGACCAAAACGAGTTTATTTTAAATTAATTTTTAACACCTATTTAACATCTCAAACGGGACTTTTACTGTAACCCGCTTTTGTAGAAGTTATGTAGAGGTTATTTCTTTATTGAAAATAATTGATTTATAATTATTCTAAATGGTAGAATTTGTAGGTTTTAAAGAATGGTTAAATTTCGACGTGGGATGTGCAAATATTGCAAAATAATTGAAGAATTTGTCTGCAAAAAAAGGACCAAAAATGGACCTACTACTGCTATGTGTTAATAATGTTGTGATTACGCGTGAAATAGTGAAATTCATTTTCATCAAATGAAATGTTGTATACAACTATAATTGAGGTGGGTTAAGGCTTTTAAAGTATATTGATATCAACATTACGTTTGTTATACAGAACCTCAAGCAATTGAGCAATACTAGTTAAATTTCATGTGCATAAAAAAGCTACCGATGGTTTCGAATTATTCGTCATATTTTTTGCATTTAACTTTCTCTATTTCTTGTAATGCTAACAATATCTTAATTTTTAGAAAAACAGATTGTTTTAAGTTTTTCTTTGCACACAGCTGGCGAACTGCCGTGAACGGATAAGTGCAATTTTTAAAACTTATAATGAATATGCACATTTAGGGTAAACTATCGCCGATTTTTTATCGTACTCCTTTCAGCGAGCAAAAGGCTAAGGTTTTCGTGTTGTTTACACAATTTGTATTTATTACTCTGTACCAAATTCATCGTTTTTAAAAATAATCGTACGTATGGTGCTGGATGATTTTGTTACAATCAAATAGCGACGGCTTATGATTTCCTTTATTGTACCGATGTTAGATAAATGTTATCTGATAGTTCATAAACTTGTACGATTTTTTGAAAAGCCAGCAGAAAGCTTCTTTGGGTTTCAGAAAAGCGTTTATTGTTTTTGCATAAAATAAAATATAAAATTTTTAAAATACAACAAAATTGAAAACAGATTAACAGACACACAGTTCTTCAATCTTACAGTTAAATTAGAATCTATCTGAAATAAAATAAAAATATACATATCAACAATACTGAAAACTCGGTATTGGACAACTAATACCTGCATTTCGGTATAATAAGAAAATCAGGCGGTATCTCGAGATTTCTGTATAATTGAATTTTATACGATTTTGATAGTGGACAAATTAGCCTATCCTTTTCATATAATTTTACAAACAATAAAAATTACTAAATGTAATGCTATACATTTTCAATATATTTCGTTCAATAATCACACATAATTTTAAATAACATTACATCTGATTGCATGCGAAATCGTTCGTTATATTTATAATGGCTTTATTTACTCAGTACATAGTACTTCTTTGGTAGTTGTGGAGTGGTGTTGATTCTTTGAAGGAGATCATGTTGAAGTTGAACCCAGTTCCAGAGATTTAATTTTTCAGGTTGTATCCGTCCGATCAATATAAAAAACAACTCTTTCGTGTTGTTATATAATATATATATATATATATATATATATATATATATATATATATATATATATATATATATATATATATATATATATATATATTATATATATATATATATATATATATATATATATATATATATATATATATATATATATATATATATATATATATATATATATTTATATATATTTATACATTTATATATATACATATATATATATATATATATATATATATATATATATATATATATATATATATATATATATATATATATATATATATATATATATATATATATATATATATATATATATATATATATATATATATATATATATATATATATATATATATATATATATATATATATATATATATATATATATATATATATATATATACTAGCGGGACCCGGCGTGCTTTGCTACGCCTATAAATAAAGTTTGTGTGTATACATTTTGTTGACGTAGCAGCAATAATTTCAAAGAGTTGTAATGAGAAATGATCTATTTTTTTTAAATATGAATGTAAAAGGATCAGCACTCTAGTTGATCAGTAAAATATAAAAAAAAATAGTATTATACATACACCAAAGGATATATAAAAAAATACGCGATCAAATAAGTTTTCAGGTGTGTCTCTATATAAAACATTAGAACATACGGAACAAAAATGGATTCACAAATTTTCACAGTGCTCATGCGGTTTAATATACGCTTTCTTTACCTGTGGTAGGTTACTAAAAACGTTGCAAAAAATTTTGATCGTTATGTGATTTTATGATCAGCAAGGGCAGTAAGAATAGCGACAATATATTCGATGAAGGTATAGAAGAAGTGATGCCAAAAAAATCAAAATTATTTGGATGTTTTTGTATTAGAATTCATAGGATGTGAATTCATAGGATGAGAAATATCTCTATTTAGTCAACATCCTAAGTCTTTTTAAAGTCATTATTGATTGTAGCAAATCAATGCGAAACTAATATCTTACACACGGTCAATATATTGGCATATATATATGTTAATGGAATATTAATTTTTGGGCGATTTTGTGAGCAATTATTGCTCAAAGTAATTATTGAAAGTATTATTCCCGATAATAAGTAATTATTGTCGGGATTGAACTCACACTCATCAGAGACATCATAGTTCAAAGCCATCTTACAGACTCCACAGTGGATGAAACAACAATAAAACATATTTTAATTTTCATGTTCAGATAATTTCTAAATTGAAACTTCGTTATCTCATATTTATTTGAATTGAATTCTTCATTTGTGATTATACAATTGTAAATTGTATTTGTTCCCGACACGAAACACACAAAAACTGTTTTAAAGAAGTTTTTCTGAGCAAAAATAAAAAATGCTTTAAAATTGCAAAATTCATGTGAATTAAAATAATTACTTTAAGCTTAATCACTCTAAAAATCTCTCAAAACTTAATTTATTTTACACTAAATAGTGTAAAACTTTTGTTTATTTAACATTATACCTGTCGCATATTGTCGGTATCTCATAAGAAAGGAAATTCAAGAAAACTCGTTCTGATAACAGCCGTGTTCGATTTGACTGAAGCATTTGAAACAACGAAACATTTAATACAATTGTTGATCATCTGAACAATGACATTGTTCATCATCTTTTTCACCAAAAATTTTTAAAAAGATTTGTGCTATTTCAAAATATTTGAAATATTTTTTTAATAAAATGTGTTGTGTACTGGGAATTACAATATGTCTCACAACAACACATAAAACCCTTTAAAACCTAGGTTCCACACTATCATGTTTTTTAAGATGATGGACGCAAATTTCTTATTTGTGGTTTTTATATTCATTTTAAAAAATGGAAAACTAAATAATAAATCCTTTCACATAATAATAAACGACCTAGAGCAATATTTCATGATAAAATGGAGGAAATAAAAATAAAATACTTTTTTTTTCAAATTTGTAGGAACAAAGCTAAATTGGGTTACCATTATCCTTATAGTGCTAGAAGCATAAACCAAGATCATGTAAACATGGCTTTACTGAGGGATTAAACCCGGCATATTTAATAGTTATATAGAAGCTCATTTCTTCATAGCAAACGAAAAAGTTAATTTTCTAAAAAAATATAAAAAAATAAAAAATTTGCGTCCATCAACACCTTAAAACGCATGTTCTTGTGGACCTTATTCTTCAAAGGTTGTCATGAGTTGTTGTTGCTCACATTGTAATTCGTACTACCCAACACATTTCATTTTAAAAGAAATAGCGTGTAGAATATTCTAAAACTAAGACTAAGGGTGCTATCGTTGATTGAAAAAAGTTCATCCGCCAACATCCCTAAGATATCACTTTGGCTAGTGATATCTCACTGCTATTGCCAGTGGTATACGATAACTCAAGCTAACTCATATGCAAATAGCAGGAATCTAAGTACGCGGAGTAGTCACACCCATAGATCAAAAATTTAAAATTTTACAAATCTTCCTGCGGGAGCATATATTTAATTCGTTATTGAATTCTTTAATTATTACTATAAAAACATTGATCAAAGCAAACTACGCGCATAAACCGATATTTAAACAAAAAACCAATAATTAATAATTATCACCAATCACCGATGAAAAAATAATACACGACAATTTGAAAAAGCAAATCGTAGTGTATTTGCACAAACTTCAACGTTAAAAACAACATTTTAAATACAAAAACGGCTAACCCAAATTTATGAGGCGTATATCACACTATCAAATATATTGGTCAATAAACAAAATATGACATGAAATTAGAGAGTGCAAACGTTGTAAAATAGACTTCGCTACCTAGATTTTCATCCAGTTTTGATGACAATTTTTTTTACCTCTAATCGTTATATTTTAATTAGCAATACAAATAAGAGTATTTTTCAATTTGATATTGATTTTTTGTAAATTAACATTGAAGATCAATGAAAAATTTAAAATAATAAATAAATAAATTTAAATTATTGTTTTCTTTAATTTTTACTCTTATTTTTATTCAAACTTTATAAAAACCAATACAATAAATTTTTTACAGGTTTCGATACTTTTTAACACTTCTATAATTAATATATAACCTCCACAATAGTTATGTAAGTATTAAGGGCAGTAAGAGTGTTTTACCGGTTGAGGATATACTTATGTTTTGAGATCGAGACGAAGTCGACATCTCTAATATATCCGAAATCGGTAATACTCTTAATGCCCAAAATGCTTATTACATTTTTTGCACGTTTAATAAAAATTCAATTAAAATTATCTAAAAAATAAAATTCATTCACAAAATTCAAGTTTGAATGTTTTAAAGAAAATTTTTTAAAATGTCATTTCAAAATAGTAAGCTTTGCGTTGCATCATAATTCTATAGGTTTTCTTGTTGCAAAACTTAATTCCATCAATTATATTTTCAAAATTAATTGCTTTTAAATCTTTTAATTGCAATATTTTTAAATGAATGTTATTTAAATTTGAAGCTAGTGAATAGACGTACACAATTATTTAACTAATAATCGTTTTTATTCACACTCTGAGGTCTCCCTTGTAAGTAATTACTTACCGGCTGCATGATCGGTAAGTAATTACTTACCGACCAGTGATTTGTAAACGAAACTTACTATGTTTATTTACGAATCAGCAAACATGCAAAATCGCCTGATCGTGCAAAAAATTATCAATAATTTCTTTGGTAACGTATTTGACTTAGCATAATATGCTTTTCGTTTATTATCAAACAAAACAAAACTTTCTTTACTAAAACATATTTGATAGTCTAATAATGGCTTTATACGAAGTTGAAGTTTACTATCAATTGAATAAATTGATTTACGCTGCCATCTGAAAGTTGGCATATGAACCATCCATATTTAACATTTGATTCGTAATTAAAAAATATTTAGGCATTTAATCAAGATAATAACTATCCTATCTCTCAAGCTGGACCATCATACAAACATTGTACAAAATTTCATTAAGATTGGTTAGGTTGTTGCGGAGTTCATCGCGGACAAACATCGTGACACGTGATTTTTATATATATAAGATATATATATATACAGGGTGAGTTTTTTAAAAAATGCCAGGCTTTTATCTCGAGAACCATGCTAGATGGGACTAAATAACCCAAGGTGATATTTGTTAAGCGTCGAGGGAGACGTCCAATGGTAATATTGAATGACCTTGAACTTATAAGTATTGAAGATATATGCCAAAATAGGTTTTTTTTAAATTAGAACCTATACGTTTAAGGTTTTTTTTAATTAATTAAATCAAACTACACACTTTTTGCTTACAAATTTTTTTTGTAAAGTATACGATTTTGTAGATATGATAAAAATTGATTTGCACTAAAGCAAACGTGTCTTCGCTAAGTTCTTCAGAAAAAAAATAAAATTTCGATTTTCATCATATCTACAAAATCGTACACTTTACAAAAAAAATTTGTAAGCAAAAAGTGTGTAGTTTGATTTAATTAATTAAAAAAAAACATTAAATGTATAGGTTCTCATTTAAAAAAAACCTATTTTGGCATATATCTCCAATACTTATGAGTTTCAAGGTCATTCAATATTACCATTGGACGTCCCCCTCGACGCTTAACAAATATTACCTTGGGTTATTTAGTCCCATCTAGCATGGTTCTCGAGATAAAAGCCTGGCATTTTTTAAAAAACTCACCCGTGTATATATATATATATATATATATATATATATATATATATATATATATATATATATATATATATATATATATATATATATATATATATATATATATGTATGATATATATTTGGCTTGTGAATTATTTAAATTAAAATAGTTTTTTGGTTTAAGCCAATTTTTAATTATATTTTATTTCGTTGTTACCCGACAATTGTTTCGGTTTTATTTTAAAACCATTTTCAAGGGTATTATTCAGACAAAAAATTCTTATACAAAAAAAAAACTAGTAATAATTAGGCAAAATATTGACATAAATATCAAAAAACAATGTTTTGGAAAAAACTGACATTCCAAAAAAAAAAACGCTAGCTATAATGAAAATTGATAAAAGAAAAACAAACAATTATACAATGTAAAAAGTTGAAAAAATTGCAAAAGACTAAAAAATATGGTACTGACAATTAAAAATTTTTTCTTTTCAAAAATAATAATCTAAAAAAAAAAAAAAAAAAAATTGTTTAGTTACGTAGAACAAAATCATACGTGTTGTTTAAAAAAGCTGTATCAGTTTGTATGTTCATACAATTATTGTGTTGTTTGATACGTATCATTTCCAAAATCCTACGTTTATTAAGGTTTTTTTCTCTATCCAAAATTTTAAAATTTTGGAGAGGTAAATTTATACTGCAGCTTCTTTTATGACTAGATAATGCGCTCATGTTATCGTTTTTTTGTTTTTTTGCGTCACTAAGATGTTGTTTGACTCGTTTTCCTAAATACTGTTTTGTTTGCCCTATGTATGATTTACCACATACACAATCAGCTTGGTAAACCAAATTCGATTGCAGATTAATAGGTATTTGATCTTTTAATTTTGTGAAAACAGTGTTATGTAACGTCTTATTGGCTGTTCCCACGACTTCAAAGTTAAATTTCTTCAACAAATGTTTAACTTGCTCAAAAAGACATTTTACATAAGGCAAAGTCATATAAATTTTGTTATTGTTCTTAATAGATGTTTCTTCTGAAATTGGGTTGTCTTTGCCATAAATTTGTTGATTAACTAATTTCTTTATAAATTTTTTTGGATAATTGTTTTTTTCAAGTGTTTCGAAAAGCAATTTAAAGTTTTTACTATGAAATTTTGGATCCGATAAAGTCAAAATTTTTTGAACCATCAAGGTAACCGTGTTTCTTTTATAAGATTGAGGTAGCCATGAATTAAAATTCAAATATCCACCTGACCATGTTTTTCTGTGGAACCAATCAGTAGTTAAATATCCATTATTTAAACGGTGTATGACCAAATCCAAAAATGGTAAACAGCGATTAATTTCTGTTTCAAGAGTAAATTGAATCTTGTTGTTGAAACTATTAAATTTATTAAGAAACTCTTGAACCTTATCTCTTGGTATAGCAGTTAAAATATCGTCAACATATCTGAAGAAAAATTGTGGTTTTATGTCCATATTTTTTAAAACTGTTTTTTTTTTTTATTTTAAAATGGTTTTAAAATAAAACCGAAACAATTGTCGGGTAACAACGAAATAAAATATAATTAAAAATTGGCTTAAACCAAAAAACTATTTTAATTTATATATATATATATATATATATATATATATATATATATATATATATATATATATATATATATATATATATATATATATATATATATATATATATATATATATATATATATATATATATATATATATATATATATATATATATATAAATGGTTTACATAATGTGTTTAAGTAGTTGAGTTGTAACAATAATTAATCTTATGATGGAGATAATGTGTAACCATGGATAACCTTTGCAGAGATACTTTCAGTCTGCCAACGGTCCAAAATAGTTCGTATTTAATTTTTTGATGGTCAAATTGTTGATGTGGTTATTTACAATTAAAGTCAATGGAACTTGTATATCTATCCAAATTTATTTAATATCAACAAAAATGAATTGTGTTTGCAGCGAACAAGAACACAATGTATTATCTTTAAATTATTATATCTCTAAAGTCTAAGCTTATATATTTGAATTACATGGAAATTTTACAATAAACATTTTCTTTTTCAACATATAAAGTGGCATAACATTGTAATTATATCAAAGGAGAATCTTAAGCAAAACGTGACATTTATTAAAACTTTATAAAGCGTAGTTAAAGAATGACCAATCTGAAGTTATTGACATTTAACAATTCAGACAACTTTTCTTTCAATTTTAGCACGAATTGTATTTGATTTAGGCTGATTGATAAAAATAAAAAGATAAAATAGCTATTTATGTACCAAGGTCGTTATATAGGTTATTGCGCCCCGAAAGCGACCTAATCTAGCCCGAAGGCCTTTGGCCCGAGGGATAGATGTCGCTTGATGGGCGTAATACCCAGTAACGCCAGTGGTGCATACAAGATTTTATGCTTCACTTAATAAGCTAAAAACTAAGAAATAATTTAATTTGTTAGTCTATATTCTTAAGCTAAAAAATACAAATGTATCCTAGTATGCCAAGAAAATAAATATTTTGAAGTTTAAAATAAATATTTGTTGTTTGAACGTTGCTATGTAAACAAATTCTCCTAAATTTTGTAGCGTATGACAAAAACATTGTATGACGTTTAAAATAATTTAAAAGTTTTGGAAAACCAAATGAAAATTTAATAACTAAAATGTTGCTAAACATTGTTATACATATGTAAAAATCTTTTACTAGCTTATATTTAATAAGAATTATTTACATTTTGTAGACAAATCAACAGTAAAAATAATTTTATTTGGTTTTTAAGTCTTACTAGCGGGCGTTATGAATTCATAATGCCCTCTCATAACGCCCCGGTTTTTATGAATGTGTTTATATATGACGTATCCTAGACATTATAACAACTTTATATCATTGTGAAGCATAATATATCTAACGCAATGCGGTGCGTACGGAAATTGTTGTTATCTTTACTTGTTGGAATTATTATTGATGAAAAACGTGTTCTAGACAGAGTTGTGAAAACTTGACCATTTTTGATTTTCCTGAAACTTAGCATATAAGTAGTATGGACAAAATTAAAAATACCGCTTATTTTAAAAATTTTTTAAAGTGCATAGTTTGAGCATAGGGGGCACCCCAACATGCATGAAAATTCTGCCAATCCGATGTAACTTTGAAATTAAATTGCTCAAGAACGGCTATACCGATTTCATCAAACTTTCTTTTGTTTGACAGATGATTAGTTAGTCGTTTGAAAAAAAATTAATTTATTGTTTTTATAATTAATTTTTATATAAAACTATTAAAAAAACTTTTTTAAAGATGGCGCTAGGGTCGAAGATCAATTGGAATTTTATTAATGTTTTTGAAAATAGTTCTATCCTTACTCTAAAATATATCCAATTTACAAAGAGGCTAAAATTCTTGTTCTTGAGATATTTAATTTTAAAGATTTTTAGTACGGCTGAAATTCGAATTTTTCTTCATTTTTTCTAACAACTTCCATTAACAAAAAATTTTAAAATCAATTAAATTTTAACTTTTTTTTTTAAACATAGTTCTAACCTCACTTTAAAATATATCAAAATTACAAAGAGGCGTTAATTCGTGTTCTTCAGATATTTAATTTTAAAGATTTTTAGTCCGATTAAAATTCTAATTGTTCATTATTTTCTCGAACTTCAGTGGTTAAAATTTTTTGATGATAAAAATTGTAAACTGTATTTAAAAAAAAGTTAATATTTAATTGATCTTAAAATTTTTTGTTAATGGAAGTTGTTTGAAAAAATGAAGAAAAATTCGAATTTCAGTCGTACTAAAAATCTTTAAAATTAAATGTGTTCAGAAAAAAACTTAATTAAATTCCAATTGATCTTCGACACTAGCGCCATCTTTAAAAAAGTTTTTTTAATATTTGTATTTAAAGATTACTTATAAAAACAATAAATTAATTTTTTTTTAAACGACTAACTAATCATCTATCAAACAAAAGAAAGTTTGATGAAATCGGTATAGCCGTTCTTGAGCAATTTAATTTCAAAGTTACATCGGATTGGCAGAATTTTCATGCATGTTGGGGTGCCCCCTATGCTCAAACTATGCACTTTGAAAATTTTTTAAAATAAACGGTATTTTTTATTTTGTCCATACTACTTATATGCCAAGTTTCAGGAAAATCAAAAATGGTCAAATTTAAATCTCAGCTTTTTCACCTGCGTAGATCACGTTTTTAATGTATTATTAGATTATTTATTGTTGTGGAACTGCAGTTTCGTCAATAATTTTATTTTTGGTTTTTAAGAACTTGAACTAACCGTATTAGATTGAATATTATAGCCAGATTCTACATAACAAAACAAATGATGTATTAATTTTAATTAAATGACGCAACAAAACAAATAACGAAAAAAATTGGTTAATTGAATAGTAGCACACAAAAATGTCTCTACGTTTGTTACAATTCAAAGAAATAAATTAGCAAATTATTAGAGAAATTATTTAAACACGTTTACTCTTGTTTTAGAGTCAAATTCGGAACAGACCTGTCGTTACACAGCAAAATCAAACGGAATGTCAAATTCGATAAAAAATCCTGTAAAATCATATTTTAAATACTATTTTCGTTTAAAATATAAGAATTGGTCCCATGTATTTTTGTCAGTAAAATCATATACAGGTTTTGCAGTCCAAATTCGACATTTTGCAAATCAAATTCATCTTCTTTCAAATCAAATTCAACTTTTTGCAAATCAAATTCAATATTTTGCAAATCAAATTCAACTTTTTGCAAATCAAATTCATTTTTTGCTCTTCAATTTTATTTGCAAAAATTGAATTTGATTAGCAAAAAGTTGAATTTGATTTGAAAAATATTGAATTTGATTTGCAAAAACTTGAATTTGAAATGTAAAATTGAATTTGAATTGCAAAATGTTGAATTTGATTTGCAAAACGTTGAATTTGGACTGCAAAACCTGTAAAACATTTTTACTGTGTATATTTATTTTCGACGATACTCATAAATGTTTTTCATGTTTGATTTCATTTTGGTTTCATCAGTTGCAGTTCGTTGACAAGGTTGTAGGCTTTGAACTAAGAAGGAGGAGGTTTCATTCTTTGTAGTCTGATGTTGTCTTCTGCTCTATTTCTACACAGAAAAAAATAATAATGTATTTTCATATAATTTTAATTATGTGAATTAAAAATGTATAATTCATATAAAGTTTTCTAAAATTTTACTGAAATATTTTAATGTTTCAAACATTTAGTTTTATTAAAATTCATAACTAAAATTAGATGAAAAATCATTTTATTTTTGGTCAAATCATTTACAATCATTTACATCATCAAATTTATTACGTCTCATATGTTTAAATAAAACAAAATCTTATTCGCAAAATCAATCTATCTATATATATAAAATTCTCGTGTCACAGTGTTTGTAATTAAACTCCTCCGAAACGGCTTGACTGATTTCCATGAAATTTTATGTGTATATACGGTAGGTCTGAGAATCGGTCGTAAACTATTTTTTATACCCTTAAGTGATAAGGGGGGCCCTCCCCCCAAAATTTTTTTGTATTTTTCAGACAAAATTTTTTATTTTTATTTTTTTATGATTTGACATTAAAAAATACATATAATCCCTAATTTTCTCCCTTCTACCACCAACCCCCATTTTTTAATTGCGATATTAGTACTGAAATACTCTTCAATTACTCCTCCGAAACGGCCTGACTGATTTCCATGAAATTTTATGTGTATATTCGGTAGGTCTGAGAATCGGTTATAAACTATGTTTTATAGCCTTAAGTGATAAGGGGGGCCCTCCCCCCAAACATTTTTTGTATTTTTCAGACAAAATTTTTTATTTTTATTTTTTTATGATTTGACATTAAAAAATACATATAATCCCTAATTTTCCCTCTTCTACCACCAACCTACATTTTTTAATTGCGATATTAGTACTGGAATACTCTTCAATTACTCCTTCGAAACGGCCTGATCGATTTCCATGAAATTTTATGTGTATATACGGTAGGTCTGAGAATCGGTCGTAAACTATTTTTCATACACATAAGTGATAAGGGGGGCCCTCCATTTCAACCGGGATATAATTTTTGTCAATAAAAGAGGGATTAATGATCCGAGGGGAAGATTTCCACATTTGGAAATGCCGTCAATTGTTTCACCAATACATGGTAGATATGTATGCAAAAACATTCGAAACAGAACGTTTAATATTCATTCGATTAAATCAAACCAAGCTTTTCTCTGAAGTACCAGTATATTTGCGAGAGCCAATTTAATATGACGGTTATTCACAACTAACGCACACACACAAAATCATCTCAAATGCACACGGCAAATATCCGATGCCAGCTTCGATAAAGATTTGTAGGAAGTTGTGACGAAAAATATGTAACATGAGCTTTCCAGAACACTGAATCCACTGAATCCAAAGTACGCAAAGTGATATCACCAAGGATTCAGTCAGTTACACGAAATTCAGTTACATGAAACGATGATCCTTTATATAAAAGAAGAGCCGCAGCAGATGGCGGTAAGGTAACAATATATAGATATGCGAAACGGAAACATGGAAATAGTTCCATAAACATGGATGGTTGTTCCATATTAATCCTTTGCTACAAAGAACATACAGATCGCACATAAACTTGGAATACGGTATATACGTCAAATCAGTCAAATACGTAAGTTAGAAAGTACTTTAATAAAGGCAAAATTTCAGTTTTAGCGTGCTACAATGAAGCAGCGCTGGGATGTATGTATCATTCATCAATGACACGTGCAGCACTTCACCTCCAAACTAAGTTCGAGCTATGTTTGACATCATGCTGACCGCTTACTGTTCTTCATCTACAAGAACGTTATGGGAAAAAATATAAATCGCACATGGTTGATGATATTTCCTGTCCTATATAGCAAAATGATTGAAGATCTGTGCGTAGTATTAGCGAACTTAGTTCTCAATCAATTATTAATGCTACCGTCGAATCGATCTGCTCCGTCGGTCAATGTGAAATTACGTCGTTAATATAAATACAATACTGATGATTAGGTTTAATATAAGTACAATACGGGTGATTAGCATTTCAATTCAAAAGATCACAATTGTCAATTAAATTGATGTTTGCAATCACCATAAAAAAAGATCACGCTCAATCATTAAAAGTGCGCGCTTTAGATGTAGAACGGATTGATTTTCGTATGGACAATTATGTTGCGTAGATAGAATAGAGGCATAAAACTAGATAACCTCTATATCTGAACCAACAATGGAGCCACAACAAATAATGTATAACCTGCAGAAGCATCGAGAAATTGAACATTAGAAACCTGTAGGTTCTCTTTTCTTAGTGAGCATTCAGCACATTGAACATATGGGTACTGCGAACATTTGTAAATCTATTTATGTTCTGTATTATGTTATATATAGAGATGACACACCTCTACTAATTCAACAAGTTGCTTAAATTTTTTTTTGCTTACTTGAAAACTTATTTGATCGCTAATTTTTCATATATCCGAACTGATCAGTAAGAGTGCTGATTATTTTTCATCCATATTTTTAAAAAGATAAATTAAAAATTATGCGATTATTCTCATTACCACTTTTTGAAATCATTACTACTACGTCAACAAAATGTCTGTGCACAAGCTTTATTTATAAGCGTAGCAAAGCACGCCGGGTCCTGCTAGTATACATATATAAAATTGAAAGTATGTATGTTTGTACCTTATGCATTAATAAACCATTCATCCGATCATCATGAAACTTTGGGAAGTTGTTGTCTACCCTTGCGCATAGGTAACAGGAAAATTTTTTTTTGAATGGAACCCCAGGGAGTGCCATTATAATTATCTTAAGGGGTTCTGCCTAAATGTTGATAATAATTTCATTTGATTTTTCTTTAAATATAGTTTTTCACGGTTAGATTCCTTTGATCAATTTTTTTGTTGAACATAATTTAATGAAATTGAAAAATGAAAGTATAATCTGAAATAATTACATTTGTATATCAAAACTATATGTATTTGAATTAAACACATAATGATGTTACAAATTTTATCATCTATACAATATGTTATTGTTATTGGTAATAAACTAAATATGTTATTGGTTTGCAATTGTATATGTAATGCATGTTTCTTCAACTAAGAAAGATAGTTGATAACATTGATTAAAAGCTCAAAATTACGAAATGGAATTCCTACAAATACTATACAAAGAAGCATAGCTTATGTATAATCAAACATGGATAGCAAGTATGATAAACAAACTAATTAAAAATGTGGACTTTAGCCGGCAGTTAAAAAGTTTTTTTTTCAGGTTTTTATCCCTACTGTAGCCTACAATTACCGATCGATTTTCATGAAACGTTGGTAAAAGCTTTTAAATAACATGAAAAAGATTTTGTTAGCTTATGGAGCACATTGGATAAAGGGTATGGGTCACCATACAACAGGTGGTTTTTCCACAAAGTTTTTATGTTTGTTGGGAGCATAAAACAATCATTCGTGAATGAATTTTGATGACACTTTGGAAAAAGATGCAAACATGTATGACAAGTAACTGATTAGTTTTTGAGCGATAGTGAACAAAATGGTGTGGGGTCCCTGGAGCACCTGTTTTTTTGAAAGCTCTATATCATCTGTACCTGATAAGCGAATTGGATGAAACTTGGTACATGAGTATTTAGTACGGTTCACAATAGTTCTGCATCCTAACTTCCGGTTTTTCACTTCCGGTAAAAAAATTTTTGTGTACTTTTTTGAAGTTTTTTCAGTGTCTTTATGCACACTACAGCCAACAATAATGAATTGATTATGATGAAACTTATGAAAAGGGTTCCAATTAGTGTGAGAAGATAATCATCATCTTTTGGGACACATTGATTAAAGTGGTGGGGGTCTATCATACAACTGACTTTTCACACTTTGTTTTTAAAGTTTGTTGGGAGCATACAGACTTCATTCAATAATTTATTTTAATGACACTTTGAAAAAAGATGAAAACTTAAGTAACAAAGAACTGATTAGTTTCTGAATAATATTGGAATAAGTGGTGGTGGTATTTTTAATGTTTGTAGGGAGCACACAGCATTCGTTCGTGAACCAATTTTGATGACACTCTGGAAAAAGATGCAAACATGTATGGCAAGGAACTGATTAGTTTTTGAGCGATAGTGAACAAAGTGGTGGTGGTGTCCCATACACCTGTTTTTTTTAAAGCTCAATAGCATCTGTACCTGATAATCAAATTGGATGAAACTTGGTACATAAGCATTTAGTATGGTTCACAATAGTTCTGCATCCCAACTTCCGGTTTTTTACTTCCGGTAAAAAATTTTTTTTTTTAATTGTTGGCAGTTTTTTCAGTATCTTTATGCACACTACAGCCTACAATAATGAAGTGATTATGATGAAACTTATGGGAAAGGTTCCAATCAGTGTAATCAAAGTGGCGGGGGGTCTACCATACAACTGCTGACTTTTCACACTTTGTTTTTAAAGTTTGTTGGGAGCATACAGATTTCATTCATTAATCAATTTTAATGGCACTTTGAAAAAAGATGAAGACTTTAATAACAAAGAATTGATTAGTTTTTGGACAATATTGGGATAAGTGGTGGGGTCCTCCCTAGCACCTGTTTATTGTTTCAATGTTTGTTGGTTCATTGTTTGTATGTTACAACATTCGTTGTAACATACAAACAATCAGTTCATTGTTTGTATGTTACAACATTCGTTCGTTAAGGAATTTTGATTGCACTTTGCAAAAAGATGCAAATATGTATGGCAAGGAACTGATTAGTTTTTTTAGCGATAGTGAACAAAGTGGTAGGGGGTCCTCCAAGTACCTGTTATTTTGGAAGCTCAATAACTTCTGTACCTGAAAATCGAATTGGATTAAATTTGGTGCATACACATTTAGTACAGTTTACAACAGTTCTGCATCCTAACTTCCGGTTTGTCACTTCCGATAAAATTTTTTTTTACTTTTTCTCGTACAACAGAATTTATGTTTGTTGGGATACTTCTGCTTGCTTTAATATTTTTATTATTAGACTACGAAGTCTATAATATTGGTTAGATTTTAATTAAAGTATTTGATGGATATTAGCTCATTATATATCCAGAACACTATGTTTCCAGAGCTGTGGTGAAGTCAGCCTATGCATTAGCGTCGCAATATTTTTTAAAATAAAATGTGTTGGGCAGTAGGAATTACAATGTGTGTCACAATAACACATAAGAACATGCTTTCTAAGGTATTGATGGACGTAATTTTTTTATTTTTTAAAAGAATGAACTTTTTGCTTGCTCGAATAAATGAGCTTCCATATAATTATTATATATGCTGGCTTGAGGTAAACAATGCGTTATATGATCTTGGTGTATGCTTCTAGCAATAGGATAATTAGGAACCTAATTTTAGCTTTGTTCTTGCAAATTTGAAAAAAAAAAAAACAATATATTGTTTTTTTTCCTCCATCCTATCATGAAATATTGCCCTATGTCGTACATTATTATGTGAAAGGATTTATTATTTAGTTTTCCATTCTTTAAGAAGAATATAAAAAAAAGAAATTTGCGTCGATCAACGTCTTAAAAAGCATTATGTTGTAGAGCCTCTGTCTTAAAAGGCTTATATGTGTTGTTGTGACACATATTGTAATTTGAAATATGTCACATATTTTGAAATAGCACAAGCTTTTTTGAACTTCCGTACAATGTCATTGAAGCAACAATTTTCAGTGGAAAATTCGAAGAGGAATATGTAGTGTTGCCAAGACAGACAGGCCACATATTGCAATGATCTCAACAGATTCAAACGATTAGTTTCCAGTGCAACTCGCTTTTGCAATTACCATCAACAAAGCACACGGACAGTTACTGCAAGTATGTGGACTAGATTTGGAGAATCCGTTCTTCTCACATGGACATGGACAACTTTATGTGGCTGGCGCGTTAGGAAAACCTTCTGATTTATTCGTGTACGCACCAGACGGAAAAAGTACTCGAATAAATAAATAGAATTAAAACGACATTTTGAAATTCGTTTCATATTAAAATAAATAAGTTGCAATAAAAATGACACAATGTTAATTTAATGTTTTCTTTACGAGTTTTCTCGAGTTTTCTTTCTTACGAGATAGCGGCAATATGCGACCAATGTTAAATAAACAAAACTTTTACGCTATTTGGTGTAAAAAATAAAATTTTGAGAGATTTTGTGAGTGAATAAGATCAAAGTAATTATTGTAATTCACTTGAATTTTGCAATTTGACAGCATTTTTCATTTTCATTTCTCAGAAAAACTTCTTTAGAAAAGTTTTTGTGTGTTTCGTGTCGGGTACAAATACAATGTATGAGCACTGTGAACATTCGTGAATCTATTTTTGTTCTGTATAATGTTCTATATAGAGACGAGTGTTGACACACCTCTACTAATGCAACAAGTCATTTAAATTTTTTTATAGCTTACTCGAAAACTTATTTGATCGCCAATTTTTCATATATCCGAACTGATGAGCTAAAGTACTTATTATTTTTCATTCATATTTTTAAAAACAAAAATTAAAAACTACGCTATCATTTCTCATTACTACTTTTTGAAATCATTGCTAGTACGTCAACAAAATGTCTGTGCACAAACTTTATTTATAAGCGTAGCAAAGCACGCCGGGCCCTGCTAGTAAAAAATAAAAGAATTGTTAAATGTCTAAAATTTCAATACATAATTTAATTTTAAAGTTTAAAGAAATAAGATTAAATGGATAAAATTCATTCAATATTATTAAACTTCAATTATATAAATTCGAAATTCAAAAAAGTTTCGGATGCAGTTAAAATTTATTCGTGTGCCACCCGTTGCACGAGTGCCATAGGTTCACTGTTAAGTCAACACAATATGGTTGTGTCTCACAGACCGATGTCGTAATACCACGAAATTTGAGGTTTCAGTCCCTTTATATTTAAACAATGAAAAAGTTGTGTGAATAATTTGATAACTACATTTAAATTTGTTTTAATTTTGTTCATGCCAAAATTATTAAAAGAAAGGAAAGCTGCAGAAAAATTAAAAATTCTAGGAAGCAGCTTTAAAGCATTTCACTTCAGTTAAGAAAAATTATGGTTTTTGTTCTAATTCTTTCATCGCTAATGTAATAAAATGCTAAAAATAAGTTTCAAGAACATAAAAAGAAATTCTATACTGCCTCAAGGGAGGTACACTTTTAATAGAATATAAAGCATAAACAATTTTCTTGGATTTTTTTTGTGCTGTTGTGGTTGAATAAAAATGAAAAATATTTACAAAATTAAATTGTTTAATGAAAACTGGAATATTGCGTTTTTTATTATGTTTTAATTTAAGGATTTTTTTATATTGTATTTTATTAGCTACACGACTTGATGACTGATAAAAGATATTGGAAACAATTATTCTTACAAATAATTATTCTATTCTGACAATTCGAATCTTGAAAAGTACGATTGTTATATAGCTCATGATTATTTTGTAGTCAGGACCCATCTACATCTAACCAACTAGCGTTATGTAAGGGCTCAGATCTATTCCGGATAATAGATTTTCCTACTACTGATATAAGGGACCAGATCAATTCAAATATGGCATTTACTCCTACATACAATTACTCCTAAATACAATTTCCAATTTCTTATGTGTTTTGTGTGTCAAAGTGTTCAATAAATTAGTTTATGAAAATATTCTGACTTTATATACCTACCTATATGTGTAGTCATCACGCAAGTAAACTATGTATATCTCAACTGGATATTACTCTAGTGAATTATATCCAAATTAAAATAATTAAAACGAAACAGGGCTAAAATCATGACAAACAGGGCGTACCTCAATATTAAAATCATATATGATACCTGATACAGGCCCGATTTGAATGCCTTTTTAGATACTGCTCTAGCTCATTTACTACAATAGGAATGAAATAATTCTTTGCAGACGGAGCTGGATCAGGCTAAATAAGACGTGCCCTATAAGGGAAATTAAGCATTATTTCTGATAGGAACCGGATGTGAACACCCTATTAAGGCTTACTCTTTCACAATCTGACCTGGTCTGAATCATAGTTGGGTTACCTGAACAAAATGCTAGTCACGAACTTGTTTCAAAATATTCACCAAGTTTTCATTTTATGTTAACTAGATCAATTGTATTATTAATTTACAACATTCACAAACGTTAAATTTATTAGTTTAATAAACTACCAGACGAAATAAACAGGTTAATTTTGCACCGTAATTTACGTGAAGTTCCAACACGAATTATAAAATTCGACCACACACAAATTAATAATTTGCTCAACGTGATAGTCTCAAGTATTATCATTCTTATTTTTTCTTAATTTAATTTTAGTATCATCTTAAAGTAATAGTAAAAAACTGCACTTATTGTACTTGCTTTTTGTTTTGTTTATTTATTTTTAGTTCCAATTAACTGTTTATGCTATTTTAACTTTCTTACTGCTTTTCTATATTTATATTTTGGTATTCGGCATTATAATAAAGAATGCTTGCTCTTTAAATTATCTTTTTCGCTTCGAGTCAGATAAGTGCGAATATAACTGGCTCACCAAGGGTTTCACGTATATAAACTATATAAAAACAGTTTTGTTAAAAAAACAGTGGTAAGACAATTAGCGTTCCAACACAAATAAAACCGTTAATATCGGGTGAGCCGTTCCCTTGCAATTTGATTTAAAAGTTATCCTGAATCTGAATTTGCAAAAATTGTCCAACCACCCTGTTCTCAAATTGAGCACTTTAAAACTTTGCTAGAAAAACCCCTTATTTTTTATTTCACATTTACTATTTGCATGCGTCAGTCATCCAGATCTAAGTTTCATTAATTAAGAAATATAATTTATAATTAAACTAACTAACAAAACTAACAGTCGCGTACCTGACAAATATAATGTGCATTGTGCACGAGTGTATGCACAACTCAAAAATATGACACTTGTGTGGTCCCTTTATCATATGCCGAAAACTACTCGTTTAATTAAAGCGAAATTTGATTGAAGAGAATAAATCTGAACTGTTTTACAAAAATGCAACATGTTTTAAATTTTCCGCCATTTTATTTGTAGACCAGCTTCAAACCAATTTTTCAAATCCAACCCACAAAAAACGAAACCTCATAAAAACAGTAATACAGTAAACAATAAAAACAGTAAACAATTAATATGGTTTTCCATAATTTTCAATGGTTTATGTGCTTTTGTCACTTTGAAAATTAATTTTTTACTATGAGTAAAAAGATTTTAATTTTTATATATGGGTAATTCTTTTATAAACCAAACACCGTTCTGACCGACCCATTTTTGATTTGGCTGAAATTTTTTAGGAGTTTTTTATCGAAAAAAGATATACATGTTCAAGGATTTTTTTTTAAATAGAGCTGTTCTAAATTTCGAGAATTTCGTTATTTTTGGCTTGAAGACTTATTTTCAAAAATTCATAACTTCGGTTTTATAGCAGATAAAAGCTTTTATTTTCTTTGTTTAAAAGTTAAAAAATGGAATTTTTTAAAAAAAATATTTTCAACTAAAATTATTAACACATTCCTATTGTTATAAACAAATAAAATGTTAAAATTAAATTTTAACCATTGCTCCACCCATGAAATTAGTTTTTAATATAATCATCGTATTCAACGTTCAATTTTCTATAAAAAAAAAGTATTTTTTTTTAATGGAGAAATGATATTTACTGTTAGAAATAAATTAAATTATCGAGCGCGGGAGGACAAAAAATTCCCTATATGTGTCATTCTTCTACATACCCACCAGATTAGGACAAAATGTGACTAAGACATTTTTGATTCAACTGAAACGGATTCTATATAAACATAACGATATACTTGTTTCAGGATTTTTTCTTTCCTTTTTTATTAGAGGAAATAGAGCAGTTCTAAATTTCGCGAATTTGGCGATTTTTGGCTTGAAGACTTGTTTTCAAAGATTTATAACTTCGGTTCCTTTACCAATTTTTCTCTATTTTATTTTAAACAATAGAGATGCAATTAAAAAAAAAATTGTTAATTTTAAAAATTATTAACAAATTCCTATTGTTATAAACAAATAAGATGTTAAAATCGATGTTTAGTCATTATCCAACAAAAATAAAGAGTGTTTAGTATGACCATCTTATTCTACGTTCAATTTTCAATAAGAAACGTATATTTAATTATGGAGAAATGAGTTTTACTGTTAGAAATGAACTAATTTATCGAGCGCGAGACGATTACAAATTTTATAAATTTTTGTAGTCCGGCGCTGGAAAAATTAACTTAGTTGTAACAGAGTTTTACTGTTAATTAAATATACGTTATTGAAATATTAATTAAATATATTAATTAAATTAATATATTTTTTATTAACTAAATATACGTTACGTTACGTATATTTACGTTATTGAAAATTGAACGTAAAATACGATGATTACATTAAACAATCTTTATTTATTTTAGATAATGACTAAAAACTGAATTAAAAATTTTATTTGTTTATAACAATAGGCATTTGTTGGGCAATCTGTTGGGTATGTAAAAGAATGATGACCAAAATATGGAATTTTTGTCGTCCCGTGCTCGATAAATTAATTTATTTCTAACAGTAAATATCATTTCTCCATTAAAAAAGAATACTCTTATATAGGAAATTTAACGTTGAATACGATGATTATATTAAAATCTAATTTCATGGGTGGGGGCAATGGTTAAAATTTAATTTTAACATTTTATTTGCTTATAACAATAGGAATTTGTTAATAACTTTAGTTTATAATATTTATTTTTAAAAAATTCAATCTTTTAACTTTCAAATAAAGAAATGAAAAACCTTCTATCTTCTATAAAACCGAAGTTATGAATTTTTGAAAATAAGTCTTCAAGCCAAAAATCACGCAATTTAGAATAGCTCAATTTTCAAAAAAAAAAATGCTCGAAGACGTATATCTTTTTTTCGATAAAAAACCCCTAAAAAAATTTCAGCCAAATCAAAAATGGGTCGGTCAGATTTTGTCCAAATCTGTTCGGTTTATAAAAGAATTGCCCATATAAATTTTTTTAATTTTTTGATTAAAAATAACCAACTTTTATAATCTATTCGACTTTATATTTAATTTTATTTGTTTTGATTTGTATTATCTGAAGTATTATGCAGCGTTAGTTTCACATGGTCTTCAAAAATTTAAAGATGGTGATAATGACCACTTAAATTTTAAAGAAGTAGAATAGTAGATTCTTGTATGAGCTTAGAATGAAGGCAATTCTTCACGAGGATGAAGTTTCGAAATCATCCGAGTGAAGAATTGCCATCATCCTAAGCGAATACAAGATGTGCTATTTTATCCACGACTTTAAAATATTTCGTTTAATTTCCAGTTTTCATGCAAAATTTGTATCAGCATATTGAAATAAAAACATCAAAGATAGCGAAAAACAAAACAAGTTTGTGGTTTAATTTGTTAGGGGAATATTTAATAAACGATAGAGCTGTTAAAGAATTTTAATCAAATTCACTAGTTGTGGAATGAATACAATTACAATGGAAGACATACGCATGGAAAGCATATATTCTTTAGTAGTCGTGGATAAATACTATTTTTGTACGATTAAACATCTTCTTCTATAGTGTTTTTGATAAGCAAGATTTATGTTATATAAAACTTGTCATGAAAATAATGATCACTATTCAAGAATTTTTAATTTGGAGTTATTCGACATTTATATTTATATAAATCAACAATGATAAAAATTAACAAAAATTTAATTGTTAAAGAAAAACAAAAACAATAATAATGAATGACATTAAAAAATTTTAAATTCACACAATACTGTGATGTTTGTTAATATTGTAATCAAAACACTTTATATTTAATATCAACTATATGCTTCAATTTATTATAAATCCTTTAATAATTTTATTACATTGACAATCTGACAATCTTGTTGGCATTGTATATTATATTATATATATTGTTGACCTAGATGTGTGATACATCTAGTTGACCTAGATGTGTGGATCTGTATGCTTCATCTCCCTTTTTAAGTTCATGGATATCAGATAATATTATTATAATTATTAAGACAATTTGGAATTAAATTTTGAAAACCTTCAATGCATTTGGTATGTTCTGGTAGCCATAGCCAATCAGTGTCTTTTTTTAAGAGAGATCGGAGAGGTGATGATATTTCCGAGAAGTTTGGAATGAAATTTCTTAAATAATTTATCATACCAAGATAACGTTGTAACTCTTTTTTATTTCGTGGTATGTCATATTTTATTATTGATTTTATTCTATCAGGATCAGGACTAATTCCTGTTTTGGAAAAAATGTGTCCCAAGTATTTCACTTCATTAACACAAAATTGAACTTTTTTGCTGTTAAATTTTATATTAAATTTCTTAGCCCGATGTGTGACTTCTTTCAAAATTAAGTCGTGAGATTCTTTTGTGTCAGCAAAAATTAGAACATCATCAATGTAAATGAAAACCCCTTCTATGTCACCAAAATATTTTTCCAATTTTTTTTGAAACACTTCTGATGCAATGTTAATTCCAAATCCCATTCTATTAAATTTGTAACAACCATATGGTGTGCTGAAAGTTAATAATTCTGACGATTCGGCATCAAGTTTAATTTGCCAAAAACTTTCTTTCAAATCAAGCACCGTGAAGTATTGTTTATTTTTTAATTTTAAACATAAGTCATCTATGGTCGGAATTACATGATAATCTTTTATTATATTTTGATTTAAGTTTTTTGGATCTAAACATATGCGAATAGATTTATCAGGTTTCTCAACTACGACCATTTGACTTACCCAACTATTCGGTTCATTAACCTTTGAAATGATATTTAAACTTTCCATCTGATCCAATTTATCTTTAACTTTTTCTTTAAGTTTTTCTGGTATTCGATGTGGAGGCCTAGAAACAGGTAAAGCGCCTGGTTTAAGTTTTATTCTATATTCTGATGGAAACTGACCTAGTCCATTAAATAAATCTGCATTCTCTGACAAAAATATTTCTTTTGAGGAATTTTCAATAGAGTCTAATTTTTGCACTAAATTTAATTCAATGGACGAACGTAATCCTATGATAGGTGTTGAGTCATGATCAACAATTACAAAATTAGTTACACATGTCTTTCCACATTTCAAGTGTACTGTTAAATCACAACATCCTATCACGGTTAGTCTATAACCACCGTATGCATATAAATTCAATTCCGACTTGTATAATTGATTTTCACAGTTTAGTTTCATGAATATGTTTTTAGGAATTACATTAATTGGTGATCCAGTATCAATTTTAAATTTCATAATTAACATATTATTTATCTTTAAATCTATTACCCAAGAGTTATTTTTTTCTAATATTTGACTATTTATAGTACTAATATAAATATCATTTTGACTTACGTTATTTATTGCAGTATCTTGTTGATTTTCAATGGTATTTTGTAATTCATTTATAATCTCACTTTTCGATCTGCACATGCTTGATAAATGATTGAATTTTCTACATTTTGTACACCGTTTTCCATAAGCTGGACAGTTTTTAATTCTGTTGTGCCAATCTCCTCCACATTTATAGCATATTTTTACAGATTGATTTGACCGTTCAGTTTCTCTATTTGGATTGTGATGGATTGCTAATATGTTCACATCTTTCTGCATCTCATTTATTCGTGCTTTGTTTAATTCAGCTGTTTTACAAATCTGAATTGCTTTTTGAAGATCAAGATCATCAGTTCTTAACAAACTTTCTTGTACAGTTTGGTCTGCAATCCCTAATACAACTCTATCCCTTAGCATGGAGTCCCTTTGATCGCCAAACTCACAGTCCGCAATTAGCTGTTGTACGTCCAATATAAATGTGTCGAATGGTTCACCTTTCTTTTGGTTACGTGTGTAAAATAAAAACCGAGAATATACGATGTTTTTCTTTGGATTGAAATAATCATCAAATTTTTTCATACACGTGGTGTAATCTGAATTAAAATCTTCCTCTTTATCTATTTTTACGAAATTATTTTTGAATATAAGAATTGCTGACTTTCCCATTGCGTTTAACAGGAGCGCAATTTTTCTTTTATCTGTTGCTTCTGTTAAGTCGGCTGCCTCCAAGTAAAATTCAAATTCAATTTTGAAATTCCGCCATTGCTCCGATAAGTTGTTGCTATTGAAATCTATGTTATCTGGCTTTGTAAAATCCATTTTATTATTGTTTGTCCTCAGCGCCATGTGATGTTTGTTAATATTGTAATCAAAACACTTTATATTTAATATCAACTATATGCAACTATATGCGTATCACACATCTAGGTCAACAATATATATAATATAATATACAATGTCAACAAGATTGTCAGATTGCCAATGTAATAAAATTATTAAAGGATTTATAATAAATTGAAGCATATAGTTGATATTAAATATAAAGTGTTTTGATTACAATATTAACAAACATCACATGGCGCTGAGGACAGGATTCGAACCTGCGCGGGTACAACCCAATGGATTTCAATCCATTGGGTTATACCCGCGCAGGTTCGTATCCTGTCCTCAGTGCCACATCTAGGTCAACTAGATGTATCACACATCTAGGTCAACAATATATATAATTTTATTACATTGACAATCTGACAATCTTGTTGACATTGTATATTATATTATATATATTGTTGACCTAGATGTGTGATACATCTAGTTGACCTAGATGTGTGGATCTGTATGCTTCAAATACAATATTTACTTCCAGGTAACTTTTCTTTTCTCTAAAAATAGGAGTCAAACTTTTTAAATAATATGGGAAGTTATCGCCACAAACTATCAATCACATATAGTAGCCGTGGCCCATTTCTCAAAAATGCCGATGAAAGTGAAATTTTGATGTTTCTCGCTAAAATATTATTTTTTGTTTTGCTTCATTTTCTTCCACAAAAATTAAATTACGATAAAATAATTATTGAAAAACAAGTAATATTTGAATTTCAACACTATCATTCAAAATTTACTCAAGTAGGATAGCAGAGTAAATTTAAATATTTTAGTCGATTTGCAGATTCAATTTCAATTTCATCGAGAAATGGGCCACAGACACTAGTGTATTCTTTTCGGCTGTACCGAACAAATTTCAGTACAGTTCCAACACCGAATTATTTTTTTTGTATTGAAATTCATTCCAAAAGAATACAAAATTCAATAATTCGGTGTTGGAACTTGTTCGGTACAGCCGAAAAGTATACACTAATAATTAGTATGTTTCTGTATTTGCTATTATTAATTAATTGGCAATAATTATAAACGTCAGATTTATAGAATTAACGCTATATTTTTCGCATTTCCGATACATTATGCTAATTTGTAGGATTCTATTTCACAATTTTAATGCAATATTAAAGACTCAAAATTTATGAAATTTTGTCGTAGATTTTATGTTATTTATTTAGTTTAGTAATACAATTTATGAAAATGTGATTTAAATTTAGGAAAAACTGATTTTGAAAATATATTTATGTTTAATGAAATTTATTTCGTAGATATTACGAAAGGTAATGAGAAATTTAATTAAAAAACGTGACATTCTCTTTAAGAATTTTCATATTTAAAAATTATGTTAGGTATAATAAAAATGTGTTTAAAAATTTCATTAAAATAATAAAAAATCATAAAAGCCATGAAACTAGTTTTATAAACAATGTAACTTCTGAAACATAATTCTAATGTAATATTTTCATTAAACCTATATTAATTATTTTTCTGAGTGTGGGAATATAATTAACATTAGAGTTGCACTGAGAAAGTAACATGATAAGTGCAAGCGTTACTGCTGAAACTGCTGAAAACTGTGTAGAGATCGGCTTCGTTATCATCCGTACTCTGTGCTGTTTGTGGGGTGAGAAGTGACACCGGTAGACGCCTGGTGGGGATAACTGATTGTAATGGGCAAGATTTTAAATGTTGTGTGTACTTCCATTTTCCGTCCTGTAGTAATATACTATAGATCTAAATTATTTACAACTCACTTTTCAACCCGTTTTTGTAGAAACACAACTAGTTAAACATTCCAATATACATTCAACACCCTTGCGGTATTAATTTATTTTTTTCTATAGCAACTGTTAAAACGTTCTATTATCAACTAAAATTAGAGGGAAAAATAGCACTTTACCATCAAGGGTAGATAGAGTAGTACTTTAACAGCAAGGGTAGTATAAAGTATTTTGATATAAGTACTTTGCTGTTGATATTGTTCAAGTTTTTCCATTTTTGAAAGCACAGGTATTCTCTTTGATGTACCATCCGTAATTTTTCAGGCAGTTTAAAATTTCAGGCAATCTACGAATTGCCTCTGAAGCCTCCTCTTCCATATCAGAAGGCGCAGTTTTCTTCTGTGATATCGCACATATTCACAAACCCAAACTATCTAATTTTCAAAATCACTTTTTGCAAAAAACAAAAAAACATTTATTTGTTTGTTTGTTTATAAAACTCAAAAAGTTATCAAAGCCACTTATACTCATTTTTTCGTGAAACTGTTTTTTCCCTGACACTTTTAAATTAAATTTATTATTGATTTTTCTGCATTTTTTGGTCTTCTTTAACAATTGCTATAAAAATGTTGTATTACACACGACAATAAAATTTCATTATCTTCTCGATGCTCATTAGTGTCTCGGCTGATGCCTCGACGCTAAAATAGCTCTCGAAGATAAAGTGCATTTTTATCATCTTGTACAATAAATAACTATGTTTGTTAATTTTCTATATTTTTTCACCTAATTATGAAAAAAATGTAGAGAAATTATAAATTAAAAAAAAAACACTATTTCGATATAAAATAGAATTTATGCTGACCGAAGCAAAGAGTGTTACTCCTTACGTTTATGATCATTTTAAGTTTAATTTAAGAAAACAATTAGTTCTGCTTTTTAATAGTTTTTCGGTTTTCCCAACTTTTGTTTAATTAGTTTAATGAGGTTTCTTTTTAAGTAGATAATTGGTGTATGATTAGTTGCAAATATAATCTCTCTGAGGATAAATTTGATTCCAAACATTCAAGTGAAAATATTAATTAAAACAGTAAAAATATTACAAATATAAATTTTTAATAGTGTATTGTTTTTAAAAATCAATAAATCAATAGTGATAGCTGGCTTTTAAAGCAAAATAAATTGTTAGTAAAGTGTAAAGTCCAGTTTATTTAAATGGCGTCGTCAAGAAGTTTCAAGTGTTAAAATAGCCCAAATTCATTTTGCTTTATTTGTGGAAGCAACATAATACATACTGCTAAAAATATCACCCCATTTATAAGAACGGCCTATCTTCATTAGCATTACTAACTAATATTTTCCAACTCCTAAAATAAATCCGAGGTGGGAGGAGCTAGATCATGTCCATTTTGTGAAAAATCATATACAAATAAAATACAACTTTTGTCAAAAAAAGACATTTCATAATCAACTGATATTTTCCAACTCCTAAATAAATCCGAGGTGAGAGGAGCTAGAACATGTCAAAAAACTTTACAAAAAAAATCTCAAATTCGAGAAAAATCATATACAAATAATATACAACTTTTGTCAAAAAAAGACATTTCATAATCAACTTACTGATATTTTCCCACTCTTAAAATAAGTCCAAGGTGGGAGGAGCTAGTTCATGTCCAAAAACTTCACAAAAAAATCTCAGTTTTGAGAAAAATCATATACAAATAAAACACAACTTTTGTCAAAAAAAGACATTTCATAATCAACTAACTATATTTTCCAACTCCTAAAATAAGTCCGAGGTGGGAAGAGCTAGATCTACTACGAAAACAACTTGTATATAAATCAATTATGATGCAGAATTTAGATTATTCTTATAGCTAAATTTTTTTTCCAAATTTTGAGTTTTGACTTTCTTTGGGAAAACATGAATAACTTGGTGCAAACTGCACCAAAATTCGTGTCTTTTCGCTTAAAAGAAAGAAAATTAGAGCTACTATAGGCTCCAAGAAATTAAAATCCATTTCTCTATTAATAAAAATTTTTTTTTATAGGAAATGAAACGTAGACTACGATAGTCATACTAAAAACTCATTTCGTGGGTGGGGCAATGACTACAGATCGATTTGAACATTTTTTTTGTTTATAAAAATGGCAAACTGTTAATTACTTTATTAATTTTAATTTGTTTTTCCATCTTTTAACTTTAAAATAAAATAAACAAGAGGTTTCCATCTTTAATAAAACTAAAGTTATGAATATTTGAAAATAACTCGTCAACCCAAAAATCAAAAAGTTCTCGAAATTTAGAACCGCTATATTACTTCGGTCTGAAAGACCTAAATATTACATTCATGAGCTCAAAGTGAAATTCTTACCCTCACTTTTTATGGCATTTCTCGACATTTTAGGACCTACGGATTCTAAAAAAGCAAAAAAAAATGTATGTCTGTCTGTCGGTCGGTCGGCCGTCACAACCGACGAAATCTAGAAAACGGCTGGAGGGATTTCAAATTTTTTTTCTAAAAATAGGTTTACTCAATGGAAAGAGCCGAAATGGTGTTCGATAACTGTACCGGAAGTGTGTCAAAAAAATCGTCAAGTGTGTCAAAACAAGGGAATTTGCATATTTTTTGCTTAAAAAACTTTCATTTTAAGTGATTACGAGTAGGAACATTGAATTTGGAGAAATCTTGATGGTCGGGATTGGTATGTGAGACCAAAATCTAGATTATTGCATTATAAGTTTGTCAAAAAAATGATGTCAAGTGTGTCAAAAGAAAGATTTTTATTTATTTTTTTACCCAATTTTTTGGAAAAAAATTAAATTAAAATTATGTTTGAAATGAAATTTTATTATTATTATTGAGAATTATGGCATTATAAGTGTGTAGGGCTTGTAAACCGGATAAAACCGAAACCGGTTACCCGGGTTTTTGGTTAACTCTTACAAAACCGACAAAAATTGGGTTTCTCTGTAAACATCGAAAAAAATTTATTGTTCTAGAAAGTAAATTTATTTTTTCGTATTCTGGATGCAGTAGAATATATGTAGAATGTAGATACATTAATTAAAATTCGTATAGAAATGGATCTCATTTCTGCATAGAAATATTCGTAATTTACAGTCTAGTTATTAACATCGAATACGTTACCCATAATGTGGAAGACTTTATTATCTTCGCCTGTGGATTTACTCGTCACAACTTTATTTTGGTTGTTTATATATTAAATTCTTAGGTATAATCTTCTCATAAAAGTATTCGAACATAACATTTTCATCAACGATTTGAACCTTTTCTCCAGTATTCAATTAGAAGAAATTTTTGTAGGTTTTGGGGCTTTTTGCGTTATACTTAAAATATTTATTTCGTGACTTAAGCGTTTTTTTGACTTATACGAGTTAAGCGTTTTTCTTAATTTTCAGCGAAGGCGTAAGTCCTTGATTTTAAACTTTTAGTTTCAGATTAATCAGATTTCACTTTAAGAAACTGTGTAATTAATTCCAATTAAGGATGCGAACAAATTTTTGTATGCAACTCGTTAGAAAACAGATTTTTATGTACTAGATGTATTTCAAATCACACCGCATTCAGAAAAATCTTTCTTTTCTAAACGCACCAATAACTTTCTCCTGTTTTTCATACAGTACTAAATAATATAGATATTGTCTTATATTAATTTATTGTTTATCGACAACAGTTTTTAAAAATTACAGAAAATTTAAAAAAAAAAACTTCTTTTGCTGCCCACCATAACATAAATATTGATAATAGGATTGATAATATTAGGTACAATTTAGACGATGTAAATATTAACGAAATTGTGAAATTTTTGGACAATCTCCAGTAAGAAATATTCTATTGCAGAGATATGCTGAAAAAATGCTGGAAAAAACAAAGGTACTGCAAAACAAGAAACTCACTTATGCCTATGATGGGGAGGTCAGTAGGGTTTATAAATATCCGACCTATTTGATTATCTGGATATCGAATACATAAACAATAAATTATCCGGATAATCCGGATATCCGGATAATTAAACAATAAATAAAACATGTTTTTTACTTTGCGGTATTTAAATCATTTATGTATATTTTTCGTGTATCTATATTAATTAATTTTTATACATAGTCAAAAAATAACAAAAAAAATAGTAACAAATCATAAATAACAATAATAAAAAAATAAAATTATTGATAAATTTACTTAAATTAATGAAGTTATTGATGCATTTATAAAAATGCATATTTTAGAAAAATGATTGCATTAATTAATTAATTATTACAATGTCTCGAAATTGAGTCGGATTCTAATTTTTGTCCTGGTATAAGACCAGCAATTGAACATACCCGCTCCGTGGCAGTCGATGTAGGTTTTATTGGTAATAATACGCAATATAGAATATTTAAATTACCCTCCGTTTTTTATAATTATTTAAATAAATGAAATCTTTTTTCAGCAATATGGAACTTCCTTCATTCTGTTTCTCAACATGAGTAATTAAAGCAATAGCATTCTCAAGTACTTTCTGCAGTCACGATTTCTTATACAAATTTCACTACTTAGACTTTCTTCATCTTCACTTTCAATAGTAATTTCATTAGTGATTTCCTCAGAGTCATAATTTAGAAGTACAGGTCTCATAAACTTTAAAAAAATAGCCAACACTTCAGATTTTATTGACAGGATCACAAGTTTATAAAACATTATTTTTTTAAAATTAATATAGCATTAAATAAATATTAGTAAAATATCTTTACACTGCAGATTCACGAAGTGTTTCATAAAATATTCAATGATTACAGTTTTCAAAACATTAAAGTTTTAAATAAATTTTTAAAACTTGTAGTCACTTCACTGCACTAACAAACTTTGCAACGCAAGTTAATAGTTATTTGAACTTTTCAACGCAATTTGATTAGTTTTTTACAAAATAAAGGGTTTTTTAATATTCGGATAATTGCAAAAAAGTATCCGGATAATCGAATAGTCAAAATATGGTCGAATAATCCGGATAATTCGATATCCGGATATCCGGATTAGAAACCCTAGAGGTCAGTACAACTAAAAGATTGCATAAAAAGCGCAGTGAAAGAAATCAGGCGTGAAAATTTATATAATGAAAGCCACTTTAATGTTTTGGTAGATTTAATAGAAATATTAAAGCAGACAGAATTGGCAGTAAAAGAACTGAGTAAAAACGCTTCAACCTTATTCTCTGCAGAAGGAATGCTTCCATTTTTGTTTAATAAAACTTTAAAAATATATTTAAAGTCGTCCTCAAGATATTTTAATTTTAAATAACCAAAAAAACGGGTAATACCCGGTTACCCGGGTTTTCATTTTATTAAAAACCGAAACCCGGTTTTTTAAATTAACCGGGTTTTTACATGCCCTATAAGTGTTTCAAAAAATGTTGTCAAGTGTGTCAAAAGAAAGATTTTTATTTATTTTTTTACCCAATTTTTGGAATAAAATAAAATTAATAATCTGTATGACATGAAAATATATTATTATTATGGAGAATTATGGCATTATAAGTTTGTCAAAAAAATAATGTCAAGCGTGTCAAAAAACGATTTCATTTATTTTTTTTGCCAATTTTTTGGAAAAAAATGTAGCTGTTTTTATGACGTAAATGTAATTGAAAATGAAATTGGACATGGACATTTTTGAATTTGTTATAGTTTTTGAAATATTTTTGGAATTTTGAAAAAAGTTTGTATTTTGATTTTGTAATAATTTTTGCAATATTTTTGGAATTTTGGAAAAAGTTTTAATTTTTGATTTTGTAAGAATTTTTGGAATATTTTTGGAAATTTGAAAAATTTTAAATTTTTGATTTTGTTATAATTTTTGGAATTTTGAAAAAAGTTTCAATATTTGATTTTGTAATAATTTTTGGAGGAATATGTTTAGAATTTTGAAAAGAGTTTGGTTTTATTATAATTTTTACAATATTTTTGGAATTTTTAAAGCAATATGAATTTGTAAATGTGGAATATTTTCTCGAAACGCTAAATGGAGAGGTTTTTGAGTAGTTTGCTGATTGTATAATCTTTTTACTAAATTATGTTAATATATGATCGGTTATAATTTTCCGACAACGTATTGATGTTTCGTGTTAGTTTTGTAATACATACCTAAACAGAGATGAAAAATACATGGACTTGAACAAAAAGTTATGTTTGATATATATCGCTGCCCAAAACTAAAAACCATGTCCTCATAAAAGTGTTTTGCCGAAAACTATATCAAAATCCTTAACCCAAGAATTCGATATCTCAGAACTGTGAGATGAAATCTCCTCCATATTTTTCCCAAAAAAAATCCTTGAACACTTTTATCTTTTTTTTTCGATATGAAACCTGTAAAAATAATTTCAGCCAAATCAAAAATGTGTCGGTCAGATTTTTTCCAAATCTGTTCGGTTTGTAAAAGAATTACCCATATGTGTATCGTTATTAATTTGGTAAATAGCAACTCTTACATTATAACGTTTAAATTTGACCATACAGTTAAAATTTGGAAAAGAAATATCTTCATTATGGTCAATCCATGTTTCTGATAAAAGAAGAATGTTAGAATTATATGCCACATTATCAATTATATCATTTAATATGGTTATTATGTATACTTACATCAATACATATAACAGCAGGATTGATCACAACACGTAAAATATTAAATCAAATCAAACGCAATACGAACAAAAACATGTAATGGTGTTTCTAATTAATAAACAAATGTATACATGTAAAAACATTAAAATAAGTTTATTATGTATAATGTATGCAAACATATAAAAACATATAACAGCAAAAAAATTTTTAGGATAAAAATTATAACGGCAAGTGAAAGTTTGATGTTTAACGAGAACATTGCTATTATTTTGTTTTTTGTAACAACAAAATCAAGGTCTCAACCGCGGTTTAAAAAAAACAAAATGGGCCATAACTCGGTCCCAAATCATGTTAAAGAGGTCTATTTTTTTAAACCTTCGGTTTTCTAAGCGATTTACAAATTTTAAAACCGCGCCTCGTTAAGTTGAAAATTCGTTGAGAAATTTAATTTTGCTATTAAGGAATTTTCGCCGTTTTTTTTAAACTGCTGTAATTGTTGTTAATATTGAATATGGGTATAGGCGACAACATTTCTAATTAAAGCTGACATTTCACCCTTTTGATTCCCGTCAAGCAGATTGCGATTAGATAAAAACTCAGACTTTGACCGCCCAAAGTTAACAACTTTTTTCAGACATTTAGTGACAGACATTTAGTAAAATGCAATTGTGCAAGAACTATTAAGTCGAATGAAACGTCACAGAGCTTATTTTTTTTCTTGAGGTTTCAGCTACAAGATAGACGGGTCAATTTTATTGTAAACAATTATTTGCAAATAACTAAATTCAATTGAAAAATATCGTTTTTAGACATTTTTTTCGCAAGAATTTGCAATAAAAAAATTTTTTTTTCTTGTTGTTAAGTTATAGAAAAACATCTAAGGAAAAAGAAAGTTCACTTTCCTCACGAGTTATATCGCTTACAAGGAAGCAAAAAATTTCCAGCTGATTTGGTTTAATCACTCCAGTCCCCAGGTTCCGACTCGCCAGGTCCATTATGGGAGAACCCCTCTCCAGAGGTTAAAAAAAACTTCTGACCTGTAACCGACAACAACACGTAAGCCATATCTTTTTCCGTTATTTTAAATTGGGTTTGAAATGATTGTTTCAGTATTTTGGACCCCTTTCTAAACTATTTTCTGTGAGCGGCCTTGATTAGCGCATGTTATATTTTAGGCTATGGTAGGATTAGTTGTTTAGTTATTCATTTGTTGAAAAAAAAATTGCGTTCATCTACATACATCTCAGAACACATGTTGTTGTGGACACTGAGATGTTAAAGGTATATGTGTGGGGTTGTGACACATATTGTATAATTTATACTACACAACAATTTTTTTTAAAGAAGAAGAGTTCAAAATAACTTTTCATGCAACCGTAATTCCCACATGACATACACATTGCAATAGGTAGTATACCACGGGAAATTTAAATAAATTATATATGGATGCATATTTCAAGATTATTAATTTAATACAGTCAAAATCCAATTAAGTAAATAATTCTAAAAAATCTGGATATCAATTAAAAAACTAGTAATTGATAGTTAGCGGTTAATTTTTTAAGAGGGCTACGAATGACTTAAGCAATTATCTTCTCTTGTGCAATCGATTGGTCAGCAAATTTATTTATTGGGATCCTAGAGATGTTCAACAGATTGTTGAAATAAATCAAAACAATGGTGAATAGAGAGTACAGAATCTTATTATACATAAGTGTTAATGAAAGATGTTGCAAATAATAATAAAAAAACAATATTGGGTCGCAATAGTCCAGTCAAGAATATATTCCTCGAAGAACTGTAACGAGCTGTTTTTCTTTATGAATAATTCAAGTTTTATTCAAGTTCAATACTTAGAGCAAGCAAAGCGTGTTTTCGTCAAACAATACGCCAAGCAAGATTGAGAATGCTAAATTGATAAATGCTAGTGATATCTAACTGCTATTGACAGTGATATGTGTGTGATATCTCATGCAAACTCGTATGTCAATAGCTGGAACTGAAGTACGCAGAGTTTTCACATTGACAAATCAAAAATTAATAAAATGTACAAACAAATACAGATTTCTATAATATGCGGTAGTTCTTCATTTATACACTCGTTCCATCTTCATATACAAAAATGTTTTGTATTCCGTCGCATCAAATCGATGGACAAACTCAATTAAAAACCTAATACCTTAAAAAAAAAATTGCCACTTTTTTTTAACTATATGTATGCACAAACTACTGCACACAAACTATTTGCTCTTGCAACTTTCTTTTAATATTATTTTTTTCACTTTAAGAAAGTAAAAAACACATTCCGGTTCACTTTATTCAACCAAAACCGTTCCAGTGATATGTTTATATTTTACATAAAATTTAAAAGAAAATACAATAAAAAAGTTATCCCTATATTAGATAAACTAAAACGATAAAAATTTATCTTAATATATCCTGCTCTGTTAGAGAATATTGTTATTACTATTTTCGAAATAAAAATAACCAAAAAAAACTTTGTCGTTTTTCACTTTGATTTTTCTCAATTTTTGTTATCTTATGCAATACCTCAGAGTATACATACATATATGTCTGGATTATATAAAAAGAATAAAAGATTTTCTTTGACTCCACGAAAATGAATTTATAAATTTGTTTGAAGAAGTTTTGCTTCTACATATTCAGAATTGAAACTTATAAGTGAAAAGATAAATTTTGTTGTTTACATTAAAGCAGTTGTTCAAGAAATAAAGAATTCAATATTGATATTTAGTAGTTTAGATATATGCAATATTAACAGTTTGCAATATTTGTAAGTGAGATGGACGTACATGCATAGGTTGAAGGTTTAAAGATCAAAGATCATCGGTTGTGTCATCCGTTGTTGAGAAAGCTTTGGACAAAATTTAGTCTACATATAGCGATTCATACACACACACATACAGACTGTCAGCTTAAATAGTCTAAACAGCTTCGGAAGGTGTAGTAGGAGGTCTGGTAGACCGTGCAGGTCTACCAGTTGGTTGTGCACGCAACCGTACATTCACCCGCCACTAACTCAGGCTGGCGTGAATTCTGGTGACCAACCTCTACCAATAAGAAAATTTAAAATAAACTAATAAAAAAATTTCGCGTGCCTAAAATACCACCTAGCTTTTCACTCGGGACGGTGAACTACCGAAACACAGCCCTCCCTAAAGTTATTTACAACACAACATCACCATGTTATAAAAATTTTAAAAGAAATAATACAAATAAAAGTAACTTCACTGATGGTGTGTTCATCCGATGATTCCTCATTCAGCTTCGGTTGGTTCCGGGTCAGGGTAGAAATACACTATGAAATCATGTACGCCTGAAGAAATCTATTTTCAACTTATATGGGTAGTTCTACAAAAATAGGAATTTTGGACGGCTCTGCTTATTTCGTATATTAATATGAAAAAAAATTTTTTTTTTAAATGAAATTTCTAAACCTTAACTATGTCTAGCTGGTCACCCAAAATAAACCAGTTTCGAAATATATTTCTTACAAAAAAAATTATTCAAAACGTCAAACTATCAGTCCCCTGGCGTGTCCCACCTTGAAAGTCAAAGCTGGTAAACTAAATAATCAATGATTCTAAGTGTGTAGAGACAAATTTACACTGTAGTAATAATTTTGAATAATGATGCTTTAATAATGTGTAAATAATCATAATAATACTCTATAGTTCATATAAGATATATCCTATGGAAGTTTGTCCCACGAATTTGTTATTATTCTCCTGCCCAATCAAAACACATTGAAAATATTGGAAATTCATATTTTTATCAAGTTATCGCTCGTCACAGGAATTAATTAAAGTTCAATAAATATAATATTGCAAGTGTTTTACTTAGTTCGAGGTTTTATCAATCAAAACAGTCATCATTACTAGCAAGATCGTGTGTTGCTTAGTCAAATTATCAGTCCACTGGCAAGTATTTTCGTAAAAAGTATTTAATTACAGGTAATTTTGTAGTTTTATACGTCGTGAATATGTATTGCCTTGTTATAGAATCCGTAAATTTTTTTTTTTAGACGTAATTTTGTCATTTTTAAGCGAAATGCGGATAAGTTATCAGTCCCCTGGTCTCAAATTATTAGTCCCCTGGCAAGTATTTTCGTAAAATGTCTTTTAATTACAGGTAATTTTGTAGTTTTATACGTCGTGAATATGTATTGCCTTGGTATAGAATCCGTTTATTTTTTTTAGGCGTAATTTTGTCATTTTTAAGCGAAATACTGATAAATTGATAAATTATCAGTCCCCTGATCTCAGTGACTTAAATATTTGGGATTTTGAATTAAATAAATGTTTATTTCGTATTTTGAGATAATATTAAGATAATTTTGAGTTAATTTAGGAGTTAGAAGGATTTGTTTTTATTGTGACTCTTGTATTTTTTTTTTTTGACTGGCCACATTCAGAAAAGTTGAAAAAACGTCATCAACTTTAACTAAAACTACTTGCCAGAACTTATACGCAAAAACATGTCGTTCCGTAATTAGCTCCATTTTCTTCCTTCGTGCGTAGAACTACCCATATATTGCTTTTCCTTTGCCATACATGTTTTAATGATCTTGGTATACATTCTTTCATAGATTATATTCTTTATAACAATATCATCTAACAATAATTCAACCAACTTTTTATTAATACTTTGATTATACTAATCATTTCACCAATACTACATTATAATAATTGGTTTACCAAGGTTTTTATTTTGATAGTAAAATTTTTATTGTATACAATTGTATACTAATAAGTTCACTAATATTCTCGTAATATTTTTACTGTACTTATAATTTCACTAATATTTTAATCGTAATATTTTTGGTTGTACTACTAATTTCACCAAGGATTTTTTCTTTATATTAAACTTCTTATTTTAATCATCATTTCACCGTTACTTTATACCGATAATTTCCACAACTAAAAAAACTCACTACCCGACAAGAAAAACTTCCAACTCAAACGTCCTCAAGAGCTTCAACCAAACTCAATGCCGACTCAACTCCCTGAAATTCTCAAACTCACTAACTGTCAGCTCAACTACCAATCACCAACTGTCTAACTTTAAAAAAATCAATTGAATAAAATCCTCATAGCGCACGCCAAAAAGAACATTGTCAGCATAAATTATTTTTTTAACGACTGTCATAGAAAATAATGCTTATTTCATACTGATATCTAAAACGATATTTTTCGGATTATTTATAGTACAAAAAGTTGAACTTTAACGTCCTAGGACTTTATAAAATTTTATAAAGTCCTAGGACGTTAAAGTTCAACTTTTTGGGCAAAATTTAAAACTCATTTCTTTTTATTTTAATAAATTTCCAGTATGAAATAAAATTTTGTATTTATCTCAAACGAAAAGTGTAAACTAGTAAACAGCTAGCTCGTACTTTAAAGTTTCACTTTTCGTTCTAGATAAATAAATAACTATTTCTATCTGTCAGGTTAAAAGAGAAAGTTGGCTTTTGCTGTTTAGCCAGCATTTTTTCTGCTCTTAAGCGGAAAGTAAAAACACAAGCAAAACCAAAGACATAATGGACAAAGACATAATATTAAAATTTATTAATTTCTTCTCCTCAAAACACTTTTGATTTTTTGGCTCTATAACCCGAGGACTTCTTTTTTAAAAAAGGCATTAATCTTTTATATTTACTAATATTCAAATTTTCTTTAACGATGAATGTTGATTTTGACATTGAATAATTTTACCACATTATTGAAGACTTTTTTGTCTGCGATAGTTCACCAAAATATGCCAAACACACATCTTCAGAATAAAAATTTCCTGTTTTTTTGTTCTTACACCAATTGATAAATAATAGGTTAGCTTTTTCATACCAGACTTTAGATTTTTCAGGCAACAGATCAAAAGTTAAATTGCTGGCTGCTTCTTTTATATGAGGTGAGGTGCTAATTATATCACTTTCATCACTATTGCTCATTTTAAATTATTTTTATTTAAAAATTGATATCAACTCTGTATAAATTTTAAATTTATTAATTTAAAATTTTAACTTGACGTCTGATACGTTTTTTAAACAACAAATAAATGCCTCCTTGGCAACTTTAATCGTATTTGTCGGCAGTCGTTAAAAAAATAGCATGTATACTTTGAGCAGAAAGTAAATTTTGATGAACGAGCAGCAATGTAGTACTTTCTGCTCTTAATATACAATATGCTATTGCACAAAATTATTTATTTCGTGATTTTTTCTTTTAATTATTTTCTTAGTTTTCATAATTAAGCAAAATCAAACTAGTAAAAAAATTAGCAAAGAACTTAATACGGCTTCCGGAAGTTTCATATGTAAGAAATATTGTAAAAGAATGTGTTCTTATGAACAAGTAGGTTAAGCAATTGATTGAGTATGAAAATCTCTATAGTATATTACTAAAGATATGGAGGATGGAAAATGGAAGCACAACTGACATGTAAATTGTAATATCTTGCCCGTTACAAAGGTCATGAAACGTAAAGATATCATAAAAATTCCGATTTCAAAAATCGACCCAAAAAGAATAACTCTCCATATCCCGAGTATCACTACTTCCAGTTTTTTTTCAATTTTTTGGACCTCAATCCGTAACTAAAATCCAACTTAAGTTAATACGTTGTATTAAGTTTGTTGCCAAAATCTGAAACTCATTTGTATAATGAAGTTGACACACATTGAGTTCCAACTTAAGTGAAAAGTTGTATTACAAAAAAGGAACTCAAATTTGAGTTCCATCTTGTTATACTTGGGATCGGGAAGTTAATATAACATAAAACTCTATTCAATTCAACATCATGGTAAAATGAAAAATAAGGTATTCTCACTAGAGTGAAAGCGATGCAATTTGTTAAATAATTACATTGTTGTTATTATCAATAAGAAAAGCTATTGTTTTTAAATTAAAAATATATTTAGCATGATTTATAAGTTAATTTATTAGTTAGTGAATTGATTGAAATTGATTCATTCATTAATTAATGAACTTTAGTATTTGTTTTAATATTAAAACATATACAAATCTAAATGCCGAATTAGGGCATGGTTAGATTAATCGATTGTTCCATTAATTGATCATTTCCCAAATTGTTCGATTAATCGAACAAAAAAGTTTTTAATCGATTAATCTAAAATAATGAAGAAGTTTAAAATTTACAATTATTTGATAAACGAATTTTTTACCAAATTGTAAAAAGGTTTACTGTCTAAAGGTGTATTTACTTTCTGTTACGAATTCATTTTTTAGTTTTTATGGGTATATAACACAAAGTACATTAATAAAAAAGTATGTTCACAATGCTAAAATCTTTACTTTGCCTTAAGTAATATTTATAATTTTTTTTACAAATCCAACCAGTAAACTATGGTTTGAAGAAAAGTGAACTCTCTTAATATTTTCTATTCTGTAGAATACAGCTTGTATAGTTTTTTAACATTTGCAATTAGTAAAGTATAGTTAATACATCTAATTTTGTGAGGACAAGAAATTCCACTGACAGTATGGGTATGAAGTCGGAAAGCAGATGAAATCTTTCTTTATATATATACAAAACGAGATCGATATTCTCTTTCACTTGAATACAAATTTATCTAAATTGTTGTTTTATCTTATGCCGTTGTAAGAGCTAAACTTTTAAATATTGTAACGACTCTTCGTTGGTTCTTTTCGATTATTGAGCAAATACGACAGTAAAAAGACGGATCTTTGGTTAACAGAATCTCAAACTTTATTTGTCAACAAATTACAGCAGCTTCCTTTTTTCCTTACAATAAATTCCAGGGTCTCCAATTTATGTCCGATAAACTTCACCGCTTTTCCACAATTTGAATCAACAATATTCGGAATCGTAAAATCTGTATTTACTATTCCACTAAGTTCAGATTCTTTTACTATTAGTACCCAGGCTCAAGTACCACCGATTATTCCTTATACTTGCGAATATTTGTAAAACACTTTTAATTGCAAAATTAAAACTGACTATCTGATATTTTTGTTCGCTTATTTATATCGAAAAATAAATAAATCGAAACTTCTATAATCCACTAGAAATCAATACTACGTAGTCCGTACATCTTGAACAGGCCACACCTGTTTTCATTCATACTTGCATTTGTATTAGCGAACTCAAATTTAATTTATGCAAAATGTATTTGTTAAAGGGAGTTAACTTTTGATTCATCTTTGAATGTAGAAAACATTTAGGCGGAACGTATTGGTTATTTATGATTAAATTAAATTAACCCATTCTGGACGAAGTTTATTACAATATGATATACCGAGCGTATTTGGTTAAACAAATTTAATAAAAATATTAGAATTAGAGAAAATTTTAATTAATCGATTAATCAATTAATCGTTCGGTTAAAATTTTTATATTAATCGTTAATCGAAATTTGGTCCCAATCGATTAATCGACCATGCCCTATGCCGAACTACTGTGCAGTGAAAACCTGCAAAAGTTTTCAACAAATGTGAAAAATCATACTCAAAACATAAGGTTTTTTCATTTCCAGAAAAATAAATCTATTTGTAATATGTATGTGGATAGAAGCATGTGGAAAAGGAAAATGTTCGTATTTATTATAAGAGAGTTTGCTCCTTACACTTCACTGAAAATGATTGGACTTTAAAAGATCGTTGAAAGTGGAACCTTATCTTAGAACATACAAGGAAATGGTCACTTCCAATGTTTGCACCTCTTAAGGAACGCACCTCCAGAATGCTCGAAAAGAAACGTGTTGTTACTATAGCACTTGATCAATTTAATTTCGAGAGTTTCCATTCGGTTTCCAAACAAAAGTCTTCTTATGAATCGATCGATGCGGAAAGAAAATACTGGCAATTCTCAAATTATTTGATAATGCAAACTCAGTAATTTTCTCAGCATTATCATTGTTGGTGTTTAACCTCTTCATAACCTCTTCCGGTGCTATGTAGAGAGCACTCTTTTTTGACGGAGGTCTTAGTTTCAGTATAGGTGCATGCAAGGTAATATGAGAAATATTGTTTTATGTGCCGCGTACCCGTAAGTAGCAGATCCTCTCATTGACCAGGATGCATTTCAACAAGGCTTCTTGTATGCGTGCACCAGCAAGAAAACCAGTACTAAGATCTCTTCGAAAAGGGTGACCACTACTCTATAAAGAGTGACTATTCCAATCTTGTTTTCCGATTATTGGCTGTCTAATTCCTTGCAGAGAAGTGATATCCATCCTTTACCTCTCACCCTCCGTTTCTAGACTTATTAAGGCATCATGAGCGATCAAGCAGCGCACGTTTCACGTTCCGATTCGGTAGTTTGGTTCTTTATCACGTCCAGGTAAAACTATGTTGTTTTGTTCGTGTCTGATATTCCTTTTTTGTTTAGCAAATTTAGAAAAGCTTTTTTCCGGGGTGATGATATTAATCTAAGTCCAAACCCAAATTTTGGTTAATGGTTCCGTTTTGATGTTAAGGTTATAAGAAGTCTTCAGGCGCCAATTTGCCATGATGTAGCGTATTAGACTACGTAGTTTTACTCTGCTTGTCTCCGATACACCAACCTAATTCTGTTTTCATTACCCAGTAAAATTTTCTTTAGAGTTAGAAAACTAAATAAGCAAATTAATGAAAAAAAAGTCCAAGCAGCACGTATATCCGCTAGAAATGGGTAGATTTCGGGACCAGACAGCTTTGCGTACAAATAGAATTGGATGTGTCAGATTAGTTTAAATAAAAAATTTAAGTAGAATAGTCCAAGTCCAGAATAATCCAAAAAATTTATCAAACCAAACTAAATACATTAACGGAAACTACTTTATCAATGCGATTTCGGAACAGTTTTATTTAATTTGGTTAAAACTAATTTTAATAACATATTAAATCCACCAAAAAGCAAATAAACGTTCTCACAACGTCACACCTACAACACCACCACACATAATTTATAATCTAAAATTGTCAAACAAATTTTACACCTCAAATAATTCAAATATCTACAATTTAGGAAGACTTTTGTAAATGTGTAATCAATATGCATATAAGAAAATATTCCTTAATTTAAAACAATAATGACTCAGCTTTGTTTTAATTTTTTTTTAAATTTTTGCGAAAAAAACTAAAAACTGAAAAAAAAACAAAAGAAATTTTTTTAATATTTTTTCTATGGGATATTTTTATATTTTTATGGAAGTTGAATTACAACAACAATTGAATGGCATGCATTAGGTTTAATGCTAATTACATTGACCTCTTGAGTTAGAAAGCTAAACATCTCTCAAGTTATAGTTGAAAAGTTTATCTAAAAGTTAATATAGGTTTAAATAATATTGACTCAAAAATGAATAAGGCATGGCCGTTTGCGTTTGTTTTCGTTCTAACAGCCCTGGTGTCTCAACCTCTAGACTTGAACTATTTTTTTTTTAAATTTTGAAAAGATTTATGTTCTAGTTAACGTATGCGTACACATTCAAAAGTGAGATTGGCCATTTTCAGCCAAATCAAGGACAACTAAGTTTATTAAATTATTAAAACAGCTGATTTTTCAGGAACCTGGAACGCCAAGGTTGTCATTTGGAAATAAATGATAGAAATATGTTCAAATATTCAATATTGATAAATTTTATTAAAATATTATGATTCAAACGGAAGTTATAACGCCCTAGATTTTTCAACTTTTTTAGCTCTAGCTACTTAACCTGTACCCGGATATGGCCAGTTCGCGAACTTGTTCAAAAAATTTTTTGCCGCAACGTATACAGAAAAAATTTTTGTTGTAGGTCAAGAAATGCGATCGTGAGAGTGCCGGTAAATTCCGTTATAGCTCATATCGTTATATATATATATATATATATATATATATATATATATATATATATATATATATATATATATATATATATATATATATATATATATATATATATATATCTATATATATATATATATATATATATATATATATATATATATATATATATATATATATATATATATATATATATATATATATATATATATATATATATATACATATATATATATATATATATATATATATATATATATATATATATATATATATATATATATATATATATATACATATATAAATATTTTTTTTGTTTTTCCGTCTCCGCTTATCATTCATAGTCGTTTGGCACCAAAATTTTTCCGAAATTCCGAGATGAAGCCCATTGCAATAGGTAGATTTTATGTTTTTTTTTTTTTTTTTTAATAAAATGTGATGCGTAGTAGGCATTACAATATGTGTCACAACAACACATAAAAACCTTTTAAGACCAAGGTCCCACAACAACATGCGTTCAAAGGACGTTAATGGACGCAAATCTGTTTTTTTTTTTTAATATTTTTTTGTTAAACAATGGATAACTAAACCATAAATCCCATCACATATAAAATATCACATAGGCCAATATTTCGTGATTCGATAGGGAAAATAAAAATAAAATAAGAGATAAAAAGCAAATTTGTTTTAAAAATTTGCAGGAACAAAACTAAAATTGGTTTGCCAATAGTCCAACTAATGGCATAATCCTTGATTATGGGACGCAGTATATTTTTCAATGATTAAAGCTCAGATATATAGATATATGAAGGCTCGTTTCTTCGAGCAAGCTACAGCGTTCCAGCATCAAGGAATATTCATTAGCTAAGATTGAGAGTGCTACCGTTGACTGAATACGGTTCATTTGCCAGCACCCCTAAGATATCACCTTGGCTAGTGATATCTCACTGCTATTGCCACTGGTATGCGATATCTCACGTTAACTCATATGCCAATAGCAGGGACTGGAGTACGCGGGGTTGTCACACCCGTGGATCAAAAAATAGAAAAAAATTAACAAATTAATAAAAACTGATCCCTCCATGCGTATAATTATATGAAATCTACCTAAAATAAGGGAAACCATAACATAAAAATAATGTTTTCTCTAATTTTCAAATTCAAACATTTTTTGTTTCTTTATATTCACTCCGGATGACGTCACACAAAATTTTCGATTAGCTGTCAAAAATACCTTATATTCGTTGTACCATGATTCAACATATAAGTGAAGACAACCTGTACAAAATTACGAAAACAAGTTCGTAATCATCTTTATCATTAATGATTATAAAACGCATATAATTATTGTTCTTCTTGTAAGGATCAAACATATTTTCCTTCGGTTTTGAAAAAACCTAAGTGTTTCATTCATGAGCCAAAAGTGAAATTCTTACCCTCACTTTTTTGGCATTTATCGACGTTTAAGGACTTACTGATTCTAAAATTCTGTACTGGAATTGTTTCAAAAAAATCGTCAAGAGTGTCAAAACAAGGAAATTTGCATATTTTTTGCTTAAAAAACGTTCATTTCAAGTGATTACGAATAGAAACATTGAATTTGAAGAAATCTTGATGGTCGGGATTGGTGTGTGAGACCAAAAACTAGATTATTGCATTATAAGTTTGTCAAAACAATGTGGTTATGTGTGTCAAAAGAAAGATTTTGATTTATTTTTTTACCCAATTTTTTGGAAAAATAAAATTAATTATTTGTAGAAATGAAATTTTATTATTGTTATTGAGAATTATGGCATCATAAGTTTTTTTAAAAAAATGTTGTCAAGTGTGTCAATTTAAAGATTTTGATTTATTTTTCTACCCCAATTTTTTGGAAAAAATAAAATTAATTATTTGTATGACATGAAATTTTATTATTATTATAGAGAATTATGGCATTATAAGTTTGTCAAAGAAATAATGTCAAGTGAGTCAAAAGAATGATTTTCATTTCTTTTTTAAAAAATAATAAAATTATTTATTTGGATGAAATTAAATGTAATGATCATGATATTATTATTATTGAGAATTTTATTGCATTGTGAGTTTGTCAAAAAAATATTGTCAAGTATGTCAAAAAAATGATTTCATTTATTATTTTAGAATAAAAAAATTTAGCTGTTTGTATGACGTAAATGTGAGATGGAAATTTTTGAATTTGTTATAGATTTTGAAATATTTTTGGAATTTTGAAAATAGTTTGTGGTATTCATTTTGAATGAATTTTCGGAATATTTTTAGAATTTTGAAAAATTTTAAATTTGTGATTTTATTATAATTTTTAGAATTTTGAAAAAGGTTTAAATTTTTGATGTTGTTATAATTTTTGCAATATGTTTAGACTTCTGGAAAAAGTTTGAATTTCGAATTTTTAAGAATTTTTGGAATATTATTAGAATCTAGAAAAAGTTTAAATATTTGATTTTATTATAATTTTTGGAATATTTTTGGAATTTTGAGAAAAGTTCAATTTTTTGATATTGTTTTTGCAATATTTTTAGAATTTTGGAAAAAGTTCGAATTTTAGAATTTGTAAGAATTTTTGGAATATTATTAGAATTTAGAAAAGTTACAATATTTGATTTTATTCTAATTTTTGGAATATTTTTGGAATTCTGAAAAAAGTTTCAATTTTTAATATAGTTATAATTTTTGCAATATTTTCAGAACTTTTGAAAAAAGTTTCATCTTAGATTTTGTAATAATTTTTGGATTATTTTTAGAATTGTGAAAAAAGTTTGATTTTATTTAATTTTTACAATATTTTTGGAATTTTGAAAGAAATATGAATTTGTGATTTTGTAATACATATTTTCTCGAAACGCTAAATGGAGAGGTTTTTGGGTAGTTTGCTGATTGTTTCATCTTTTCACTATATTATGTTAATTTATGATCTGTTATGATTTTCCGGCAACGTATTGACGTTTCGTGTTAGTTTTGTAATAAATTTCTAAACGGACATAAAAAAATACATGTACTTTAACAAAGATTAATGTTTGATATGCATCGCTGCCCAAAACTAAAAACAATGTCCTCATAAAAGTTTTATGCCGAAAACTATATCAAAAAACTTAACCAAAACCAAAGTCTTGATATCTCAGAGCTTGAGATTTCAGCCCCTCCATATTTTGGATTTGTTTTCTATAACCTTTTTTTTACAGTTAGATAACAAATAATCATTGCTTGTTTTTTGTTTTTGAAACATTCCGGATTAAAGATGTTTAGAATAACGTTCAATTAATCGAGTTTTCTAGATGGAAGGAATAGTATTTAAACAGTTTTTTCAGATCGAAGTGATAAGTTTTATTGATGATGTTAAGTGAATTAATTGTAAACGAAACGCTGAACCGTGTAAATAGAAGAAGTAATTTTAAAATTAGTTTTTTAAATAAAGATTTAAGTGTTATTTAATAGAAGTGTTTTGTATATTATTTAAGACTTGGTGAACTGGAAATTTCTACAAAAACCGTTGGAGTTTCAGAAACTAGGGGAAGAATATTCTAGTTTGGAATTTTGTGTATTACTTTCCTGTTGTTGTGGAATAATTAAAAGGTTGAATACTTAATAAAACCTAGTGTTTTTGCTACTAATCAGTGATCGAATTCAGAAGGTGGTTTGGGAATTACGTTTATTGAATTGCAAGTAAGGCCAGTTCGGAGAAAGATTGGAAAACGTGACAATATTTTCACCTTATGTGCAAACATTCTCTTTTTAATTTCTCAATAATATTTATTTAACTTACAAATTCACCATAAGAAAACGTTCATCCTAAGTTAGCTTTGCATAAGAAGCCCCATCTATGGTGTCATAGCGTTTTTAATATAGAAGAAAAACGGGCTCTAGACCGAGTTGTGAAAACTAGACCATCTTTGATTTTCCTGATACTTGGCATATAAGTAATATAAACAAAATAAAAAAGTCAATTTATTTTACAATTTTTTTAAAATGCATAGATTAAGCATAAGGGCACCCCAAATGCATGAAAAATGAAAACTATGTCAATCCGATGTAATTTTAAAATTAAATTGCTCAAGAACGGTTATTCCAATTTTATCAAACTTTTTTTGTTGGATAGGTGATTTGTCGTTTGAAAAAAATTAATTAATTGTTTTTGTAATTAATTTTATAATTAAATTATTAAAAAAATTTTTTTAAAGATGGGTCGAAAATCAATTGGGATTTAATTTATTTATTTTAAACGGTTTTATCCTTGCTCTAAAATATTTCAAATTTTCAAAGGGGCGTAAAATTGTGTTATTGAGATATTTAATTTTAAAGATTTTTGTCCGACATAAAATTCTAAAATTTTTTATAATTTTTTCAAACAACTTTCATTGACAAAAAACTTTAGCTATACCCAGGTAAGCAGAGAGGATTGTTTTGACATTGAGCCAAGCTTGTTTTAAGGTCGAATGTTGGGGCAAGCTTTAAAATTAACTTGGTTGAATGTTGTTTTAACCTTAAATGATAACCACGTACCATTATTATTTTTACACATTGGATTAATATTTAAATACAATGCTGAACCAATTCTAAAACAAATAAATCGAATTCATAGCTTTTTATTTTTTTATTCAATGTATGATTCACCATATGTGTGAATCAGTTCTTAAATTATTATTACAATCTTTGCTTAAACTAATGCCTTATATACTATTTCAACTGCTATTTTTTATTATTATATCATATATTTTGTTAGTTTTAGTGTTGATTTTATCATTTAAAATGTTGTTATTGTTTTTATGTTTATTTATTTCTATTTCTTCCAGTCTATCTAGATGTTGTCTTTTTCTTTTTTTATGTATTATTGTTAAATTTGTGTTGATATTGGTATATTTGTGTTTTTCTATTTTTAAATGTTGGGCATATCTGGATTTTGGATCACTTTTATTAATTTCACTGGTGTGTTCAATAAATCTTTTTGTGAAGGACCGCCCCGTTTGACCTATATAAAATTTACTGCAGCCATCACAGGTAATTTTATAAACACCTGTGTCTAAAGCTTGGGTTTTTTGGTTTTTAGGTAATTTTCTATTTTATTTTTGTTTTTGTAAGCTGCAATATGTCCATATTTTTTTAAAGTTTTTTGCATTATTTTGAATGTTGTTTTATTATATGTTACGCCTATGTATTTTTTGCCTGCCAAGTTTTTTTCATTCCGCAGTGTTGTTAGGGTTTGCAAATTTTTCTTGTTTTTATGTTTTCTATTTATTGTGTCAATTATTTCGTTTTTATATCCGTTTTTACTGGCTATGTATTTTATGTTATTTAATTCGTCTTGATAACTTTCTGCATTCATTGGTATATTGTTCAATCTATTGATCATGTGGTTGTATGCAGCTAGTTTATGTTGGTATGGATGATGTGATTTAATATTTATTGTTTGATCCGTTTGGGTTGGTTTTCGGAATATTTTGAAATTGTGTTTTGAATCTACATTTCTGATTGATAAATCCAAAAAATTTATTGTGTTATTTTTTTCATTTTCTAACTTGAATTTAATGAAATGTTCTATGCTGTTTATGTATTGTATATCATCAAATAGAATATGAAATAATAATGGAATCGGTAAAGAATGATATGGAAAGCACGATAAAAAAGAAAAGTGAAAATATAAAATTGAAATTAAAAAAGATAAAACAATCAAAACTAATAGAAATGTGAACTCAGCATAATAACATAATAAATCAATATAGACCACTACAATATAACAATAGAATAGAAAATTACACTGAAATACAGTTTAACAATCAAGAAACTCAACTACAGTGAAACTTCCATAATTCGAACCACCACATGCCATCAATTTTTGTTCGATTTAGGGAAATTTCGAAATATAGAACATAAAGCAGAATTTTCGAATTATTCTAAATGACTGAACTTTTTATTATTTTTAAACATATTTATTAAACAAATTCATTTCCAAATGAGTCAAACGAGTCAAAATAAAAAACAAAAAAAAAACGAACTTACAATATATTGACATAATGAAGAATTGCAACGAACAGAACAATTTAATATGTACATACAAAACATTAACTTACAAAACTACCGAATTACATAGTTTGTTCGTTGAAAAAATCTTTAATATTTGTTTGTTTGCTACACGTTGATGGTCTGTTGAAAAACTGATCTATCTTGTGAATACAAAATTGAATATCATCTGGAACATCGTTTTGCATTTCAATTGCTGTGCGGATTACATCAATCGAAGTTCGTATTTGTTGAACATTTGGTTTCTCTGGAGAAATTTCTTGGACTTCATCATCATCTGAACTCTCATGAACTGCGGTTGGCACTGAAAGTGTCAAAATTGCTTCATCGTCGAGATATTCTGTCACACAAATATCATTATCAAAATGAAGGTATTCCTCTGCAGACAAATTAATTGTTGACTGGTTTTTTGTTTTCCATTCGTTGTATACAGAAATATATCCATTCAGTTCTAAGTATTTTTCTTGGGCTCGCCTCTTTATATCTGCTAATGATAATAAATCTTCTTCATCCCACTCGACATCTTGAACAAATCCGGCCTTACGGAAACAATTTCTAATTGTGTTTTCCGTTACGTCGACAGCCCAAGCTGATGAAATTGTTCTTACAGCATCTAGTATGCTGATAGCTGTCGGTTTGTTATCCTCTAATCTGTTTAATACGAGATTTAAAATTTTCTTCCTATAGTGAGTTTTTAGGCTGTTTATTATTCCCATGTCCATTGGTTGAAGTTCAGATGTTGCATTTGGAGGCAAATATTCGACTCTTACAAACCGAAGCTTGGTTTCGATTTCTTTGGGATGTGATGGGCAATTGTCGACAAACAAGATAATTTTTCTGTTTTGTTGACCAAATATTTTGTCGATTTTCGTCAACCAATCTTCCCATATAGCACTCGTCATCCATGCCTTTTGATTGGAATAATACTCAACTCCTAGTGATTTAATTCCGCGAAATGATCGTGGGTTTTTACTTTTTCCAATGAGAAGTAGTTTTAGTTTTTCCGTTCCTGTCATGTTAGATCGCAACAGGCAAGTTAGCCTATTTTTGCTTCGTTTGCCACCGAAGCATTTATCACCCTTGACAGCAAAAGTTTTATTAGGGAGGCACTGAAAAAATAATCCAGTCTCATCACAATTAAAAATGTTTCGTGGTTCGAAATCTTTTATAAGCTGTGGTAAAACATCGTTTTTCCAGCTTAAACATGTGCTGGTGCTAACTGAAGCACTTTCTCCACAGACATTTCTAAAAACCATATTATGACGAGTTTTAAATTTGTCTAACCACCCACTGCTTGCACTAAAATTAGAAATATTGAGCGATTTTGCAAATTCAAGAGCTTTCTGCCTAATTAATGAACCACCCACTGGTAAGTTCTTATGTCTTGCTTGCTGCAACCAAGCAAGAATCGCTTTGTCAATTGTGTCGTACTTACACTGTTTTATTCGCTTTTTAGTTTTATGTAGATTATATTTACCAGTTCTATCCAACTTGAAACGATTTTTTAAGATTGTCGACACGGTACTTCGTGGGACTTGGAATTTAGCAGCCACATCTTTTTTAAGCATACCTTTGTCAACAAGTGCTATTAACTCAAGCTTTTGAGTAATTGTTAGGCATTTATATTTTTTTTTGTCCATTTTAATACGATTTTAATAAATTTTTTATTGTGACATTAACGTTACCACGAGCGGTTGTATGAAACTGCAATATAAAACTGTATAAAACACAAGTTTGAACGAAACAAACTAACCAAAATAACGTATTTATATGTACAACTATCTTTATCGAACGTGAAACTGAGATCACAATTTATTCAAAATTGTTAGTAATACATACCTTATGTAAGAACGAGACAAAACGACAAAAACATAAATTTTCTAATTGGAAAATCAAAATAAAGGAAAGACGGAAATAAACTATGTAAAAACAAAAACATAACAAAAGACAAAAAGTTCGAAAAATTAAGCCGTTTCTTATTTTTATTTTGATTTTCGTTTTTTTTCTTTCTTTTTTTTTTCGAATTTTCGTCGTTTTTAATTCGACTTATAGAGAAATTTGAATTAAAGAAATTCGATTTATGGAGACAAATTTACTCATAAAAAATGTCTTTGGTGCTTTTGCAAAATATAAATTCGAATTTATAGAGAAATTCGAATAATAGAAGTTCGATTTATGGAAGTTTGACTGTATTAGAAAGAGGATTGAAATAAGGCATACAACCAAACAACACAAGAAAAGAAATAAATGAAAATCGGTTAGAAATAGAAAATTCAATATTGAAAACTAACATTCACCACCAAAATGAAATCAGATCAATAATAGTTAATGAAACACTAAAACTAACAAAATATATGACATAATAATAAAAAATAGCAGTTGAAATAGTATATAAGGCATTAGTTTAAGCAAAGATTGTAATAATAATTTAAGAACTGAGGATGACGTAAGTCGAAATCGATATTCATTAAACTAAAAAATCAAATTCAAATTGTTACTATAAGGAAGTTTATATTATTATTAATAAAATAAAAATAAAAAATAAAAAAAAAAAACATATTAAAAAAGTATACTTTTAAATATTGCATTTTAATGTATAATTCAGTTTAATCCTTGGCTAGCTAACTTTGGTTACAGTCTGGGCCATTTGTGAATGCCTAGACTGAACCAAGATTCAGTTTATTATGTTACGCATTATTTACTAGTCTACTGTAGTGTAAACATGTGCAAGCCATATTAAATTTCTCTCTAATTTTATAAATGTTACTCTTTCAACAACTTCTTTCCACACATTTAAAGGAGGTCTGGAAAAAAAATTGGTTTGGTAGATCTGATCCAAGTCTTATTTGCCAGACTTGGCCCAAGGACATCAGTCCAAACTTGGCACAAGCTTGGGCCGTTTGAAAATATTAAGTCTGGCCCAAACTCCGAAAGCTGTTGCGGTGCGGGCTTGGCGCAGATCTGGCCCCTTAGCATTTTATTACCCGGGTATTGTAATGGAATTTCCTCATATATTGTAAATTTCTTGGTTACAGTCCATAATTGCACAAGTGCTGGAATTATACAACAATTACAATGAATTTGTTTCAACATTGGACCAAGCTTGGCCCAAAACTAAATATAGTAGTCAAAAGACACAATTTACATTTATTTATTTTAACCATTGGCTTAGTATGACAAAATGTATCAGACTAAGACTTGGCCACGCCTTGATAATCATTTCTTAGTTTTCCAAGCTTGGGCCAAGCTTGGCCCATTCGATAAGCCTTGGCATTTCTAACCTGGGTAATTAAATTCTAATTTTTTTTTAAATGGTTCTATCCGTACTTTAAAATATATCAAATTTGCAAAGAGGCGTTAACTCGTGTTCTTTTGATATTTAATTTTAAAGATTTTTAGACCGACTAAAATTCGCTTTTTTCAGAACTTCAGTGGCTATAAGTTTTTGTTTAATAATGAACAATCAGAATTTTAGTCGGACTAAAAATCTTTAAAATTAAATATCTCAAGAACACGAATTAACGCCTCTTTGTAAATTTGATATATTTTAAAGTAAAGATAGAACTATGTTTTACAAAAAAAAATTTAATTGATTTTAAAATGTTTTGTTATGGAAGTTGTTTGAAAAAATTATGAAAAATTAGAATTTTAAGTCGGACTAAATCTTTATAATTAAATATCTCAAGAACACGAATTTACGCGTATTTGAAAATTTTAAATATTTTAGAGTAAGGATAGAACTATTTGAAAAATATAATTAAATCCCAATGGATCTGCGACCTTAGCACCATCTTTAAAAAAATTTTTAATATTTTAATTTTAACATTAATTACAAAAACAAATTATTATTTTTTTTTTTCAAACGACTAACTTATCATCTATCGATCAAAAAAAAAGTTTGATGAAATCAGTATAGCCGTTCTTAAGCAATTTAATTTAAAAGTAACATCGGATTGGCAGAATTTTCATGCATTTGGCACCCATATGCTCAAACTATGCACTTTAGAAAAATTGTAAAATGAGTTGTATTTTTTATTTTGTCCATACTACTTATATGCCAAGATTCGGAAAAATCAAAAATGACCAAGTTCAAATTTCGACTTTTTCACCTGTGTAGATCACGTTTTTCATGTATATGTATAACTAATTCACAAAAAAATTCAACACCAAAAGAACTGGTCTAACTTACTAATCTTTTAAAAAAACTCACTTATAATGTGATTTATGCCCAAACGTCATAACATATGTTGTCAAAAGCTCAAAATTTAACATAAGCACAAAATGAAAAACAAAAAGATTTACTTATTAAAAAGTCATAAAAAAAACGGAACAACAAATTTTAAGTTTTCTTATGTTATTATTAAATTGCTATTTTTGTTTTTTAAAAAGATTATGATAAAAGTTTCCCTTGTAAAAGAGAATTAGTGAATTCATACAATAGTTCATCATGAAAAACATAATTACCTATATAATGAAACGTATATGAGGTTGTGATGTGAATTCACTTATTTACTTTTGTATATGCTCTTCTCTTCTAATGAATGTTTCACTGAATACCATGCTGACTTCATTATGAATATCAGTATTATGGAACTCATGCAGTTATTAATGAATATCTATCGGAAACTCATGAATGATAAAACAGAGAGTTCATGAATGAACTTCATCGGGGATTTCACTAATAACAAACTGACGAAATATTTAGTGAATTTTCATAAAAGATTCATCACTGATGATATGATAGAATTCATTAGCAAATTTCAGCAGGAACTTCACTACTATAGAATAGTCGAACTCATTGATTACTTAGTTATTATAATCGAAATCAATTATGGAGTTAGTGAAATCAATGTGAATATAGAGCGTAAAACCCGTACAGAATATTTAGAATAAAAATAGTATAGAACACAGAATAAAATATAGAACAAATGAAAATTGTGGTATTTTAAAAGCCATTTTCATGTTTTAAACTAGAATTTTATTAATTATAAATTTTTTGAGGCATTAAAATTAATTTAATAAAGCATTAATATTTTTTAAGGAGATGGTTCTTCCTTCTTCCTCTATGATTTAGTCACGTCAGTTTTTTCCTGAAATTAAAAACTATTATAACAAAAAATTGTTGTTTTGCAGCTTCTTCGATTTTCTGTACCGTTAATCACTGATTTGTATATTGTTTTTCAACACAATATATCACTTTTAACCAAAAACTGACAAAAATCACAAAGTTGCACCTCTAAACGTAAAAACAACACTAGAAAAAATTTGTTGACTATGTTTACAAGATATATCAAAAAGAATCATAAAATGCAATGAGAGTAAAGAGAGGGAGTGAAAAATGTTAGTTGCTGATAAATATCATGAAAGTAATTAAGAACTTCATCAAAATGTTCATCGCAGGATCACTTATTTATTTCTTTTAAGAAATACAATGAAAATATCATCAATACTTCAATATTTTTTGCTTATCTGTAGTTGTTTAATATTTTTTTTTTAAATTGTATTAGTAAACTGGTGAACAATTTTTACTAGGGCAGTTGACTAATTCAATTTACAAAAAAAATATTAAACAACAACAGACAAGCAAAAAATATTGAAGTATTGATGATATTTTCATTGTATTTCTTAATAGAAATGAATGAACTTTGTTTTACCGCCCACCAAAATTATGGAAAAAACGTTCCATCCCAGTGAATCAAATACGATCTTCGAATTGTTTAAATATATAAATTAATTAATTTATTGTATGGTGCTGTAACGTTATATCGACTGGAGTGGATCAAAATTGAGTTTTTATCGATGTTTGGATGGTTTATGTCAGGAGTAAGTTAATTGATCGTTTATGTTTGTAGATATTAATTATTTAAATCTAAGTGTACATATTAATTTCTTTGAGTTCATATTAGATATTTTCATATTTCTGAAAACAAACTCTTAACCAAAAGTTGAATTATTTTATAAAGTAAAACTGCCAAATAAATTAGAGTATCCGAGAATATCTAATAAGTTTCATCCTTCCTTTAGTAACAATTAATGCTTTATTTCTGTATTATCAAATAAATTTAATTTAATCAATTTTGTTGGTGTTTTCAATTAAATCTAAAATTTCTTCTGTATAACAACAAATTTTATTTTGGGTAATAAAAATGAAACATTAAATAAAACAGGAACAATAGAAATTTAGATTTTACACAAAAACTACCTAAAAGAAAAATAACGTACACGAGATGAGAAAATTAAATTCTGAATTGAAAAATTTTAAATGAATAATTGTATTGATGTGGAATTAGAATTAGATAAGGATAAATGAAATAATATAGGTATTTTGAACATGTTACCAATCGTCATATAAAAAAATATTATATGTACATCTTAATTCCAACTCACAACGTATGAATATGTATTTCTGTCACAAATAATATGTATTATTATAATATATACATATCTGACTTGAATTTTATCAGCAAATTGGTAACTTAAAAGACACACAACACTGTTTTTCAATATTTTATTATGTGTTCAAAATAAACTTGTTTAACGATGCCACCCAAATCCTTTAGATTTAGAGCAACATCTAAAACGGTCGAAACAAAATTCAAAATCTATCTATTGATTTATTATGAAATCTCTGTGATATCAATGACCAAAAACAATACTATCTATACTGGTTTTAGAAGCAGCACATACATATTTTGTTTCCTACAACGATAAAGTATAATCGACACGGATACTATGAGAAGCAAAAATTTTAATCGATAATTAAATGAAATAAAAAATTGAAGTTTTGTTGGATCTTAATCGCATAACAAAAACAGCTGTTTACATTACTTTTAAATAAAAACGACTAATAATGATATTACCAATTAAAAGATGTACCAAAAAGTAAAAACTAACTTCATTTAATTTTGCTTATACATACCTTTACTAGTTTCTTAATACGATCTAATATGTCCTTCAAACCCATCTATTGGACCTATTTTTACTATTTTTTTTAAATAATCAGTGGCGAAGAGTCGGTATAGACAGTGTCCACCCAAACTTAATATATAAAATATGTAGGAGCTGAAATTTCAAGCTCTGAGATATCAAGACTTCGGTTTTGGTTAAGGATTTTGATATAGTTTTCGGCATAAAACTTTTATGAGGACATTGTTTTTACTTTTAGGCAGCGATGTATATCCAACATAACTCTTTTTTAAAGTATCTCTGTTTAGAAATTCATTACAAAAATAACACGAAACGTCAATACGTTGCCTGAAAATCATAACAGATCATAAATTTACATAATATAGTGAAAAGATGATACAATCAGCAAACTACTCAAAAACTCCATTTAGCCTTTAGAGAAAATATTACAAATTCAGAAATTCATATATCTTTCAAAATTCAATTCAATCTTTCAAAATATTGTAAAAATTAAATAAAATCAAATTTTTTTCAAAATTCTAAAAATAATCCAAAAATTATTACAAAATCAAAGATTAAAGTGTTTTCAAAAATTCCGAAAATATTGCAAAAATTATAACAATAACAAAAATTGAAACTTTTTTCAAAATTCCTAAAATATTCCAAAAGTTAGAATAAAATCAAATATTTAAACTTTTTCTAAATAATATTCCAAAAATTCTTAAAAATTCAAAACTTCAAAATTTTTCCAAAATTCTAAATATATTGCAAAAATTATAACAATATCAAATATTGAAACTTTTTTCAAAATTCCAAAAATTATAATAAAATCAAAAATTTAAAACTTTTCGAGATTCTAAAAATATTCCGAATATTCTTACAAAATCAAAAATACCCATTTTTTTCAAAATTCCAAAAATATTTCTAAAACCATAACAAATTCAAAAATTTCCATGTCACATTTACGTCATACAAACAGCTAAATTTTTTTTCCCAAAAACTTGTCTAAAAAAATAAATGAAATCATTTTTTTGACATACTTGACAATATATTTTTCACAAACCTATAATGCAATAAAATTCTCATTAATAATAATATCATGATCTATTACATTTCATTTCATCCAAATAAATAATTTTATTATTTTCTTAAAAAAGATATGAAAAGCTTTCTTTTGACACACTTGACAACATTTTCTTGACAAACTTATAATGCCATAATTCTCTATAATAATAATAAAATTTCATGTCATACAATTAATTAATTTTATTTTTTTCCAAAAAATTGGGGTAAAAAACTAAATAAAAATCTTTCTTTTGACACACTGGACAACATTTTTTTGACAAACTTATAATGCCATAATTCTCTATAATAATAATAAAATTTCATGTCATACAAATAATTAATTTATTTTTTTTTCAAAAAATTGGGTAAAAAATAAATCAAAATCTTTCTTTTGTCACACTTGACAACGTTTTTTTGACAAACTTATAATGCAATAATCTAGTTTTTGGTCTCACATACAAATCCCGACCATCAAAATTTCTTCAAAACAATGTTTCTAAATTCGTAATCACTTAAAATGGACGTTTTTTAAGCCAAAAATATGCAAATTTCCTTGTTTTGACACACTTGATGATTTTTTCGACACACTTCCGGTACAGTTATCGAGCACAGCGTCCTTTCGGCTCTTTCCATTGAGTAAACCTATTTTTAGAAAAAAAAATTTGAAATCCGTCCAGCGGCTTTCTAGATTTCGTAGGTTGTGACATTCATACATTTATTGTTTTTTGCGTTTTTAGAATCAGTACTTCCTAAAACGTTGAGAAATGTCAAAAGAGTGGGGGTAAGAATTTCACTTTTAGCTCATGAATGCAAAACTTAGGTTTTTTCAAAACCGAAGTAATTTTTCAAAACCGAAGTAATATGAAACTTTGTTCTTATGTTGTTTGCATATTGTCAACTTAATACTATTTTGTCTAATGTTTAAAGAAAATCTTTAAGTTTTAATACAATAACTAGAACAAAAAAAATTCAGCTATGTTCCTGAAACTTTAATACAAACAAACAAAAAATTTTTTCTCACAGTAGACGTTTCAAATTATGACTACTGTATAGCAACTAGCAACAAATAGCAACAACAACAAATTTTCAATTTTTGTTCCTTCTTGGATATACAGTTTTGTTTATGTCTATTTCTGGTTAAATATTTTGTTTTGCCATACTATTTCGGTTTTTTTAAGAAAAAACAATTGAATTTCACGTTTTTTGGTATAAAATGGTGGATTAAGTTGTTTTCCCCCTGCAAATTGTTGTTTTCCCCTGTTTGCGAATACTTTTCAATTGATTTATATGGGCTGGCTTTGAAATTCATCAAAATTGAATATACCAGCTGAAAGCTTTTGTATTTCTTCAATAGATAGCAGCACTAACTCGATTTCGAAAAAAATGGACTAACGTTGTTTTTCCCCTGTACCCTTCGATTAAATGATATCAAAACAAAGGAGATTGTTGTTGATTTTTGAATTGACATAAATACTGAAATACTGTTGATGAAATTAAATGGGAGTAATAAACAATTTATGATACACAAAATCGATTAATTTTTAAATATTTGAAAAGTCCAAATGATTTCTATATTCATTGTTCACCAACTAAATTTAGTCTTAGTATAAAACTTTTAACGTGCAACTTATTGTCAGATGTTTTTTTATCGATCTCCTAAACGAATGGAAGTTCTCAGGGAGAGACGATTTACACTCCCTCGCTCAAGTGAGACTATATGTAATTACTACATCGAAAAAATACAAACAGTATAATATTAGGTGTAATTATAAAATGATAATTGTCCTAAAATTTTTAGTTAAACGATAATTATTTTAATTATTTAGTTAAGTTAAGAAAAAATTTATAATCGAACTTCCCTCGGTGATAAAAACTCAAATTTTTTAGAAAATCCCTCAACCAAGTGGCGTTGTTTTCGGCCTGAAAGACCTAAGTACTACAATCTCGAGCGAAAATAGGAAATCTTACCCCCTCAATCAAAAAAGAATGAAATGTCGGTCTGCCGTCACAACCGACAAAATCTAGAAACCCGCTGGAGCGATTTAAAATAAATTTTTTTTCTAAAAATAAGTTAACTTAAAGAAAATATCCGAAAGGACTATGTGTTCGATAGCTGTACCGGAAGTGTGTCAAAAAATTGTCAAAACACGAACATTTTTATTTGATTTTGAATTAATTTTTGGAATATTTTCAGAATTTTGAAAATAGTTTTAAATTTTGATTTTGTTATAATTTTTGCAATATTTTAAGAATTCTAGGAAAAGTTTGAATTTTTGATTTTGTTATAGTTCTTGCATTATTTTTCTAATCTGAAAATAGTTTCAATTATTGATTTTATAATAATTTTTAGAATATTTTTCAAATTTTGCAAAGTTTAAATTTTGGATTTTATTATAATTTTTGGAATATTTTTTAGAATTTTGAAAAAGTTGTGCTTGTACTTACTTGTTTTTTACATAGAACTTTATGTTTAATATCCATCGCTGCCCAAAACTAAACACAATTTTTTGCTAATCTCTTCTTACTATATCCTACATCTTTTACCAAAGAATGCTAAATAATGAGCTTCAATAATATACTGTGATAAAATCAAGTGTTAAAGTCCGGGCGTTTTATAAAAATATAGATCTGAAAATGGGTTAAACAATGTTTATAGCGAGGTCGTTAAATTAATAACTCTTTTTTTACAATTCGAATGACTATAGATTCTCGTGAGAGATTTAACAGTACTTTGGAACGTATTAAAAATGAGCTAAGAAATTCTATGAAAGTACAAGACTGGAAGCTTTGTCACTATTATCGATTAAGAAAGTTTCTACAAAAATTAACTATTGAGCCAATTTTTAAAGAAAAAGTTATTGATACAGCTATAAAAATCATAGAGAGGAATTGAACTAAAAAAAACATAATATTGCAGTTTATTTTTTTAGTTTTATCATTATAATAGTTGTTAGTTTTTACTTATGGTGAATTAAGAAAAATATTTAAAAATATAAATAATAAATAATAGAAGCTAGAACTTCTCAATTCAAAATTTTATAATCCAATCAAAGTAATTGTTATTTTTTGTTATTTTTATTTTTTTGTTAATTGTTGTTGTTTTTGTTAATTGTTGTTGTTGTTTTTTTATTGTTTTGTTAATTGTTTAACAATCGATTTGTTTGAAAAAATAACAAATATTTTGTCAAAGAAATCTTGTTCAAAATATTTTTATTTCAAAATTTGTAAAATTTTTAATTTTGATTTAGATTAAACAATCTTTATTAAATATTACTTTGAATACTACAATCTCTTTTAAATATTACTCGGCTGGCGCCTCGATTTGCAAACTTCACATACGTCCAAAAACCTTAGCTTCACGTCCTTTCATCAATGTACTATAATTGGTTTCTACTGGCATATTAATAAAACCTTTGAATATGTCCACCCTAGCTTTGAAGCACGCTTTGCAACTGTAAATAGTTTGTATCAAAATTCACCATCATCATTTATATTATCATTTCATTTACAGTATTTCTCATTGAGTAATGTTTATACTATTGCTTACATTTTCTTCTAAAATCTAAAGGATAAGTATAATCCCAATCAAAGTATGGAAGGAAATTTTTTCAGTTTTGGGTTTTTCCAGTTTATTTACTTTTGTATATTTTGTGTCATACGTTTTCAAGAAAATCTTATAAGAAAAAAATCAATATGCCGACATTCAGAACTTAAATGTAACAGATTCAAAATATAAGATATGTATAACTAAAGCCGTATTATTTATATTGAATATGGAAAGGAAAAGGATTTGGATTTACGTTTGAGTGGATTTCAAAAAAAAAATTTGCAGAAAAACATATTTAACTTTTAATATCCGTTAACTACCAAACCATTATTTTTATAATCTTATAAAAAATATTGAAAACGCTGAAGCCTGACTAATTGTTGCTTTAGCTTTTTCTTATACATATATACTAAAACCGGAAAACGTTGTTTTGCCATATAAATTATTTCTAGTCAATATTTTGGATGAAATGAAAAATAACTAACTTAGTGTAAGCGTGTAGGGATGTGATTTATGACTGCAAGAGGAATGAAGCGTTGTGGACCACGACGGCCTATGAAAATAACAAAAAACCAACCATTCATTTTTTAATTTATTGTTATTTATAAACTTAACTAATATATTTAAAATTATATCTTATATACATTAAAATACATTAAAAAATGTTATATACATTAAAAAATGTTATCCATATTTGATATCACTAATTATGACAGTTAAAAAAACAATATCAATCTCTAAGTGCAAAGGAATGTACGATATTTTTTGTACGTCCGTCTTTGTTTGCCCACGTCAGAACATCCCACGTATAATTGCCCGTGTGAAAAGCGTACGTTGAACGTGGACTGACTGGGAAGTGTTTTTGTTTGACATCACCTGAAAGGAGTAACAGACTGCCGCCAAATAGTTTGTCGTTGTTTTTTAGGTCTTTCAATGTAATATTAAACACCTCAAACGAATGTTTGAGTGCCATAGTGCATTCATCCTAGATGATAATTTTGCACTGTTTCAGCACTGTGGCCATTGACGATTGTTTTTTTATATTGCACACTGCGTCTGGATTCTTTTGAATATTCAGTGGCAGCTTAAATGAGCTGTTCTGCTTCCATCCAATAAAGTTGCTGCAATGCCAGATGATGCAACGGCCAATGCGATGCCATTACTTGATCGTATTTCGGCAAGAATTAGCGGAAATAGAAATGTTTGGCTAGTTCCACTTGGTGCATTCAAAAATAGAATCCACTTTGTCCTACCAAAACTGCCAGCATAATGCGGTCGTAAATGGTTCTTTGTTCCTTCGTCAGTAGTTTAACTTTGCTGGACAAAATCGCAGCCACTTCTACAGTATTAAACTGCAGTTCACGATTCATTTCAGTCTTCATTAAATCAGATGCACTTCGATGCGAACGCATACCGAAATGACTGATTGATACATTGGCAATGACAATGCAAAGATCCACGATAGAAATCAATGCTTCATTGTACATAGCGTCGCTGAATGTTATTATTAGATCGTTGCACCATGTACGATGTCGATACAATATATCACCAGTCATTGAATCTTTGTGATTATCCCACAACGTTTCTATTCGGGCCGGAAAACATGTAGTCAACACTATAGCGAATGGTGGACAAATTTGTGTTGCTGTACAGTTCAATGCTGCATCAGCAAGCATACTGTCCCACTGGTTGTCGTCTTCTAGCAAACCGAGTGCAAGGCATGTCCATTCACTTTACGTATATCTTGAAATGACAATGGGCCAGTGACATTAATCAGCAACAGTCGTAGAGTAAAGCACTCAGGCTGCTTTGAATTGACTGTGTATACTCTCCCCAAGGTATTTGATTTGAATAAACCAGGGCATGCATCAATTGGTGTGCCTTGCTTGCGGGACATCCATTTTTTTGTTTGAGCCCATGTGTAATAGCGTGGTACTTCTAAATAGAGTAGTGTTTGTGCAAAGAAACTAAAATCATCCGCACGGTTTCCACAATTCATAAAATTCGGTAAGTGTAGTTTTCGGTGGATTTATTGCACGATCAATCACTGTCTCGTTTGTGAAAAATACGCGCTGGCCATTTTCAAGATAGACGGTTAAATGGATAAATGCTGGATCCCGTTCATGAATTTGGAAACCAAAGATACGCCAGACAGCTTCATTGGAGCTGATGTACCGTTTAATTTGGTAGAGCGTTATTTCATCGTTGTTTTTCAACGGAGGAGCATTCACATTGGTATTTTCAATTCGAAATACAGCCATATCTCTTCCTTTATTCACATACTTGCAAATGTTTTTGATGCTCTTCACCGAACTGCAGAACTCAACATTTATAATAGCATTGAATGTTGTGCTCAGCAGAGGCGAATATGATACTACCCAAAGATTGTCAATGTTTGCGTTGTTGATATTTTTTGTAAATTTGTGTACATTTGTGATCGTATCGTTAGTGAGATTTTTAGGAAATCACTTTGTACATTTTCCATCTGCCATGCAAGGCGATAAACGATTCAGATTATCATATGGGCCATGAATCATGTTTGTTGTAACAATATCAAACAACAATTGATCAGTAGACGGATCTGGAATCCCCGCAGAAATTATAATATCGATTTCTCAGGACATATTTTGTCGATTATCCAAATCAGAATGTGTGCATGAGGTAATCCTCGCTTTTGGATTACATCATACATGTAAACGTGATAAATAAACACAGTCGTTCGTATTCGGGCACGAAAGTCAAAGATTCCTGTATGCATTCTTGCATATTTTGTGGACTGCCTTTGTACGATGATGGAAGAATAATAGAGCTACTGATTTCGACGTTGTTTACAATAGCGTCTCGCAAGTGGATGTATTCTTCCGCACGCAGCTTCTGTTGATTACATCGTAAGTATCGTAGTCGTTCGCTCCCTATCTTCATGTACATATCGACCATGAACTGTTGGCAAAGCTCACGACATCTTAAAATGACGTTGTCCTGACCACGTCTAATCATCATACGATATACGCATAGTAATCCTTCGAGCTAACGTTTTTTTTGCTTCGGCTCCTGTAATAATATATTCATAAATAATAATTCAAATTAAGTAATGATGTTCATAATGAGTTAAGTTTTTTGTTTCGGCCAGTGCTGCCAGATCGCGAAACGTATCGTGCCACGTACATTTTAGTTCTCAAGAATTTTAAATTTTTGTTCACGATCTGGCGGGACTGGTTTTGACTTCTTTAACAACATATTCATAAATATTAATTCAAAATGAGTAATGATGTTGTTCATAATGAATGAAGTGCAACTAGTAAGCCTGTATGTTTGAGAAATTCGGAACCTAGTATAGGCATTGAAACGTCAACAACTATAAGTTCCCATATGAGAAATTTCTCCGAAGGTCTAGATTTAAGCTAAGAGTTTTTGTGACATAGGCTGAAATGGGAGTGCCGTTTGCTGCAAAAAGAAAGTTGTGTTTGGTTTAATTTTTGCTAGGTTTAGAGGAATGACTAAGACATCAGCTCCAGTGTCTATCAAGAATTTAGTATTTAGATTAAATTCAGGTATTAGAAGACGACTATTGGGATAATCATCAATACTCCTGATAGCATACTGATGATCATTTATAAGTTTTTTGAAATTTCAGGTTTAACGGCGGATTGTGTCTGGAATTTACATCCAGGAACACATTTCAATGCTTTCTTGCCGAAACGGTTTCTAGACCGTCTAGACGTCCCGGTTTCTAGACCGTGATCTGGAGTTGTTTCGCCGGTTATGAAAACGAGTACTGGAGCGAGATCTATTGTCAAAGAGCATTATAGTTGAAATTTCTTTCAGAATCGTAATTAAGGCGGATAATTCGTTCGAAGTTTTCGCTGTGGAACACTCTAATTTGTCATCAAGTGTTTGGTATGAACTTGTCGTGGGCATGGTGAGGGAGTTTTTTGTGGTAGAAGGCATAAAAACAGAACAAATTTGTGGTTGACGCAAGATTGCCATTATGTTATCAGCCCTTTCAGCGAAATTTTGCAGAGAAAAATCATTAGGTGTGGGAGGAATCGGTGTAACAGCAGTTAAAGTAGAAGAGGTTGATGCAGTGTGCATCGATTGCCATTTATGGAATTTTTCCTCAACCAGTTCGTTGAGGAGTGAAAGTGGAACCATTGGTTCTGGACTGTCTTTAGGTTTGTTGAGTTCATCAGTGGATGATTCGCATTTGAGGTCACATTTTTGTGAGCCATGTTTAAGATTTGAATTTAAAATCAAATTGAAATACTAAAATTTAATGAATATTTAATTTTAAATTTAATGAAAGTTAAAAAAAATGTATATCGTATTTAATATAAGAAATTTTACATACGTAATATTTCTTATATGATAATTATTATTTCTTCTTGTTGAATAATTTAAAAAGTACTTACAGTTTATCAATACAATATTTGGTATATGTTGTGAATTCGATTCCGCTGTTGATTAGGTTGTGTTAAATTCGGTGGTCACCAATTATATAGCATATTTGCTATATATGTTCATGGAATCCTCCATCAATGATCCAACTGGTATTGAATTTTCTTCTCCCTTTTGCCGACAAGTTCTTTAATTTTATTTTTAATTTTATTCGACTTACTGTAGTTTTCGATGTCCAGATATACCGGTCATAGACCCAAAAAAAAGAGCTTACCTTCTGGGAAATCATTTCTCTAAAAATTCCACACTTAAAGAAACCAATTTCTTGCCTAAGCCAATTCCTAGAGTTTTGCACAACATGATGCGCATAATTTTTTGGAAAAGCCTCATTCGGAAAATGCTTCTACAAATTAATACAAACAAAACAACTGGGCCTGATCGTATTCCCCCAATTATTCTTAAAACCTTTGCTAAGGAGTTAGCGCCAATCCTTACTAAAATCTTTTATTTGTCATATAAGAAAGGAGTTTTTCCCGAAATATGGAAAACAGCAAGCGTACAACCAGTTCCCAAAAAGGGTAGTAAGACTGATCCAACATATTACAGACCCATTTCAATTTTATCGGTTGCTTCTAAAATTTTTGAAAAATACGTTAATTTTAATGTATAATTTAATTTAATTTTAATAGTCTCGAGTGCCTTCAATCCACAAAGATTTAAAAAAAAGTCCAAGCGGCACGTATATCCGCTAGAAATAGGTAGATTTCGGGACCAGACAGCTTTGTGTACAAATAGAATTGGATATGTCAGATTATTTTAAATAAAAAATTTAAGTAGAATAGTCCAAGTCCAGAATATTCCAAAAAATCAAACCAAACTAAATGCATTAACGGAAACTACTTTATCAATGCGATTTCGGAACAGTTTTATTTAATTTGGTTAAAACTACTTTTAATAACATATTAAATCCACCAAAGAGCAAATAAACGTTCTCACAACGTCACAACTGCAACGTCACACCTACAACACCACCACACATAATTTTATAATCTAAAATTGTCAAACAACTTTTACACCTCAAATAATTCAAATAATAACAATTTAGGAAGACTTTTGCAAATGTGTAATCAATATGCATATAAGAAAATATTCCTTAATTTAAAACAATAATGACTCAGCTTTGTTTTAATTTTTTTTTAAATTTTTGCGAAAAAAACTAAAAACTGAAAAAAAACAAAAGAAATTTTTTTAATATTTTTTCTATGGGATATTTTTATATGTTGATGGAAGTTGTTGTTGTAATTGAATGGCATGCATTAGGTTTAACGCTAATTACATTGAGACCTCTTGGGTTAGAAAGCTGAAAATTTCTGAGGTTATAGTTGAATAGTTTATCTAAAAGTTAATATGAGTTTAAATAACATTAACTCAAAAATGAGGAAGGCATGGCCGTTTGCGTTTGTTTTTGTTCTAACAGCCCTGGTGTCTCAACCTCTAGACTTGAACTATTTTTTTTTTAAATTTTGAAAAGATTTATGTTCTAGTTAACGTATGCGTACACATTCAAAAGTGAGATTGGCCATTTTCAGCCAAATCAAGGACAACAAAGTTTATTAAATTTTTAAAACAGCTGATTTTTCAGGAACCTGGAACGCCAAGTATGTCATTTGAAAATAAATAATAGAAATATGTCCAAATATTCAATATTGGTAGATTTTATTAAAATATTATGATTCAAACGGAAGTTATAATGCCCTAGATTTTTCAACTTTTTTGGCTTTAGCCACTTAACCTGTACCCGGATATGGCCAGTTCGCGAACTTGTCCAAAAAATTTTTTGCCGCAACGTATACAGAAAAAATTTTTGTTGTAGGTCAAGAAATGCGATCGTGAGAGTGCCGGTAAATTCCGTTATAGCTCATATCGTTATATATATATATATATATATATATATATATATATATATATATATATATATATATATATATATATATATATATATATATATATATATATATATATATATATATATATCTTATATATATAAAAAAAAATCACGTGTCACGATGTTTGTCCGCGATAAACTCCGCAACAACGTAACCAATCTTAATGAAATGTTGTACAGTGTGTGTATAATGGTCCAACTTGAGAGATAGGATAGTTTTTATTTCAATTAAATGTTTTAATATTTTTTGATTGCGAATTAAATGTTAAATATGGATAGTTCATAAGCAAACTTTCAGATGGCGGCGTAAATTAATTAATTTACTGTCAAACCTGCTTTATCGACATTTTAATCATCCATGTAGGGCAAATATAGACTATCAAATATGTTATTGAGCGATTATTTTGTTCCGGTGTTTGCTGCAATGGCACTGCAAAAGGGGGAAAAGAAAATAGATTCAATAAAATTTATATGGGATTTCATATAAAACACAACTTGAATAACTTTAAAAATTATCTATGAAATTTCTCATTTTGCTACAAATAATTGAAATTTCTTTTGGCGCTGCAAAAAGGGGAAAAGAAAATAAATTCAATAAAATTTATATGGGATTTCATTCAAAACACAACTTGAATAATTTTAAAAATTATCTATGAAATTTCTCATTTTACTACAATTAAATAATTTAAGTTTCTTTATGAACTATTATTGACAATTACTGACAATATTAAGCATAATATATAATAGTACATTATATACCGAGGTGATAAAGTAAATTTTCTACATTGAGGTGGATATTAATTCGCGAGAAACGAAGTTTCGAGCGAATTAAGCACCGAAATGGAGAAAATTTTCTTCACCGAGGTTTATATACTATTTTTTTTACTACTTGATATAAAAAATGCACTAAAACTCTTTAATTATTCACAAAATAAAATGTCAATTAATAAGCAAATGGTGAATAAATAAAAATTTTGATTTGGTGAAACATTGTGTATCATATCATTGGATTGCGTATTGGATATTTATTATTCAGGGCTGCTTAGTTAGAAATTTATTTTCAAAGAATTTTCTTAAAACTATATAAAAGTCACATATGCTTTGCATTAAAAAATATAGCTTTTATTTATTTTTGACATGAATTGAATTGAATTGAAAATCTGTTCAATATTGTTGAGTCAAATTTAGAATTTTTTTAGTCTAAAACTCACAACTAAACTAAATTTCTACAGAATTCTGTTTAACACGAATTAAAATTTCAAATAAACTAAACTATAGTTGCAAAGAAATTTTTGCATTCATTCATTATTTATTATTATTAAAATAAAATCAAAACGCTTATTATTTTTTAATATATTATTATTATTTTAAGAAGAAACTAAATAAATTCAAAGATGAGCTCAGTTAACAAACGAACAAAAATTATATTTTCATTATTTACTAAGGTGCTAAAATACTTATTATTAGGTGTGGGGAATAATTATTAGTAACCTTAGCTGAGAAAAATAACTTTTTTATTCGCCTATATATTAAAGTGTTACTTTATTACTGTGATTTGCGGCTTTAAAGTATCACTTTTCAACTATTTATTTTGTCGTCATAGCTACGTCCAAAAAAGTAAAAAGCATTTGTATTTGTTTAAATTCTATGAAAAATAAATTTTTTTATCAAAGCAACCCGCAAATTCAAAATTTAATTATCCAATTAAAATAGTTGTTATCATTTGTTGTCATAGAATTTGGAAAAAATAATAAATATTTTTTCAAAGGTTACTTGTTCCACATATTTTTATTTTAAAATTTATGAAAATAAAAATGCAGATAAATAATTTTAATTTAGAATAAACAACTTTTCTTAAAATATTTTGCTTGCGGCGAATAAAAAATAGTATATGATGCACGGACGTAAGCTATTTTGGACTTGATGTGGGTGCAAATCTCGGCTAGCGCCTCGATTTGCAAACTCCACATCCGTCCAAAATCTTTAGCTTTACGTCCTAGCATCATAATGTACTATTGTCTTGGGTTTTTGAGTAAATAATTGAAATTTCTCATGCAAGTAGTAAAAAAAATATTTTATTCTCTTCTGTCCGTAAAACAAATACGAAAATAGGTTAAATTTTTCATACAAGTTTATATGGGAATTTTGGGCCATTTTCATGTTTGAGCGACTTAAGAATAATCTTATATATATAAAAATCACGTGTCACGATGTTTGTCCGCGATGAACTCCGCAACAATGTAACCAATCTTAATGAAATTTTGTACAATGTGTGTATGATGGTCCAGCTTGAGAGATAGGATAGTTATTATCTTGATTAAATCCCTAGATATTTTTTAATTGCGAATTAAATGTTCAATATGAATGGTTTATATGCCAACTTTCAGATGGCAGCGTAAATCAATTTATTCAATTGATAGTAAACTTGAACTTCGTGTAAGGCCATTATTGGACTATCAAATATGTTTTAGTAAAGAAAGTTTTGTTTTATTTGATAATAAACGAAAAGCATATTATGCTAAGTCAAATACGTTACCAAAGGTTATTGATAATTTTTTGCACGATCAGGCGATTTTGCATGTTCGCTGATTCGTAAATAAACATAGTAAGTTTCGTTTACAAATCACTGGTCGGTAAGTAATTACTTACCGATCATGGTAAGTAATTACTTACCGACCAGATTACCAGTAAAGGAGACCTCAGGGTGTGAAAAAAAACGATTATTAGTTAAATAATTGTGTACGTCTATTAGCTTACTAGCTTCAAATTTAAATACCATTCATTTAAAAATATTGCAGTTAAAAGATTTAAAAAAAGCAATTAATTTTGAAAATATATTCGATGGAATTTAGTTTTGCAACAAAACAAGCTATAGTATTATGATGAAACGCAAAGCATACTATTTTGAAATGACATTTTAAGAAATTTTCTTTAAAACATTCAAACTTGAATTTTGTGAATGAATTTTATTATTTAAATAGTTTTAATTGAATTTTTATTAATCGTGCAAAAAATGTAATAAGCATTTTGAGCATTAAGAGTATTACCGATTTCGGATATATTAGAGATCTCGACTTCGTCTCGATCTCAAAACATATATCCTCAATCGGTAAAACACTCTTACTGCCCTTAATACTTAAATAACTATTGTGGAGGTTATATATTAATTATAGAAGTGTTAAAAAGTATCGGAATTCGGAACCTGTAAAAAATTTGTTGTATTGGTTTTTATAAAGTTGGAATAAATATAAGAGTAAAAATTAAAGAAAACAATAATTTAAATTTATTTATTTATTATTTTAAATTTTTCATTGATCTTCTATGTTAATTTACAAAAATCAATATCAAATTGAAAAATACTCTTATTTGTATTGCTAATTAAAATATAACGATTAGAGGTAAAAAAAATTGTCATCAAAACTGGATGAAAAACTAGGTAGACTTCGCTATTTTTTTACAACGTTTGCACTCTCCAATTTCATGTCATATTTTTTTTATTGACCAATATATTTGATAGTGTGATATACGCCTCATAAATTTGGGTTATCCAATAGATGGTGTTGTATTTGTATTTAGAACGTTGTTTTTAACGTCGAAGTTTGTGCAAATACACTACGATTTGCTTTTTCAAATTGTCGTGTATTATTTTTTGATTGGTGATTGGTGATAAATATTTTATTTGGTTTTTTGTTTAAATATCGGTTTATGAGCGTAGTTTGCTTTGATCAATGTTTTTATAGTTATAAATAAAGAATTCAATAACGAATTACATATATACTCCCGCAGGAAGATTTGTAAAATTTTAAATTTTTGATCTATGGGAGTGACAACCCAGCGTACTTAGATTTTTGCTATTTGCATATGAGTTAGCTTGAGTTATCGTTAACCACTGGCAATAGTAGTGAGATATCACTAGCCAAAGTGATACCTTAGGGATGTTGGCGGATGAACTTTTTTCAATCAACGATAGCACCCTTAGTCTTAGTTATAGAATATTCTTTGATGATGACACGCTATTTCTTTTAAAATAAAATGTGTTAGGTAGTACGAATTACAATGTGAGTAACAACAACTCATGACAACCTTTGAAGAATAAAGTCCACAACAACATGTTTTCTAAGGTGTTGATGGACGCAAATTTTTTATTTTTTTATATTTTTTTAAAAAAATGAACTTTTTCGTTTACTTGGAGAAATGAGCTTCCATATAACTATTAAATGTGCCGGGTTTAATCCTTCAGCAAAACAATGTTTACATGATCTTTGTATATGCTTCTAACACTAGCAATTTGCGTCCATCATCTTAAAAAACATGATGGTGTGGAACCTAGGTCTTAAAGGATTTTATGTGTTGTTGTGAGACATGTTGTAATTCCAACTACACAACAAATTTTATTAAAAAAATATTTCAAATATTTTGAAATAGCACAAATGTTTTTAAAAATTTTTGGTGAAAAAGATGATGAACAAAGTCATTGAAGCTACAATCAATTTTGAATGGAAAACTCAAAGTGGGAGATGTACTGTTGCTACGCATTTCAATGATCCCAACAGATATGGATTTGAATTCAAACGTTTAGTTTCCAGTGCGACTCGCTTTTGCAATGACTGTCAACAAAGAACAAGCAAGGAAAATTGCTGCAAGGATGTGGTAGATTTGGAGAATCCGTACTTCTCACATCTGGACAACTGTACGTGGTGGTCAGCTAACGTCGGAATACCTTCTGATTTATTCGTGTACGCATCTAGACGGAAAAACGCAAAATATAATGTGTGCCCACAAGCACGAGCAAAGAAATAGAATTAAAACGACATTTTGAAATTTTTTCCTTATTAAAATAAAAAATTGTTGCAATAAAAATGATACAATGTAAATTGAATGTTTGGTACGTTTAGTGTGACTAAAACAATTGAAAAAACAACAACACCTGTATTAAATTTTTCGTTGTTTCAAATGCTTCAGTCAAATCGAACACGGCTGTTATCAGAACGAGTTTTCTTGAATTTCCTTTCTTATGAAATACCGACAATATGCGACAGGTATAATGTTAAATAAACAAAAGTTTTACACTATTTGGTGTAAAATAAATAAAGTTTTGAGAGATTTTTAGAGTGATTAAGCTTAAAGTAATTAATTTAATTCACATGAACTTTGCAATTTTAAAGCATTTTTTATTTTTGCTCAGAAAAACTTCTTTAAAACAGTTTTTGTGTGTTTCGTATCGGGAACAAATACAATTTACAATAGTATAATCACAGATGAAGAATTCAATTTAAATAAATATGAGATAATGAAGTTTCAATTTAGAAATTATCTGAACATGAAAATTAAAATATGTTTTATTGTTGTTTCATCCACTGTGGCTGAGTCTGTATGATGGCTTTGAAGTTTGAACTATGATGTCTCTGATGAGTGTGAAGTTAATCTCGACAATAATTATTTATTATCGGGAATAATACTTTCAATAATTACTTTGAGCAATAATTGCTCACAAAATCGCCCAAAAATTAATATTCCATTAATGTTGTCTATATATGGAACATATATGCCAATATATTGACCGTGTGTAAGATATTAGTTTCGCATTGATTTGCAACAATCAATAATGACTTTAAAATGACTTAGGATGTTGACTAAATAGAAATATTTCTCACCCTATGAATTCACACCCTATGAATTCTAATACAAAAACATCCAAATAATTTTGATTTTTTTGGCATCACTTCTTCTATTCCTTTTTTGCATCACTTTTTCTATACCTTCATCGAATATATTGTCACTATTCTTACTGCCCTTGCTGACCATAAAATGTTATAACGATCAAAATTGTTTGCAACGTTTTTAGTAACCTACCACAGGTAAAGAAAGCGTATATTAAACCGCATGAGCACTGTAAAAATTTGTGAATCCATTTTTGTTCCATATGTTCTAATGTTCTATATAGAGACACACGTGAAAACTTATTTGATCGCGTATTTTTTTATATATCCTTTGTTGTATATATAATACTATTTTTTTTATATTTTACTGATCAACTAGAGTGCTGATCCTTTTACATTCATATTTAAAAAAAAAATAGATCATTTCTCATTACAACTCTTTGAAATTATTGCTACTACGTCAACAAAATGTATACACACAAACTTTATTTATAGGCGTAGCAAAGCACGCCTGGTCCCGCTAGTATATATATATATATATATATATATATATATATATATATATATATATATATATATATATATATATATATATATATATATATATATGTATATATATATATATATATTTATATATATATATATATATATATATATATATATATATATATATATATATATATATATATATATATATATATATATATATATACATATATATATATATATATATATATATATATATATATATATATATATATATATATATATATATATATATATATATATATATATATATATGAATTTTATTTTTTGTTTTTCCATCTCCGCTTATCATGCATAGTCGTTTGGCACCAACATTTTTCCGAAATTCCGAGATGAAGCCCATTGCAATAGGTAGATTTTTATATAAAATCTACCTAAAAAGCGTCCACCTATACCTCAACACGCATGATGTTGTGGGACCTGGGTCTTAAAAGGTATCTATGTGTTTTTATTAAAAAAAAAAAAATATTATGAGCTTCTTAGTCTTCCAAACTACTTAATGAAAGACAATACGGGATTCGAAAAGAAAGAGCGATGGGAGATTTACTTTCCTTTGTCACTCATGTATGGAATAAGACGCTTGAAATCATGGTGAGACTTTCGGTATTGCTGTTGATATATCCAAAGAATTTGATAAAGTTTGACACGATAATCTTATTTCATATTTGTAAATTAAGATGTTAAGGTTTGGATGAGCAACCTATATCTTCGATACAAAGCTTTATTACCGAGCGGATATTTCAAGTCAATGTTGATGGTGTTTCATCGGATGTCTTTTCAACTAATGCAGGAGTTCCTCGAGGTTCTGCTTTGTCACCAACTCTCTTTCTTATTTATATGAACGATTTGTTGGATTCAACAATTAGTCCTGTAGTATTCCTAAACCAGGAATATACATATGAAGCAATAAATCTAAAAACCCACTCAATAAAGTTTAGATCAAGCATATCGAAACCACATCTAATCACATACAACACCCAAAACACCTATTTTTCATCTAAACGATACCACATCTAATCAAATACAACACCCAAAACCCCTATTTCATCTAAAAGATACAACATCCAATCCCATATAACACCCAAAACCCTATTCTCATCCAAACATTGTATTAAATCATTGATATCATGAATATCAACAAAATCTATTCCAAACTCAATATCACCACAAAATTAATTATTTCATAATACTAAGAAATCATCCAAATAATTTCAAAAAACTCAATTTAAAACATTTCACAATATTCAGAAATATTTACTCTAATACAAAAAAGCCTAACTTAAGCAAAATTCATAATTTCAACAAATTAACTTAACAACAATGTTTGGATACAAAAGAATTTTAATACAAAATCACAACCTAAGCGAGTCCCACGAATTCGAAGGAAACATTCCAAGCAACAAATATGAAACCATAGATATTTCCACATTACAACAAAAATATCTCATCAAACAAACTCCATCGATAAGCAAATTTTAATAAAATAAACTCATTAAACGATATTCTATACAAAAATTCATATAACTATTAAATCAAAAAATACTTGTTCGATAAAACGGAAGTTACGAAATCCGATAACATTTAGTAAAACTATAAAAATTATGTTTACTTAAAAAGAAATAGCAAATACTACATTTTTAATAGAAAATAAAATTAATTAAATCAAAAGTTTTGATTGGTTAATAAAACTTGGCTTTTATTATAAAACCCATGAAAAATCTAGCGAAAGTGTCAGTCAGTATAGTTGAATTTAACCCGCGAACGGAATAACGCAAAAAAGACTTAGCTTTCGGGGGTCCAAACCCTTTGGGCCCCGAACCCAGTCAGTCAGTCAGTATTACTAAAATTATCCCGGTCGTCGCGTGAGTCTGGTTTTACGAAAAAATTACAAACCAAGTGTGAAGTGTATAGTTCAATAAAAAATATTCAATGGAAAAATTGTTAAGTTATTTGTGTTTTCTTATTAAAAAATATTTTCATATAAAAAATATTCAATAGAAAAATCGATAAGTCAAAATTTGTGTTTTCTCATTAAAAAATATTTTCATTTAAAAAATATTCAAAAGAAAAATCGATAAGTCAAAATTTGTGTTTTCTCATTAAAAAATATTTTCATATAAAAAATATTCATATATAATATAACGAGTCGTCAAATAATAGTCGATTATTTTTCATAATCATTATTACGAATGTCATTTGAGGTCCCGAGTGCGCGTAGCGCACGAGGGAAATTTTTGACCTCAAATGGCATGAGTGGTAATGTTGAAAAATAATCGACTGATAATTTGATGACGAGTTGTATTTAGCAGATAATTTTTTTTTGCTGTCAGATATTTTATTTTTGATTCATACAAACTATGGTATTCAAACAGTAGGCTTTGTTTTTGCTGTCGGCAATTCTTCTTGTCGTCGATAATTTTGCTTTGTCGTTATGAAAATTCTTTGTTGTCATATTTTTTTCTAACAAAATGAAATATAATTTTATCTTAGTAGGCGCATAAATGCTATAAATTTGTAATTTATGTTTGACAAATAAACATAAACAAGCAATCATTTATGAATGAAAACGGACATTTTTATTATTTGCAATTTTACATAATTTTTTATAAGCTGAATAATTTGTAGAAAAAACTTTATTTAGAAACTAATAATTATTATCTTTTAAATAAAATTATAATTTAAAAAAAATTATCTCATTAAATACCACTCTTCATTGAAATTTTTGTCTAAAATTTTTCAATTTTACTCATTAAATTATTTTTAAGCAACACTGCTCAATCAAACCACTACTTAAACCACTCGTCCTTCGGACTCGTGGTTTATTGTGCGCTTTGATTCGCAGTGTTGCTAAATAATTTAATTCGTAAAATCAAAAAATTTTCGAAAAAATTTCAATGACTCGTGGTATTACAACCGACAATTTAACGAACAGAAATAGTAACATTATTTCATACAACATATTCCTTTGTTGTCAAACAAAATTAAATATTATTTCATCTTAGTAGGCGCATAAATGTTATAAATTTGTAATTTATTTTTGAAAAATAAACATAAACATGCAATCATTTATGAATGAAAACGGACATTTTTACTATTTGCAAATTGCATTTTCACATAATTTTGTATGTGCATTTTGTTTTTAAATTAATATATTAAGTAGGCGGAAAATATTCGAAAATATTCGCTGTTCCTTCCTACCAGAAAAAAATAATCGAAACAAATCGTTTTGATTTGCTAAAAAATAGTAAATGAAGCGTTTTGATTGGACCTTATTGAAACTTTTTTTAGAGAGTTGAATTGTCAATAGAAAAATCGATAAGTCAAAATTTGTGTTTTCTCATTAAAAAATATTTTCATATAAAAAATATTCAATAGAAAAATCTATAAGTAAAAATAGTGCTTCTCACTCAAATCTCAATCCAAAGAAAAATTTATTTATGAAAGAAAATTAATTGGTGAAACAAAAATTTTGTAACAAAAACCCAGAAATACTTAATGAAAATAAATCACCGAAAGTTTTATATTGAAATAAAGTTTTTTATTTCAAACCAAAGAAAAGAGAGAAAAGCTGAATTGAAAAACCAGGTAAGAGTTTTGTATACCAAGTTTTAGTATATAAGCAGTGAATAGGAAGCTGGAAGAAGATAGGACATCCAGACCTATCCCAATCGGCACAACCGGTAGTCCAGACCTATTACAATTGACCCAGCCGGTAGTTCTACACTACCACAACAATTGGCGGGGTATTACAATTGGTGCAGCCAGTATCTCCACTCACCAGAGGTACTGCTAAACCTATTACAATTGGTGCAGCCGGTATCTCCATTCATCAGAGGTACCGCTAAACCTATTACAATTAACGCAGCCGATCACCTGAGGCAATATAACTAGCCTAGGCGGTCATCTGAGTTACTACAATTAACACAGCCGGTAGTCCTACACTACCACAACAATTGGCGTGGTATTACAGTCCTATTCCTAGTTTTGCTGATGATAGCACGCTTCATGCGTCTCATGAAAACCTCAAATTATATTTACTGTTAGCGCTTAATAACTGTAGATCAAATTTGATAGATTCATTAAACCATGACCTTAAAACTATTTTGGATTGCGGGTTCGCTAATAGGGTTGAATTCAATACAAGTAAAACACAGGCTTGTCATTTTTCTAGATTATCCATACCTAATCCGTTTCCATTAAAGTTCGACTCTAAAGATCTTGTAGAGAAAGACTCTGTTAGACTTCTAGCAGTTGAAGTTGAAAATAATCTGAAATGAAGTTCTCATATTTTTAACCTAGCTAAGAACGCTGTTCAAAAGTAGTGCTTTTTGGGACGATGTCGTAAGTTTTTTAATAGCGAAAACCTTCTTTTAATTTACAAATCATTTATACGTCCCTGTATGGAGTACTGTTCTCACATATAGGGTGGAGCTTATTACAATAATTTGAAGTGCCTTGATTCTGTTCAGCGCAGAGCTGTTAAACTGATTGGCAACTCAACTCTTACTAATGAGCTTGATTCTTTATAGCACAGACAAAATGTTGCTGATCTGACAATTTTCTACAAATACATTATGGATGAACGAACTTCTATAGAGATTAAATCAATTTTACCTGAACTAGCAAACCTATCGCGTAACACCAGAGCTAATGTTGTAGTCCATCCTTTTACGGTTCATATAAAAAGGTGCAGAACTGTGGCTTTTCAACGTGATTTTTTCAACAGAGTCTCTCATCTCTGGAATGCGTCACCTTCATTTGTTTTTCCTGATAGCTTTAATCCTCAGAACTTTAAAGTTAGCGTTCATAAATTTCTTAGAGAAACTTAATTTATCCAAACTTAATCCCAATCAATAGTTGGCGTGGTATCTTCGGATATTCAGAGATGTTAATTAATAATTTATTATAATTAACACTAAACATGTCTAACTTATAATAAAACAAAGTAGTGTGTGTACCAGAGTACACAGGTAAGAAGTGAAACTTCTTTATTACATATCATTTTTCTACTACTTAGAACTTCACAGAAATTGGGTAGATAAGGCTTAGGAAAAAAAACGCCGATTATTGATAACCAATTGTTTGGTGAGTATATATCTTCGTATATATCTCTAATACACTCCAATTCACCATGACCACCGTGACCACATTACCACCATGACCAGCATGACCACCTTGACCAACACGACCACCATGACCGCCATGACCAACATGACCATCATGACCACCGTGAACACCATAACCATCATGACCCCGTGACCACCATGACCACCGTGACCACCATAACCACCATGACCACCATGACCACCGTGACCACCGTGACCACTATAACCACCATGACCACAATGACCACCATAACCACCATGACCACCATGACCACCGTGACCACCATAACCACCATGACCACTATGACCACCATAACCACCATGACCACCATGACCACCGTAAACACCATGACTACCATGACCACTATGACCACCGTGACCACCGTGACCACCATAACCACCATGACCTCCGTGAACACCATGACCACCGTGACCACCATTACCACCATGACCACCATAGCCAATATGACAACCATGACTACCATGACCACCGTGAACACCATGACCACCATGACCCGTGACCACCATTACCACCATGATCACCATAACCACTCTGACCACCATGACCACCATGACCACCATGACCACCATGACCACCATGACCACCATGACCACCTTGACCACCATGACCGCCATGACCAACATGAGCATCATGACCACCGTGAATACCATGACCACCATGGCCACCGTGACCGCCATGACCACCATAACCACCATGGCCACTAAGAACACCATGACCACCATGACCACCGTGAACACCATGACCACCCAAGTAGCAAAAATAGTGATTGTCAGTACTTAAAGAAAGATTTAAGAAGACTTAAACAAAGCAACGTGCCTTCTTAAAGAAGGATTTAAGTATGAATTAACTACAAAAAGGCCCATGTGGGCGGTCCGATAGAACGAATTAAGAAGCGTATTTTTATCTTATTTGCTTCTTAAATAGGTATGTTATTTTTCCACTCCTTCTTTACTCCAGCTTAACTCTTTCTTAAATCGGTATGTCATTTTTTGGTTATATACTATCAAAGTCAAAGAGTGACGCAGAATTTTCTATCTCTCTTTATCTATATTAAATTGATTTAAATTAAAGTAATAGACAATGTTGAAATGAAACAAAAAAATATGACATGTTATGCTGCTTTAAAAAATAATGAAAGAATTGATAAATTAAGAAAAATTATATGTAGGGTTTAAAATCAGTTTTAAGAAAATATTAAACCGATAATTGCAAACGAAACGAGTTTTATGGTGAAATTGGAACTTCTAGCTCCTTTAAAACTCAAGCGCCTCCATGATTTCTCTAATTTATTACAATTGTTGAAAATATGCCGAAATTCAATGCGCCCTAAATTATATTTTAAATTATTTGTAGATCAAACCCCGATATATTCATGCTCACATCGTTTTTGGCTATCTAATTATAAGTAAAAAAAATCCCAGCGGCAGGTATATCCGCTAGAAATAGGTAGATTTCGGGGTCAGACGGTTTTGTGTCCAAATAAAATTAGATAAGTCAGATTAGTTTAAATATAAAATATAAGTAGAAACAGAATAATTCAAAAAAATTATCGAACCAAATTAAATACATTATCCGAACTAACTCCATCAATACAATTTCGGAACAGTTTTATTTAAGTTGGTTTAAACTACTTTTAATAACATATTAAATCCACCAAAGATCAAATGAACTACGTCACAACTACAATTATACCATCACACATAATTTATAATCAAACATTATCAAACAATTTTATTTCAAAATCATCTTTTGTTGTTGTGTTTTTTTGTTCTTATTTAATCTTTTTTCAAACGGTTACTTAGTAAAAAAAATAAAAACAAAAGAGATTTTGATAATTTTTCTATGGTATTAAATGGGTTGATATTTTTCTTGTAAGGGTTGCATTATAATGCTTATAAAATGGAACCTTTTGGGTTAGAAAGCTGAAATTTGTTGAGGCTATAGTTGAAAAGTATGTTTAAAAGCTAAGATGAACTTAAATAACATAAACTGAAACATGATGAAAGCATTGCCTTTTGCGTTTGTTTTGATTTCAACCGCCGTAGGGTCTCAACCGTTAGACTTAAACTATTATTTTTGAAAATTTTGGAAAGATTTATATTTTAAGTACGTGAAAAAAAGTTTTCAAATATGAGCTTGGCCATTTCAGCTAGATCAAGGGCAGCAAAGTTTAGTAAATTTTTTAAACAGCTGATTTTTGAGGAACCTGAAACGCCAAAGTGGTCATCTGGATAAAAATGATAAAAAAAGGTTTAAATATTCAATATTTTTAAATTTTATTAAAATATTATTATTCAAACAGAAGTTATAGCGCCCTAGATTATTCGACTTTTTAGGCTCTAGCCGCTTAACCGGTACCCGGATATGGCCAGTTCACGAACTTGTCCAAGACATTATTTTCCGAAACATACACAGAAAATTATTTTGGTGTAGGTCGAAAAATGCGACCGTGAGAGTGCCGCTAAATTCCGTTATACCTCATATCGTTATATATATATATATATATATATATATATATATATATATATATATATATATATATATATATATATATATATATATATATATATATATATATATATATATATATATATATATATATATAATTTTTTTTTTTTTTTGTTTTTCCATCTCCGCTTATCACATATAGTCGTTTGGCATCAAAATTTTTCCGAAATTCCGAGATGAAGCCCATTGCAATAGGTAGATTTTTATATGAAATCTACCTAATAAAAAATTCGTGCAATATTTAATGTTTATATTTTAACGGAAATTTTTTCAAATTAATTCTTAAAAATTGCTGTGTGAAAATATGGCGGAATTTTGTTCCTGCTCAAGTAGAAGGAAAATTCTCAAATTAAGTTCAAATATCTTCTTAATTTAGTATGACACAATACCAAAAAAGTTGATATTCCTTCTTAATTCGGGAGAAAAACCAAGAACGAATATACACTATTTTGGGTACGATTAGTTTTGAACATGTACACTGGATAAAAAAGGTGGTGTAATCTACAATAAGTTAGTTCAATCAAATTAATTTTGTAGCATGATCTAAAATTAAGAACAACATACAAAGCATTTGTCTAACGCTAAAACGTTTTGTCAATCGTACTAAATTGTATATGAAGCTACAAAATTGAGTTGGTTTAACTAATGTTGTAGAATTTACCAACATATTTTTTCAGTGTACATCACTACAAACTTATGGTATGTGACATACCAATATTCGACGTATTAAAGAAGGCACATCATACTGATTTAATACTTCTAATATACATACTTAATTAAGAAGTCTTTAAGAATTCTTTATGCGTGCTTATACATTCCGATTTAAGATGTTGATATGCATACCAAATTAAGAAGTCTTTAAGAATACTTTAAGTGAGATCTTACATACCGATTTAAAACCAAGATGAGAGTACCACTTTAAGAACGATTTAAGAAGCATTGAAGAAATAAAAATTTAAAATACCGAAAAACGAATGGATTAAGTTGGAATTAAGATATGACATCCCAAAGCAATACCTATTTTGCTACTTGGGCACCATGACCACCGTGACCACCATGACCACCATGACCACCATAACTACTATGACCACCATGACCACCCAAGTAGCAAAATTAGTGTTGCTTTGGGATGTCATTTCTTAATTCGAACTTAATTCATTCGTTTTTTGGTATGTTAAATTTTTATTTCTTTAATGCTTCTTAAATCGTTCTTAAAATGGTACTCTCATCTTGGTTTTAAATCGGTATGTAAGATCTCACTTAAAGTATTCTTAAAGACTTCTTAATTTAGTATGCATATCAACATCTTAAATCGGAATGTATGAGCACGCGTAAAGAATTCTTAAAGGCTTCTTAATTTGGTATGTATATTAGAAGTATTTAATCAGTATGATGTGCCTTCTTTAATACGTCGAATATTGGTATGTCACATACCATAAGTTTGTAGTGATGTACACTGAAAAAATATGTTGGTAAATTCTACACTATTAGCTAAACCAAATCAATTTTGTAGCTTCATATACAATTTAGTACGATTGACAAAACGTTTTAGCGTTAGACAAATGCTTTGTATGTTGTTCTTAATTTTAGATCACGCTACAAAATTAATTTGATTGAACTTACTTATTGTAGATTACACCATCTTTTTTTTACAGTGTACATGTTGAAAACTAATCATACCCAAAATAGTATATATTCGTTATTGGTTTTCCTCCCGTATTAAGAAGGAATTTCAACTTTTTTGGTATTGTGTCAAACTAAATTAAGAAGATATTTGAACTTAATTTGAGAATTTTCCATCTACTTGAGCAAGAACAAAGTTCCGCCATATTTTCACACAGCAATTTTTAAGAATTAATTTGAAAAAATTTCCGTTAAATATAAACATTAAATATTGCAAAAATTTTTATTCTTACTTATACAATTTAGATAGCTAACAACGATGTGAGCATGAATATGTCGGGGTTTGATCTACAAATAATTTAAAATATAATTTAGGGCGCATTGGATTTTGGCATATTTTCAGCAATTGTAATCAATTAAAGAAATTATGGAGGCGCGTGACTTTTAAAGGAGCTAGAAGTTCCAATTTCACCATAAAACTCGTTTGGTTTGCAAATATCGGTTCAATATTTTCTTAAAACTGATTTTAAACCTTACGTATAATTTTTCTTTATTATTAATTCTTTCATTAAATTTAAAAACAGCATAACATGTCATATTTTTTTGTTTCATTTCAACATTGTCTATTACTTTAATTTAAGATAAAGAGAGATAGAAAATTCTGCGTCACTCTTTGACTTTGATAGTATATAACAAAAAAATGACATACCGATTTAAGAAAGAGTTAAGCCGGAGTTAAGAAGGAGTTGAAATATAACATACCTATTTAAGAAGCAAATAAGATAGAAATACGCTTCTTAATTCGTTCTATCGGACCGCCCACATGGGCCTTTTTGTACTTAATTCATACTTAAATCCTTCTTTAAGAAGGCGCGTTGCTTTATTTAAGTCTTCTTAAATCCTTCTTTAAGTACTGACAATCACTATTTTTGCTACTTGGGCACCATGACCACCATGACCACCTCGACCACCTTGACCACCATGACCACCATGACCAACATGACCATCATGACCACCGTGAACACCATGACTACCATGACCAGCGTGACCACCATAACCACCGTGACCACCATAGCCACCATGACCACTATGACCACCATGACCACCATGACCACCATGACCACCATGACCACCATGACCACCATGACCACCATGAACACCATGACCATCATGACCACCGTGAACACCACGACCACCATGACCACTGTGACCACCGTCACCACCGTGACCACCATTACCACCATGACCACTATGACCACCATCACCGCCATGACCACCAAGACCACCATGACCCCCGTGAATACCATGACCACCATGACCACCGTGACCATCATAACCACCATGACCACTATGACCACCATGACCACCATTAACCATTACCACCGTGAACACCATGACCACCATGACCACCGTGACCATCATTACCACCATGACCACCTTGACCACCATGACCACTATGACCACTATGATCACCATGACCACCATGACCACCATGACCACCATGACCACCTTGACCACCATGACCACCATGACCACCATGACCGCCATGACCAACATGACCATCATGACCACCGTGAACACCATGACTACCATGACCACCGTGATTACCATGACCACCATGACCACCATGACCACCATGACCACCATGACAACTATGACCACCATGACCACCATGACCACCATGACCGCCATGACCACAATGAACACCAAGACCACCATGACCACCGTGACCACCGTGACCACCATGACCACCATGATCACCATGACCACCATGACCACCATGAACACCATGACCACTATGACCACCGTGAACTCCATTACCACTATGACCACCATTACCACCATGACCACTATTGCGACCATGACTACCATGACCACCATGACTACCATGACTACAATAACCACCATGACCACTATCTACAATCGACACATCCAACTCATATAACATTTAGTACAATACTAAATAAATTAATAAAAATAAAATTATCAAAACAAAATTAAAAAACCGAAAATCGTGACGATTTTTTTAAATTTTATGCTGCTTTAAAATTTCTCTCATACGCCGATAAAGAAGTTTCACTTCAAAAAAAAAATAAAGTTTAAAATTATTTAATGGTTTTGCTTCTTTGACGAGTTTACATTTGTCTTTTTTACATTTAATCCAAAAAAATTTTGTACTTTTTATTTAAAACAATGGGCTATTATTTTGAAAACGTATATCGAAAAAAAAACAACTATTTTTTAAAAATCTGAAATTTTGATATTTTGTTGATATTGACGAAAGGAAAAAAGTTATTTCTGCTTTTATTTTTGTGTACTCTGAATCGTAGTTATGCGCGGTTGAATTTTGAGGCTTTTTCACGTAGTTTTGGTAATGGTGTCAATGTTTTGTGAATAGGTGCCACAAATTTCATCCGACTTAAGTATATTTTTGCAAGTAAAAAGGAAAATAATTGAATAATTGAAATAAGTAAGTTTAAAATTAATAACTTTTCTCTTTTCCGCTAGGCGGCGCGTAAAACCTTGGTTTACTTCAAAGCTCAAAAGTAGGCTTTTTTTTTTTGTTTTTCACAAATTTTAAAGTAAACATATGCAGCTATGAAATTGAGAAATAAAAAGTCAGCAATTCAATATGGATTTTTTCTTACGATTTTTTAAAGTTTGGTATATACCAAAAAAAACACATGTGAATTTTTCATATGAAAAATTAACATGTGTTTTTTTATTAAGCTAATAATCCTGTACTAAATGTGGATCTAATAAATTAAACATTTCATATTTTAACACCTGCAATAAATTTGAACCATTTTCTGTGTATTTCTGATTGAGAAACAGGTTTTTTATTCAGAATAAGAATTGGAGATCCCAATGATCGAAGATTTTGTTATAATTTCAACATCACCAACACTAACATTAGAAAAAAACATTAAAAAAATATTTTTTCTATAAACATTATAATTTAATCAATATTATAAATAAATACATTAAAAAATTAATTTATATATTTTCTTTTGCCTTTAAATTGAAATATTTATGATCATCAGAAAAGAAAACATTTTGGCAATTATTTTATCGGGTGTAGTGTTATTCGGTAAAAAACAGTGGAATCCTTGAGTTCCACTTATGGTTTTAATGTCCGAAAACCGTTTTAAACCCGAAAGAAATTGTTCCTGTAGTTCGATATCTTCTGAAGACACATAAGAAAACATCATAACGTGGTTTTTTTTTCGACTGAATTTCCGCCCATTCAAACAATTCCCTTGCTGTTGATATTTTTTCTCCTCTAAGCGAAGCTCTCCGGGCTCCTCTTTTAAGTGTTCCTCCAATCATTCAAATTAAATTATTTTATATCAAATTGTTATTTTAAATTATTATTTTAATACAATTTCTTAATTTTAGGATCCATATTCTGCATATTAATAATTATTCTTTTTCTTTTTCTTTTGTAGGTAAGAGTTTTCTAAAGAACAAGACTGGCGAAAATTTTACTGGCATAGATTGATAAGAATTGGATAAGAATTAATAGTACACAAAAGGATAAGAATTAATAGTATTGTACGAAAAAAAAATTTGAAATCAGATGAGTTTTTCTCACAATTTTAATATTTATTTATTTGTAAATCAAAATTTTATTTTTTACACCAAATAGCGTAAAAGTTCTGTTTATTTAACATTGGTCGCATATTGCCGCTATCTCGTAAGAAAGAAAACTCGAGAAAACTCGTAAAGAAAACATTAAATTAACATTGTGTCATTTTTATTGCAACTTATTTATTTTAATATGGAACGAATTTCAAAATGTCGTTTTAATTCTATTTATTTATTCGAGTACTTGTGGCTACACTTTATTTTTTGTTTTTCCGTCTGGTACGTACACAAATAAATCAGAAGGTTTTCCTGACGCGCCAGCCTTAAATAGTTGTCCATGTCCATGTGAGAAGAACGGATTCTCCAAATCTAGTCCACATTCTTGCAGTAACTGTCCGTGTGCTTTGTTGATGGTAATTGCAAAAGCGAGTTGCACTGGAAACTAAACGTTTGAATCTGTTAGGATCATTGAAATATGTGGCCTGTCTGTCGTGGCAACACTACATCTTCCTCTTCGAATTTTTCACTCAAGATTGTAGCTTCAATGACATTGTACATCTTTGTTTTCATGGAAGTTCAAAAAAGTTTGTGCAATTTCAAAATATGTGACATATTTGAAATTACAATATGTGTCACAACAACACATATAAACCTTTTAAGACATAGGCTCTACAACATAATGCTTTTTAAGACGTTGATGGACGCAAATTTCTTTTTTTTATATTCTTCCTAAAGAATGGAAAACTTAATAATAAATCCTTTCACATAATAATGTACGATATATAGGGCAATATTTCATGATAGGATGAAGGAAATAAAAACATTATACTTTTTTTTTTTTCAAATTTGCAGGAACAAAGCTAAAACTAGGTTCCTAATTATCCTAGTGCTAGAAGCATATACCAAGATCATACTCATATACTCAAGCCAGCATATATAATAATTATATGGAAGCTCATTTGTTCGAGCAAGCATAAAGTTCATTCTTTTAAAAATTAAAAAATTACGTTCATCAACACCTTAGAAAGCATGTTCTTATGTATTGTTGTGACACACATTGTAATTGCTACTACCCAACACATTTTATTTTTAAAAAAATAGAGCGTTATCGTCAAAGAATAACCCATAACTAAGACCAAGGGTACTATCGTTGATTGAAAAAATACATCCGCCAGCACACCTAAAATATCACTCATCCCCTTAATATAAGTGATATCTTACTGCCGTTGTCGGTAGTTTACGATATCTCACGTTAACTGATTTGCCAACAGCAGGTACTAAAGTAGGCCGCTTTGTCACATCCATAGATCCAAAATTTTAAATTTTACATATGTTCCTGCGGGCGGGAATATATTATAAATTCATTGGTATTAATGCATTGTAACTGTTTGCAAATCACTATTGCAAACGTGTTGCCGGCTAAGGGCCACATTTTTAATTAGTTTGTTTATCATACTTGCTATCCATGTTTGATTATACATAGGCTATGCTTCTTTGTATAGTATTTGTGCGAATTCCATTTCGTAATTTTGAGCTTTTAATCGATGTTATCAACTATCTTTCTTAGTTGAAGAAACATGCATTACATACAATTGCGAACCAATTTATTTAGTTTATTACATATTTAGTTTATTACAGAACATATTTAGTTTATTACCAATAACAATAAACAAAACAAATTTTATCATCTATACAATGTGATAGATGATAAAATTTGTAACATCATTACGTGTTTAATTCAAATACATCAAAAAAATTAATCAAAGGAATCTAACCGTATAAAACGATATTTAAAGAAAAATCAAATTAAATTATTATCAACATTTAGGCAGAACCCCTTAAGATAATTATAAGGGCCTTGGGGTTCCATGAAAAAAAAAAATTTGCTTGTTACCTAAGCGCAAATGTACACAACAACTTCCCAAAGTTTCATGATGATCGGATGAATGGTTTATTAATGCATAAACGACAAACATACATACTTTCAATTTTATATATATAGAAGATTATATACAGATAAAATTAAGAAACAAAATAAGTAATAAAAATATTTTGTGTAATTTTTAATGTTTTATTAATAAAATAATATTATTAATAAATTCCGTCATGTGAAATAATTTTTTGTCTGACTTTTGTTAAGACATGTTTCGATAATCTTTAAATTATCATCATCAGTTATCAAAATTATGAGACGAATTATACTAAGTATGTTACTTTCGAAAAACAATTTGAGTAAAAAAAAACAGGTTTTTTTTTTTTTTACTCAAATTGTTTTTCGAAAGTAACATACTTAGTATAATTCGTCTCATAATTTTGATAACTGATGATGATAATTTAAAGATTATCGAAACATGTCTTAACAAAAGTCAGACAAAAAGTTATTTCACATGACGGAATTTATTAATAATATTATTTTATTAATAAAACATTAAAAATTACACAAAATATTTTTATTACTTATTTTGTTTCTTATTTTATTGTGAAGTGGGTGATTTATTCACGAACGCATATAAGAAGGATATTACCAATATCGTTCAACATGAATTGAAAGATAAAATTAGTCTTTTGATATGAACGCCATATTTTATTTTTCATTGTACAGCATAAACAATGGTTTTATGTAATTATAAACTTTATACGAAATATAAATGATTAGTTTATTTGATATTTTTCTAACTAATTGGACATTTTAAACAGTTATTTCTTAAACAAGGTTTACGAATATTATGACGCATACTGTTTTCAGTTCACTTTACTTTAGAAAAATCGTTTTCGATTGCTGTTATAAAAACTTGCACCTGTAAGGGAAGACACTCTATCCACAATTGTTTAAAGAATTTCCCACAAACAGCGTTACCAGCATTCAACCCAAACTACGACAGTAATTGAGATGGTTTTCTATCTCCTAGTTGTAGATTGAGCAAGATATTATTAAGCTTCACTTTTTTGGTTTCGCTTAATATACGGATCACTTCATTTTTTAAATATGTATATGAGCAATTTCACGCAAGTTCAGCAAATTGTTGGGAAATTTTGACTTGACCCCTTTTAATTTTGATTATTTTTTGTTTATAGATAGTCTTTCATAAATAAAAAATACAAGTTCTATTAGAATTTTTTTTTTCGACCAGGGGTCTTCACAGGGTGCCCCTCAGTTTTTTGTTATTTTGTGATGTGAGTGCATTTTGACGAGCGATTGTAGAAAAACTACTGATCGATATTCATAAATGATATGTCGTTGAATAGGTATTAGAACAAAGTTTTTAAAAATGTACACTGTTAATTTTTTGAAATAATTTTTAACGGTGTAACATAAGAAAAAAACGGAGTAATTAAAGAAAAGATGGCGCTACACCTTTTTTTAACTAAATTGCAGCTTATTTTATATGTAACAACTTGTGAAAGTTTAGGACTAGCTTTATTTTTGTTTTAAATATAAAATTCGTTGTGCATATGACTGTCGGGAATCAGTTTTTTTTTGTTCTGAAGGAAAATTATAAAAATGGGGTTATAAACTAAGAGATTTTTTTATATTAAAGATCAAATTTTTTATTATTAAATGAACTTTTTAAAATATTATAAAAATTATATATGTACAATAAAGAAAATATGAGCAATTTCAGCATAAATCCACAAAAGCGTTTATTGCTTTGTACCATAAATGAAGCTTATGATGAAAAACGTGATCTACGCAGGTGAAAAAGTCGAAATTTGAACTTGACCATTTTTGATTTTCCTGAAACTTGGCATATAAGTATTATGGACAAAATAAAAAAAACGCCTTATCTTAAAATTTTTTTAAATTGCATAGTTTGAGCATAGGGGGCACTCCAACATGCATGAAAAATAAAAATTCTGCCAATCCGATGTAACTTTGAAATTAAATGGCTCAAGAACGGCTATACCGATTTCATCAAACTTTTTTTTGTTTGATAGATGATTAATTAATCGTTTGAAAAAAAATTAATTTATTGTTTTTGTAATTAATTTTTAAATAAAAATATTGAATAAACTTTTTTAAAGATGGCGCTAGGGTCAAAGATCAATTGAAATTTAATTATTTTTTTTCTGAAAATAGTTCTATCCTTACTCTAAAATATATCAAATTGACAAAGAAGCTAAAATTCTTGTTCTTGAGATATTTAATTTTAAAGACTTTTAGTACGACTGAAATTCGAAATTTTTCTTCATTTTTTAAAACAACTTCCATTAACAAAAAATTTTAAAATCAAATAAATTTTAATTTTTTTTATTTTTTAAATATAGTTCTAGCCTTCCTTTAAAATATATTAAATTTACAAAGAGGCGTTAATTCGTGTTCTTGGGATATTTAATTTTAAAGATTTTTAGTCAGTCTAAAATTCTAATTGTTCATTATTTTTTCGAACAATTTTTATCTTCAAAAAATTTTAACCATTGAAGTTCGAGAAAATAATGAACAATTAGAGTTTTAATCGGACTAAGAATCTTTAAAATTAAATATCTCAAGAACACGAATTAAAGCCTCTTTGTAAATTTGATATATTTTAAAGGAAGGTTAGAACTATATTTAAAAAATAAAAAAGATAAAATTTAATTGATTTTAAAATTTTTTGTTAATGGTAGTTGTTTCAAAATGAAGAAAAATTCGAATTTCAGCCGTACTAAAATTCTTTAAAATTAAATATCTCAAGAACAAGAATTTTAGCCTCTTTGTAAATTTGATATATTTTAGAGTAAGGATAGAACTGTTTTCAGAAAAAAATTAATTAAATCCCAATTGATCTTTGACCCTAGCGCCGTCTTTAAAAAAGTTTATTCAATATTTTTATTTAAAAATTAATTATAAAAACAATGAATTAATTTTTTTTCAAACGACTAATTAATCATCTATCAAACAAAAAAAAGTTTGATGAAATCGGTATAGCCGTTCTTGAGCCATTTAATTTCAAAGTTACATCGGATTGGTAGAATTTTCAGTTTTCATGCATGTTGGGGTGCCCCCTATGCTCAAACTATGCACTTTAAAAAAAATTTAAAATGAGTCGTATTTTTTATTTTGTCCATACTACTTATATGCCAAGTTTCAGAAAAATCAAAAATGGTCAAGTTTTCACCACTCTGTCTAGAACACGTTTTTCATCTTATGTGGAGTTTAAAAATAAGTTTCCTGATGTGAAAATAGGATTTACTAAATTCACATCCCTTCGACCACAAGAATGTATAAAATTATCCCAAGGAGTTCATAATGTGTGCGTGTGTACCATACATCAAAATATGAAACTAATGATTCAACATTCTAAGATGTCTTGGATTACTAATGCTGCATTCCAGAATTATAAAGCATTAATCGACTTTGTTTCATGTGGTGAATTAACAGAAGATTGTCATACTTTGAAGTACAATGAATGTTTAGAAAAACTTCAACAACTGGAAGAAAAATTACTAAATGATTTTGACGTTAAAGGAATCCTTCAAGTCAAATATCAACAATGGATTACCGATTATTAATTTGGATACTTTAATAGAAACTGTAGAAAAATTTATGAAAAAATTTGTTTACCGTTTACAAATTTTGATACCACACAACTTTATAGCAAAACAGCAATCTACATTCATTGAAGAAAAAAAATTAGAACCAGGAGAGTGATTCGTTCAAGGGGGTTTTTCTAAAAACTACACCTTCATAATTCAGGATTCGTTTCAAGGTTATCATTTTAATAATTCACAAGCTACTATTCATCCATTTTTCATTTATTTTAAAAGTGCCGCAAGTGAATATATACAGCAGCGAAGTGTCGAAGTGTTATACTCATTTCGGATATTACAACAGTACAACAGTCCATCTTTTCATTACAAAACTTATTGAATTCATCAGAAAGCATATAAATTCTAATATTAGGAATAGTAGATTCTTGTATGAGCTTAGAATGCAAGCAATTCTTCACGAGGATGAAGTTTCCCGAAACGAGCGTAGCGAGTGGAGGGAATCATCTGAGTGAAGAATTGCCATCATCCTAAGCGAATACAAGATGCTTTTTTATCCACGACTAAAATATTTCGTTTAATTTCCAGTTTTCATGGAAAAATTTGTATCGCCATATTGAAATAAAAACATCAAAGATAGCGAAAAACAAAACAAATCTGTTGTTTAATTTGTTAGGGGAATATTTTATAAACTACTAGCGGGACCCGGCGTGCTTTGCTACGCCTATAAATAAAGTTTGTGTGTATACATTTTGTTGACGTAGCAATAATTTCAAAGAGTAGTAATGAGAAATGGTTTTCTATTTTTTTTTTTTAATATGAATGTAAAAGGATCAGCACTCTAGTTGATCAGTAAAATATAAAAAAATAGTATTATATATAAAACAAAGAATATATAAAAAATACGCGATTATATAAGTTTTCAGGTGTGTAATCTATTTAGAACATTATACGGAACAAAAATCGATTCACAAATTTTCACAGTGCTCATGCGGTTTAATATACGCTTTCTTTACCGGTAGGTTACTAAAAACGTTGCAAAAAATTTTGATCGGTATATGATTTTATGGTCAGCAAGTGCAGTAAGAATAGCGACAATACATTCGATGAAGGTATAGAAGAAGTGATGCAAAAAAGGAATAAAAGAAGTGATGCGAAAAAAATCAAAATTATTTGGAAATTTTTGTATATGAATTCATAGGATGAGAAATATTTCTATTTAGTCAACATTTTAAGTCATTTTAAAGTCATTATTATTGAATGTTGCAAATCAATGCGAAACTAATATCTTACACACGGTAAATATATTGGCATATGTGTTCCATATATGGACAACATTAATGGAATATTAATTTTTAAGCGAATTTGTGAGTAATTATTGCTCAAAGTAATTATTAAAAGTATTATTCTCGATAATAAGTAATTATTGTCGGGATTGAACTCACGCTCATCAGAGACATCATAGTTCAAAGCCATCTTACAGACTCAGCCACAGTGGATGAAACAACAACGAAACATATTTTAATTTTCATGTTCAGATAATTTCTAAATTGAAACTTCATTATCGCATATTTATTTAAATTGAATTCTTCATCTGTGATTATACAATTGTAAATTGTATTTGTTCCCGACACGAAACACACAAAAACTGTTTTAAAGAAGTTTTTCTGAGAGAAAATAAAAAATGCTTTAAAATTGCAAAACTCATGTGAATTTAAATAATTACTTTAGCTTAATCACTCTAAAAATCTCTAAAAACTATTTATTTTACACCAAATAGTGTAAACCTTTTGTTTATTTAACATTATAACCCGTCGCATATTGTCGGTATCTCATAAGAAAGAAAATTCAAGAAAACTCGTCTTGAGTTGTTGATGGTCATTGCAAAAGCGAGTCGCATTGGAAACTAAAAGTTTGAATTCAAATGCCATATCTGTGGCGATCATTGAAATACGTAGCAACAGTACATCTTCCGCTTTGAATTTTCCATTCAAAATTGTAGCTTCAACGACATTGTTCATCATCTTTTTCACTTAAAATTTCCAAAAAAATGTGCTATTTCAAAATATTTGACATATTATTTTAATAAAATATTATACATTCATTTTTCTATTTCATAAAATTATATTCAACGAAAAAAAACATTGATCAAAGCAAGCTACGCGCATAAACCGATATTTAAAAAAAAACCAATTAAAATAATTATCACCAATCACCAATGAAAAAATAATACCCGACAATTGGAAAAAGCAAGCGTTGTGTATTTGGAAAACTTTAACATTAAAACCAATTTTTTAAATACAAATACGGCACCATCTATTGGCTAACCCAAATTTATGAGACGTATCTATATATTGGTATATAACTATAACTATCTATATATTGGTCAATAAAAAAAATTTGACATGAAATTGGAGAATTGACGTTAACTTTAACTTAACCGTAACTTAAGACTCTATACAAAATTTTGATTTAAGGTTGGTAAGAAATTAGGTATTCTTTGACGTTTGATTTGATATTAATTTTGGTTTTGTAATCAATTTTATAAATCAATCAATGCTTTAAAAGTAACAAACTGATTTCACAATCAAAATTTAAAATAATAAATTTCGAAATAAACATTTGATACAAAATTTAAAAATAAAAAAATTTATTTTCATATTAATTTCATGCTAATATTTGGCTTTAATTAAAGTTGCTCTTTTTATATCTTTTGCATTTTTTAATAAATAAAATTTTATTTTTATGGACACTTGCAATTAAATATTAGTTTTCTTCAGTTTTTATACTAAACGTCAAAAATTCCTTAAGATAGAATGAAATGAACTTTACGTTAAGTTAACGTTAAGTTTACGTACCGACTATAAATGTTCTAGTGCATTTTCATACATTTGTACTTTACGTTAAGTTAAAGTTACCGACTATAAATCAAGCATAAAGGTTGTAAAATAAACTTTGCTAGTTTTTCATCCAGTTTTGATGACAATTTTTTTACCTCTAATCGTTCTATTTTAATTAGCAATACGTATAAGAGCATTTTTCAATTTGATAATGATTTTTGTAAATTAACATTGAAGACCAATGAAAAATTTAAAAAAATAAATTTAAATTATTGTTTTCTTTATTTTTACTCTTATTTTTATTCAAACTTTATAAAAACCAATACCCTAATTTTTTACAGATTTCGATACTTTATAGCACTACTATAATTAATATATAACCTCCACAAAATTGTTAATAATCTTTGGTAACGTATTTGACATAGCATAATATGCTTTTCGTTTATCTATATATATAAAATTCTCGTGTCACAGTGTTTGTAATTAAACTCCTCCGAAACGGCTTGACTGATTTCCATGAAATTTTATGTGTATATACGGTAGGTCTGAGAATCGGTCGTAAACTATTTTTTATACCCTTAAGTGATAAGGGGGGCCCTCCCCCAAAATTTTTTTGTATTTTTCAGACAAAATTTTTTATTTTTATTTTTTTATGATTTGACATTAAAAAATACATATAATCCCTAATTTTCTCCCTTCTACCACCAACCCCCATTTTTTAATTGCGATATTAGTACTGAAATACTCTTCAATTACTCCTCCGAAACGGCTTGACTGATTTCCATGAAATTTTATGTGTATATACGGTAGGTCTGAGAGTCAGTTGTAAACTATTTTTTATACCCTCAAGTGATAAGGGGGGCCCTCCCCCCAAAAATTTTTTGTATTTTTGAGACAAAATTTTTTATTTTTATTTTTTTATGATTTTACATTAAAAAATACATATAATCCTTCATTTTGTCCCTTCTACCACCAACGCCCATTTTTTAATTGCGATATTAGTACTGAAATACTCTTCAATTACTCCTCCGAAACGGCCTGACTGATTTCCATGAAATTTTATGTGTATATTCGGTAGGTCTGAGAATCGGTTATAAACTATGTTTTATAGCTTTAAGTGATAAGGGGGGCCCTCCCCCCAAACATTTTTTGTATTTTTCAGACAAAATTTTTTATTTTTATTTTTTTATGATTTGACATTAAAAAATACATATAATCCCTAATTTTCCCTCTTCTACCACCAACCTCCATTTTTTAATTGCGATATTAGTACTGGAATACTCTTCAATTACTCCTTCGAAACGGCCTGATCGATTTCCATGAAATTTTATGTGTATATACGGTAGGTCTGAGAATCGGTCGTAAACTATTTTTTCTACCCATAAGTGATAAGGGGGCCCTCCCCACCAAAATGTTTTGTATTTTTCAGACAAAATTGATTTATTTTTTTATGATTTGACTTTACAAAATACATATAATCAAAATACCTCCTTCTACCACCAACCTCCATTTTTTAATTGCGATATTAGTACTGGAATACTCTTCAATTCTCAGTAGTCGACAACTGATCAATCTATTAATCTATCTATCTATCTTCTATCTACATAGCTATATATGATAAATAAAAATGTAAATGTTCGTTGGTTCAAAATAGGCAATCTAGAAATGTACTGGATCGATTCTCTTGAAATTTGGACACAATGTTGCATTCAGAAAGTTTATTATATAGTTTTTTTTAGCGATATGTGTTTCATATAGGAATGTAAGCTGTCGACAAGCACAAGTGTCCCTCACCTGCATTAATCTCAACTCAATCTGTTTATGGTCGAGTTTCACTTAAAGACTTAATTTAATCGATTAGTTATGTATGGGTGATCTGATCACCCATATATAGTTTTGTCCAATTTATCAACCATATTTTCTGATTACCGGTTAATTGTATAACCACTCCAGTGTCCAGTGTTATTGTGTAACCAGTGTATTTATGTTTGTTAATGACTTTGTATAACAACACTTTGACCTAAATGGAAGTAGTGCTAACCACTAGACCATTCAACACATGTATACATACATTTATATACATACGGTCATAAAAACGTTCTATTTCATTTTTGCTCATTGCATGGAAATTGGCTCTATTGTATATTTTACCAAATACTTCCACACGGAATGGCATTTTGATAATTTGTTTGAAAACCAGATTGCAAAAAACGATTTTGTGCATTTGTTCAAAACAGCAGTTGACATGATGTATGTGATACATATATAAGTTTCAATAGGTCAGGTTGACAAAACGCCTGCTTGAGGACATATGAGAAGATTAAATGCTCAAACAATAAACGAAGTGACAATTAATAAAGTCGGCAATAAATTTCAAGCGGGATATATTTTTGTCAATAAAAGAGGGATTAATGATCCGAGGGGAAGATTTCCACATTTGGAAATGCCGTCAATTGTTTCACCAATACATGGTAGATATGTATGCAAAAACATTCGAAACAGAACGTTTAATATTCATTCGATTAAATCAAACCAAGTTTTTCTCTGAAGCACCAGTATATTTGCGAGAGCCAATTTAATATGACGGTTATTCACAACTAACGCACACACACAAAATCATCTCAAATGCACACGGCAAATATCCGATGCCAGCTTCGATAAAGATTTGTAGGAAGTTGTGACGAAAAATATGTAACATGAGCTTTCCAGAACACTAAATCCACTGAATCCAAAGTACGCAAAGTGATATCAAGGATTCAGTCAGTTACACGAAATTCAGTTACATGAAACGATGATCCTTTATATAAAAGAAGAGCCGCAGCAGATGGCGGTAAGGTAACAACATATAGATATGCGAAACGGGAACATGGAAATAGTGCCATAAACATGGATGGTTGTTCCATATTAATCTTTTGCTACAAAGAACATACAGATCGCACATAAACTTGGAATACGGTATATACGTCAAATCAGTCAAATACGTAAGTTAGAAAGTACTTTAATAAAGGCAACATTTCAGTTTTAGCGTGCTACAATGAAACAGCACTGGGATGTATGTATCATTCATCAATGACACGTGCAGCACTTCACCTCCAAACTAAGTTCGAGCTATGTTTGACATCATGCTGACCGCTTACTGTTCTTCATCTACAAGAACGTTATGGGAAAAAATGTAAATCGCACATGGTTGATGATATTTCCTGTCCAATATAGCAAAATGATTGAAGATCTGTGCGTAGTATTCGCGAACTTAGTTCTCAATCAATTATTAATGCTCCCGCCGAATCGCGGTCAATGTGAAATTACGTCGTTAATATAAATACAATGCTGATGATTAGGTTTAATATAAGTACAATACGGGTGATTAGCATTTCAATTCAAAAGATCACAATTGTCAATTAAATTGATGTTTGCAATCACCATAAAAAAGATCAGGCTCAATTAATAAAAGTGCGCGCTTTAGATGTAGAATGGATTGATTTTCGTATGGACAATTATATGTTGCGTAGATAGAATAGAGGCATAAAACTAGATAACCTCTATATCTGAACCAACAATGGAGCCACAACAAATAATGTATAACCTGCAGAAGCATCGAGAAATTGAACATTAGAAACCCGTAGGTTCTCTTTTCTTAGTGAGCACTCAGCACATTGAACATATGGGTACTGAGAACATTTTTAAATCTATTTATGTTCTGTATACTGTTATATAAGAGATGACACACCTCTACAAATTCAACAAGTTGCTTAAATTTTTTTGTGCTTACTTGAAAACTTATTTGATCGCTAATTTTTCATATATCCGAACTGATCAGCTAGAGTGCTGATTATTTTTCATCCATATTTTTAAAAAGATAAATTAAAAATTATGCTATCATTCTCATTACCACTTTTTGAAATCATTCCTACTACGTCAACAAAATGTCTGTGCACAAGCTTTATTTATAAGCGTAGCAAAGCACGCCGGGTCCTGCTAGTATATATATAAAAATCACGTGTCACGATTTTTGTCCGCGATGAACTCCGTAACAACGTAACCAATCTTAATGAAATGTTGTACAATGTGTGTATGATGGTCCAGCTTGAGAGATAGGATAGTTATTATCTTGATTAAATGCCTAAATATTTTTTAATTGTAAATTAAATGTTAAATATGGATTGTTCATATGCCAACTTTCAGATGGCAGCGTAAATCAATTTATTCAATTGATAGTAAACTTCAGGCGTGCTATACACCTGAGCTAAACTATGCGAAATATGCGAACTATGTTTTTAAAAAAGTAATGTTTTAATGCGAATAAAGCTTTTTCAAAAAAATGTAATGTTTCCGTTTTTTTTTTCTTTTTTAAATATTTTGTTTCGGTAATGTTTTTTTCTATAATTACGTTATATACATTATTTTTTAAAAACATAGTTCGCTTTTTTTTATAGTTTAGCTCAGGTGTATAGCGCTTAACTTCGTATAAGGCCATTATTAAACTATCAAATTTGTTTTAGTAAAAAAGTTTTGTTTTATATTTGATAACTAGCAGGACCCGGCGTGCTTTGCTACGCTTATAAATAAAGCTTGTGCACAGACATTTTGTTGACGTAGTAGGAATGATTTCAAAAAGTGGTAATGAGAATGATAGCATAATTTTTAATTTATCTTTTTAAAAATATGGATGAAAAATAATCAGCACTCTAGCTGATCAGTTCGGATATATGAAAAATTAGCGATCAAATAAGTTTTCAAGTAAGCACAAAAAAATTTAAGCAACTTGTTGAATTTGTAGAGGTGTGTCATCTCTTATATAACAGTATACAGAACATAAATAGATTTAAAAATGTTCTCAGTACCCATATGTTCAATGTGCTGAGTGCTCACTAAGAAAAGAGAACCTACGGGTTTCTAATGTTCAATTTCTCGATGCTTCTGCAGGTTATACATTATTTGTTGTGGCTCCATTGTTGGTTCAGATATAGAGGTTATCTAGTTTTATGCCTCTATTCTATCTACGCAACATATAATTGTCCATACGAAAATCAATCCATTCTACATCTAAAGCGCGCACTTTTATTAATTGAGCCTGATCTTTTTTATGGTGATTGCAAACATCAATTTAATTGACAATTTTGATCTTTTGAATTGAAATGCTAATCACCCGTATTGTACTTATATTAAACCTAATCATCAGCATTGTATTTATATTAACGACGTAATTTCACATTGACCGCGATTCGGCGGGAGCATTAATAATTGATTGAGAACTAAGTTCGCGAATACTACGCACAGATCTTCAATCATTTTGCTATATTGGACAGGAAATATCATCAACCATGTGCGATTTACATTTTTTCCCATAACGTTCTTGTAGATGAAGAACAGTAAGCGGTCAGCATGATGTCAAACATAGCTCGAACTTAGTTTGGAGGTGAAGTGCTGCACGTGTCATTGATGAATGATACATACATCCCAGTGCTGTTTCATTGTAGCACGCTAAAACTGAAATGTTGCCTTTATTAAAGTACTTTCTAACTTACGTATTTGACTGATTTGACGTATATACCGTATTCCAAGTTTATGTGCGATCTGTATGTTCTTTGTAGCAAAAGATTAATATGGAACAACCATCCATGTTTATGGCACTATTTCCATGTTCCCGTTTCGCATATCTATATGTTGTTACCTTACCGCCATCTGCTGCGGCTCTTCTTTTATATAAAGGATCATCGTTTCATGTAACTGAATTTCGTGTAACTGACTGAATCCTTGATATCACTTTGCGTACTTTGGATTCAGTGGATTTAGTGTTCTGGAAAGCTCATGTTACATATTTTTCGTCACAACTTCCTACAAATCTTTATCGAAGCTGGCATCGGATATTTGCCGTGTGCATTTGAGATGATTTTGTGTGTGTGCGTTAGTTGTGAATAACCGTCATATTAAATTGGCTCTCGCAAATATACTGGTGCTTCAGAGAAAAACTTGGTTTGATTTAATCGAATGAATATTAAACGTTCTGTTTCGAATGTTTTTGCATACATATCTACCATGTATTGGTGAAACAATTGACGGCATTTCCAAATGTGGAAATCTTCCCCTCGGATCATTAATCCCTCTTTTATTGACAAAAATATATCCCGCTTGAAATTTATTGCCGACTTTATTAATTGTCACTTCGTTTATTGTTTGAGCATTTAATCTTCTCATATGTCCTCAAGCAGGCGTTTTGTCAACCTGACCTATTGAAACTTATATATGTATCACATACATCATGTCAACTGCTGTTTTGAACAAATGCACAAAATCGTTTTTTGCAATCTGGTTTTCAAACAAATTATCAAAATGCCATTCCGTGTGGAAGTATTTGGTAAAATATACAATAGAGCCAATTTCCATGCAATGAGCAAAAATGAAATAGAACGTTTTTATGACCGTATGTATATAAATGTATGTATACATGTGTTGAATGGTCTAGTGGTTAGCACTACTTCCATTTAGGTCAAAGTGTTGTTATACAAAGTCATTAACAAACATAAATACACTGGTTACACAATAACACTGGACACTGGAGTGGTTATACAATTAACCGGTAATCAGAAAATATGGTTGATAAATTGGACAAAACTATATATGGGTGATCAGATCACCCATACATAACTAATCGATTAAATTAAGTCTTTAAGTGAAACTCGACCATAAACAGATTGAGTTGAGATTAATGCAGGTGAGGGACACTTGTGCTTGTCGACAGCTTACATTCCTATATGAAACACATATCGCTAAAAAAAACTATATAATAAACTTTCTGAATGCAACATTGTGTCCAAATTTCAAGAGAATCGATCCAGTACATTTCTAGATTGCCTATTTTGAACCAACGAACATTTACATTTTTATTTATCATATATAGCTATGTAGATAGAAGATAGATAGATAGATTAATAGATTGATCAGTTGTCGACTACTGAGAATTGAAGAGTATTCCAGTACTAATATCGCAATTAAAAAATGGAGGTTGGTGGTAGAAGGAGGTATTTTGATTATATGTATTTTGTAAAGTCAAATCATAAAAAAATAAATCAATTTTGTCTGAAAAATACAAAACATTTTGGTGGGGAGGGCCCCCTTATCACTTATGGGTAGAAAAAATAGTTTACGACCGATTCTCAGACCTACCGTATATACACATAAAATTTCATGGAAATCGATCAGGCCGTTTCGAAGGAGTAATTGAAGAGTATTCCAGTACTAATATCGCAATTAAAAAATGGAGGTTGGTGGTAGAAGAGGGAAAATTAGGGATTATATGTATTTTTTAATGTCAAATCATAAAAAAATAAAAATAAAAAATTTTGTCTGAAAAATACAAAAAATGTTTGGGGGGAGGGCCCCCCTTATCACTTAAAGCTATAAAACATAGTTTATAACCGATTCTCAGACCTACCGAATATACACATAAAATTTCATGGAAATCAGTCAGGCCGTTTCGGAGGAGTAATTGAAGAGTATTTCAGTACTAATATCGCAATTAAAAAATGGGCGTTGGTGGTAGAAGGGACAAAATGAAGGATTATATGTATTTTTTAATGTAAAATCATAAAAAAATAAAAATAAAAAATTTTGTCTCAAAAATACAAAAAATTTTTGGGGGGAGGGCCCCCCTTATCACTTGAGGGTATAAAAAATAGTTTACAACTGACTCTCAGACCTACCGTATATACACATAAAATTTCATGGAAATCAGTCAAGCCGTTTCGGAGGAGTAATTGAAGAGTATTTCAGTACTAATATCGCAATTAAAAAATGGGGGTTGGTGGTAGAAGGGAGAAAATTAGGGATTATATGTATTTTTTAATGTCAAATCATAAAAAAATAAAAATAAAAAATTTTGTCTGAAAAATACAAAAAAATTTTGGGGGGAGGGCCCCCCTTATCACTTAAGGGTATAAAAAATAGTTTACGACCGATTCTCAGACCTACCGTATATACACATAAAATTTCATGGAAATCAGTCAAGCCGTTTCGGAGGAGTTTAATTACAAACACTGTGACACGAGAATTTTATATATATAGATAAGATAAGATAAGATAAGATATAAGATAGAGCTTTTATAGAGCTTTCTCTTGCAAAAACCGCACAAGCAACCTCTCTTCTCTTATACAGCGTTTTCAAAGTTAACAGCTCTAATCGACTTTCATAAGGTTCTAAAGAAAACTGACGAGTGTTATTTGAAGGCAATCTATTAAGAGCAAAGATAAGAAACCTTTTCTGCACGCTTTCAATCCGTGACGAATGGGTAACATACAGCGGGTTCCAAATAACAGAACCATATTCCAAAATTGATCTGACATATGCACAATAAAGCGTTTTCAGCGTTAATGGATCACAGAAATATTTAGTATTACGTTTGATGAACCCTAGCATTGAATTAGCTCGACCAATCATGTAGTCAAAATGATCATTAAATGAGTATGAAGCTGTGAAAATAATGCCTAAATCCTTGAACTTATAAACTCTTTCTAAGCTATTATTACAAAAATAATAAGCAGCTAAGATAGGCGATTTGTTTTTAAAAATTGACATAATTTTACATTTAGAAATATTCAAAAATAGCTCATTTTCTACAGTCCAAATATGTAATCTATTCAAATCACTTTGGAAATTAATTGTATCAGTGATTGATTTTATAGTAATATAGGCCTTCATATCATCTGCATATAATAGGAATTTAAGAAATTTAAAACAGTTACAAACATCATTAATAAATAGAATGAAAAGCAAAGGTCCATGATGACTACTTTGCGGCACACCAGAAGTTACTTTAAAAGACGTAGAACAATGATTACCAATTTTAACATACTGCGTACGCTGTGATAGATATGATGAAATCCATTTAATAGGCATCATTTCACAATCAAGTTTGTCCAGCTTAAATAATAATTTAGGGTGTTTAACCTTATCAAACGCACTGCTAAAATCAGTGTATATTACATCAACTTGCTCATAATTTTGCAGTGCATCCGAGATATAGCGCGAGAATAACATTAAATTGGTTGTAGTTGAACGTCCAGATAAAAAACCATGTTGTTCTGGAGCAATAAACTTTCTAATATGAAATTCCAAAAAATTTTTAACTAGTTTTTCAAAAAACTTTGGTAACACTGAAATTAAAGCGATTCCCCTATATTTACTAATATCATCACGCTTACCAGATTTGAAAATTGGTCTTATGAAAGATAACTTCCAAATTTCTGGAAATATACCGGAGGATAAACTCATGTTAAAAATCAACGTTAGTGGAGCAGCCACGGTACATGCACATCTGTTGAATAAGATGGGAGGCAAACCATCTGGCCCGGCACCTTTAGAGATGTCAAGTTCATTCAATCCCGCAATGATTTCTTCCATGGAAAATTTCAACTGGTTATAAGGACTACTAGATAAGGGGCAAGTTAATGGAGAGTTTGATTCGCCATCTTCAGAGCAATATACTGTTTTAAAATATGACGCAAATAAATTACAGATATCTTCAGGGTTCGAAGCATACACATCATTTAAGTTCATGGTCTTAGGATAGCCATTAGTTTTTCGCTTTGAGTCGATAAACGACCAAAATTTCTTAGGATTGATAGAAATTTCTGATTCTATCTGCAACAAATATGATCTATACAAGAAATTATTCAAAATTTTAAATTCATTACGACGAACGCAAAAAGTATAGTAAGCAGAAGTGGTTTGGTTGTTTTTGTAAAATTTCTGAGCTTTATCACGGCGATTTCTTAAATTAATTAACTTTTTATTAAACCATGGTTCACGATATGACTCAATACTATGAAAAACAGGAACAAATTTATTTATCCCGCTTTTTAAAATTTCATCAAATTTACGCACACAGTTATTTACATTAAGACCGTTAAATAAAGAAAACCAATCAACGGAACTCAAGAACAAATTAAAAGAACTATAATCACCCTTAGAAAAATCAAAATACGACAATGATTTATCACTATTATCAACACAGTCAATAAAATTTAATTCAATTTGTAATGGTTTATGATAAATACTAGAGCAGCCCGCTAAATCCTCACATACAGAGACTGCAAGCTGTTCACATGTAGAAAAAATGAGATCCAACATTCTACTTTGATTGTTGAAGATGCGATTGTGCTGTTTAAGTCCAAAACTAGTAAGATTATCTAGAAATTCATTAGACAGCTCATTTGTTGACGTTGAACAAAATTCCTCCTCATCAACCCAAAACCATTCAATAAGTGGTAAATTAAAGTCACCAAGTATGACTATATCATCCGATTCATCCATTAAAGCTAAAACTGTGGCGACTGCATCAATTAGTTTCATGTATGTTTCACGTGAACTTCTAGGCGGAATATAGGTTGCACATAAATAAATCCAAATCCGACCGCATTTTATTTTAACAGCTAGAAACTCAAGCTCGCTAGATGAAGTATATACGACAGCAGACTTGAAGCTGGTTTTAATTGCAATTAAAATTCCTCCACCTTTTAATTTTTCACTTATATATCTATCACGACGAAACACCAGATAGTTTTGAGGAAAAAATTCTTCAGAGTTAAAGCTGCAGGTCAGTGAAGTTTCGACTAAAACAATAACATCAAAATTTGTATTCAAAGCGGACATGTAAATTTTATCCGCCTTGGATCGAATACCACTAGAGTTGTTGAAATGAATTTGAAGAATATTGTTTAGCTCACTAATATGATTTAGATTTTTAACAGCATTATTATATTGAACAGCAACATTATCACATCTTACGACGCTAGAGAGCAAAAGTAGTTTAGTTCTTAGTTTTTTGAAGATGATGATGTTTTAGGACGATCTTTTTTTTTTTTTTTTTTTATTCAAAGTTAGGCATGTTTGCATGTTTTTTTACAAATTGACGAACCAGCACACCTTTAGGCCAGATGGTAGCGTTTAGTGCCAAATCAAACAAATCTTCAGTTAGACTGATCTTAAAAGAAATAAAGTTCAAGCGACTGAGTTCAATATTCCTTGGTGTCAATGAAAGAATAGACAATTTCCTATTATCGTCAATGTTCAGCATGTTCTTGATATAGGAAACCATATCATCAACTTTTGTGTTAGGATCGAGTCTGCTGACATAAAGATGTTTGTAGTGTACTGTTTCAACAGAGCGAATCGTATCATTAATAGATGCTGTGCCCACTATTTCATCATAGTTACTATGACTCTGATATGGTTGTAACTCAGGTGGAGGCAGACTGTTGTTGATATTCTCAATTACATCAAGATTGGAATGTGACGACGAACTAGCTAAAGACTTGCTATAAACAATTTCATTCTGATTAAGGCTTTTTTGAGTGTTGAGTGATTTAAGCGAAAATCTATCAGTTTTGAGGTGTTGTACTTCTTTGCTTAAGGTTTCAATTGTTTGTTTTTGATCTTCAATTAGTCTTTCAATGCTTTGAGTTCGGTTGAAATATTTACAAGAGATTTGTTCAATTCTGCGAATTCTCGTCTGAATTTAGGTGAGATTTCAGACTGGATTATTAGTTTTATGACACCCCCGATAGCTTGAAGGTCTTCAGGAGATAGAGATTTATTAGTTGATGTTAGATCAACTTCTTCATTGATTTCCTCCTCATCCAAAACGGATACATCAAAGTTGGCGTTGCTACGCCTTTTATTAGAGATGCAGTTCAGACATTTCCATTGATTTAAAATGTTTTGTTCCTTAAGATATTCCACATCAGCTTGAGTAATCTCAGCACACTTAATATGGAGTATGTGAAGGCATGCGGAACAATGGATGGATTTTGTAGATTTGGTAACCGACTTCACACAAATAGAACAAAAAACCTTCATCTTTACAAACAAATCCGCAGATTTTTGGTTTGATATTTTTATAATTTGATAGACTTTATAAAAAACTAAATACAATTTTAGTAATTTATGATTTATGATTAGATTATTATATGTTATAAAACAGAAAATAATTCAATTTAGCTACTTATCTCTGCCACTGTAAAAAATCATAAATTATACAACTTTATAATATGTAATTATAATGATTGAATTCTGATTTTGAATTCTGGTTTTAACCTATGATCAAGAGGTTTATTGTTATTGTTTTTTGTTCACTAGATTTTTTCCTTTAAAAATTGTATAGTATATTTGTCTTTAGTTTTCACTTAAATACGAGATTGATAAAAAAAAATTTGAATAGAAAATAACACTATGAATTCACACAATAATAATAATTATATACAAGTTCAATAGGAATTAGGGAACTTATCAGTGCAAAAACACAGTTATCCACTTTGATTTTGATTTATTTTTCTTACTTAGTAGTTTATATTTATTGTATTTAGTTTTCACTTAAATGACCACAAAACGTTTTATTCAATTCACACAACAATTACAAAATCAAAGATTAAAAACTTCAAATTTAAAATTTTAAATTAATATTAAGGAAAAAATTAAACGATCTACACACTTTGATGCCACGAACGTGAAATGATATGTGATATCTTCCGTTAACTCGTATAGAACGTATTAGAACTTAAAAATAAAAAAATTACAAATCAACAAAATTGAGCCCGTAATGCGGGAAAATTTAGGGTTTTGTAGTCGTGGATAAAATAATTTCTAACACCGACGGTGCACCTTCTCAATACAAAAATAAACCACCATAAAAAAGACTGTTGATGCAGAATGGAATTTTTCATGCTACCAACCATGGAAAGGGACCTTGCGATGGGATTGGTGGTACACTGAAGCGTATTGCACACCGTTATAGTATGGGGAGCAGAGATATTGTTGATACACTAAAACTTTCCGAATGGGCTTTAAAATGAGAATCTACCATGATCTTTGGATACGCCGATAAAAATGAATATCAATTAACAAAAGAAAAATTACAAAATCGATATATAAATGCTATAAATGGAACTCAAAAATTTCAATCTTTTGTAATTAAATGCTAAGACAATAATTGCAAAAATGTTTTCCCACTCAAAAGAATATTTTGAATGTAAAATAAGTAAATAATTTTTAATAACCATATTTATTTTCTTTAACCTACATATATATAATTTGAATGGTATTTTAAAAATTTTATTCAATAATAAAATATTTGTAATTTAATGTTAAAATACAATCTTTTACTTTATGATTCCATAATAACATAATACGACCATAATACTTCTCCAGTCAAAAGTTCCTAAATAGATTTAGTTATTTATACGGCTTTTTTGTTTGCAGTTGAGACTGTCAAACTATTTTTTATAAGAGTAACAAGTGATTACTAAAAGTGATAAATAAACATTTCATTTTTTTTATGCCATCTAATACAAAGAAAATAATTGCAGAAGTGTTTTCCTATTCAAAAGAAACTTCTGTTTGTAAAATAAGTATATCATTTTTAACAATTGTATTTATTTTATTTATTGTAATGCATATGTAATTTTTATAATATATAAAAAGTTCATCTAATAATAAAATATTTGATATTTAACATAAAAAAAAATCTCTTAGTTTATAATGCCATTTTAATAATTTTCCTGCAGAACAAAAAAAAAACTGATTCCCGACAGTCATATGCACAACGAATTTTACCTTTAAAACAAAAAATATAGCTAGTCCTAAACTTTCACAAGTGGTTACATATAAAATAAGCTTCAATTTAGTTAAAAAAAAAAGTTATAGTGCCATCTTTTCTTCAATTACACCGTTTTTTTCTTATGTTACACCGTTAAAAATTATTTCAAAAAATTAACAGTGTAGATTAAAAATTTTGTTCTAATACCTATTCAACGACATATCATTTATGAAAATCGATCAGTAGTTTTTCTACAATCGCTCGTCAAAATGCACTCACATCACAAAATAACAAAAAATTGAGGGGCACCCTGTGAAGACCCCTGGTCGAAAAAAAAATTCTATGAGAACTTTTTTTTTTATTTATGAAAGACTATCTATAAACAAAAAATAATCAAAATTAAAAGGGGTCAATTGGAGTATCACCTCATATGGAGTATCACCTTTCTTTTGGAGAATCAATTCAGCCAATTGGTTGTGTAGGCGAGAATCAAGAGCAATAATAGCATGAGAGTATTTTGTAGACTCTGATTTAACTTTTGGCTATACTGAATTGTTCTTCCAAAGTATTGAACCAAATTACTGGATTTTGGTTGAACAGTGGTTGTGTTGACTTAAACGCTACGTGCGCAATGATGCTGTTGTGATTAGGATCAGGTTGAAAGTCAAAGTTTAATCTCGTTGGAGTTGTATTTCGAGGAAAAGGTGTGGGAGGTCACACATTTATTTAGTTTGATCAATTAAAGAGTTTTCAAAACTATTTTCTTCATTTTAATTTATTACATTAATTTTATTAGGGATCGAAAAAGAAGTTTATTTCTTAAAATCATTTATTCTCTTCTATTTAATTATATCAGCTTTATTTGTATGTTTTTCGATAATAATAGTATGTATTATTGTATTGTTTTCTAACCTATAGCCTAATGAACTTAACCTATTGCCCTTTTCCTATTAAAAAATTATCATTATACAATTGGTATGATTACAATTGGTCAAATTTTTTTGATTTCATTAAAATTATTTTCAAATTATAATCACAATTGCTTTGATAAGTTTTGTTCAAAATCAAATTTTAAGCAAAATTCTCTTATTTCGTTTAGTTGAACTTGGTTGATTGTATATGATAGGGGTTTTTTATCATCAGCGTTTTTTTTAATCAGAAATTTGATTTATCAATTAAAACAATAAAGATTTATTGTTTTAATTGAAGAAAATGATTTTATTTTTTATAATACACAATTCTTTGTCAGAGAATAAAGTATTGTAATCGATTCGTGTTTAATGAATTTTATTCTTAAGCAAATTAAAATTCTCGCTCGTGCCTCGCTCAAATTTTAAAGTTTTGCTTGAGAATAAACTATTTCATTATACACTCGTTGATTAAACTACTATTAGTAAACAAACAAAAATTTTTGACACTGCCAAATCAAATTAGATTTTTCTATGAAAAAAAAATTTCAAATAAGAGGTGACTTTAGGTTACTTATTCAAGTATGTAAGTCTCCACAAATAAGTTTCATAAGTTTTGGTTTAGAATAAGGCCTAAGACTTTGACCTTTGATATTACATACATTGATCTCATATAATATAGGAGTAAAGTAAAAAATAGTCGACATAGAACATCAGGAAAAAAATTTTCAGAAAACAAATACATATTGATGCTATCCACATTTTTCTATTAAGAAAAATTAGATTTACGGTTTATAAGAAACTTCTTATATGTTTCATAATTTTCATTTTTATTCATTCTACTGTTAAAAAAATCTGATAAAAAACGCTGCCATAAACGTGAACGATAAAACCAAAGATTTATTATAATAAATAGAGAGACGCTGCCATAAACGTGAACAAAGACCTGAACAAAGTCGCCGACTGGGGTGACCAAAACCTTGTCAATTTCAACTCCACCAAAACACAGCTGTTGATTGTTTCCAGATTAAAGACCGAGTTCCCCAAAGATATTTTATTTAGTATGTGTGATGAACCAATAGGTGAATGTAAAAACATTCGTTTATTGGGTGTCACAGTTTCAAATGACCTACTCTGGAACGATCATGTAATGGCGATGGCAAAAAGCGCGTCTAAAAAACTCGGCCTCCTAAATAGATGCAAAAAATTTTTCACTCCATACCAATTGCTCCATGTTTATAAGTCCTATATTCGTCCCTGTATGGAGTACTGCTGTCAAGTTTGGGGTGCTGCCTCTGTTTCCATCTTGGCCCTCTTGGACTCTGTTCAAAAGCGAGCTATACGAATTGTAGGTGATCGAACTTTGACATCACAACTTGATTCCCTACAACATCGTCGCACTGTTGCTGACCTCGTTGTTTTTTACAAATATCGTCATCAGCAGTGCTCAGATGAAATCAGCGGCATCATGCCTCAAACTTATTTTTACCCCCGTTCCACTCGGCAATCGGCTGCCGCAACCAGTGAAACGGTAAAGATCCCGCGCTGTCATACTGGCAGATCGCAGAGAGACTTCTTTGTCCGAACTGCGTACAAATGGAATAGTTTGCCGGAACACTTAGTCTCAGGTGGCTTCAACCCACAGATGTTTAAAAAAAGCGTTAATCTACACCTCAGAACGCCAGTTGTTGTGGGACCCAGGTCTAGACCTAGGTCTTAAAAGGTATTTATGTGTTGTTGTGACACATATTCTAAACCCTATTACACAACACATTTTTATTAAAAAATAAGAATAAATCTAAAAATATGATTTGTACTCTCCTACTCAAATCTTTTTTCCATTTATGAAAATTGGAAAACTAAAAATACTTTTTTTTGGTTTTGGTATTTATAGTTTTCGGATGAGCAAGAGAAAACTGCATATGTGAATGTTAATTCAGATAGTTCTTAGCTAGCACTGGTAATAAATAAAAAAAAAGCGATCAATTTGACGTTATTGTTCCTATATGTTACTCATTAATTTATTTTTGAGATTTTTTCTAGAATATGATTTGAATTATTTTATTTATAGGATGCCTCTTTTCTTTTTCTTTTTTATCTGCGGGCGTGACAACCCCGTACTCTGCTACTTACTTTTAGCGTATGAGTTGATGTACATATCGGATATCAGTTGCAATAAAAGTGAGATGTCACTATATTGGGATGCTGGCGGTTGAAGTCTGTTGTCAACGGTAGTACCATCAATCTTACTTATTTAATTCTGCTAATAATGGGACGCTATAGCTAGGTCGACGAAATGAACCTTCATATAATTCTATATATTTGGGATTTATGAGACAGCCATTATAGAGAAGTTATCCGTTTAAAGAAGAAGATGTTAAATGGAAGACAATCGCTCGAATTAAAAAAATAGTATAGAACGCTAAAAACGAAGGACGGTTGCTAATAAAAATAAATAAAATCTACCACCTCAACAAATATTTTACAAATAATCATAAAAGCACAAACACAAACCATTTAAAATATAAGTGATGGGTAGGTCGCAAACGTAACGTCACAAATTACGTTTTGGATGCGTCACAAAAGTATTTTTATTCGCCTATATATTAAAGTGTTACTTTGTTACTGTGATTTGCGGCCTTAAAGTGTCACTTTTTAACCATATATTTTGTTGTCATAGTAACGTCCAAAAAAGTAAAAATCATTTGTATATGGGTGATTCTACAAAAATCGGGTAACTCCATGTCATCAGTCAATAGATGCCAAGTTTTGTTATATTTTGTTGATATTTCAATTTATTTTAAAAGAATTAAAAGTCTTTCATTTGGTCACCCAATTTCAGTTATTTATTTTAAATACAAGTGTGCTAAACAGCCAATATATCCTCAAAATGTCAGTCCCCTGTCATGTCAACACCACGAAAACGCGCAATAAAATGGCTGTATATTATTGATTACTATTAATTTAGGGAAACTTACTATTTTTCTATAATCTGTAATGTGCTTAGTAGTGAATATCACAATTTTCATAATGTAATATTCTCAAGGCTAGTAGAAAAATAATAACAAACTCTGTCATCAGTTTTTATCGTCAGTCTCTTGTGTGTCTTTCAAATTCTCGGTAAATATCACCCACTCAAGGTCAATTCTTAGTTAAATTTTAGCGTTGGTAGTAAAATTAGCTACAAACCACGGCATTTGACGAGCGCTATTGCTATGCCAGTGGTAGAGTGGTTGTTAACGTGTATATACGTGCCTAGCTAGTCTAAATATCAGTACTCTGGTGAGTCGTTATTTTCTTGTAAACCTGAGTTTTGTTTTAATTTTAACACAGTTACATTTAATTTCTTAAAATGCAGCTTGTTGATATTCGAAAAAACCAAAAACAACAATAGTTGTAATTATAACCTGAAATTTATGTCTTTTTCATCAATCCCCTGGCGTCAGTCTCCTGGTCAGTATTTAAATGTTTTCATGTTTCATAGGCACTGATTGTCAATTTTTTTGATTATATTGTTTCTTGATTTCTCAGAAAATGTATACTATTACTAAAACTACACTAAAATGATATAATTTAAGTAATATTATGTTATTAAAATGTCAAAAGACTGTTTTGAAGACTGTTTTAGTTCTCACGCTATTACACGGTAACAGTTGTTTTTAATAGTTACTTAAGTGGTTTAATATTTAAAATATAAGTCCTATTATTAGATTCAACGAAATTTGTTCAAGGTTTTAGTCAATTTCATACATTACTATGTTACCCTCGTCCAATCCCTAGCGGTCAAATTCATAAAAATTAAAATATCTCAAAATATACTAAAAAAAGTGACTGGCCCGATTGGGAACAATATAGTCATTAGATTACTCATCTTAAATATCCGAATTTGTAGAAATTTAAAATCAAAAATATAGTCAACAAAATATCTTTAAAAGTTACCCGATTTTTGTAGAATCACCCATATGTTTAAATTCTATAAAAAATAGAATTTTTTATCAAAGCAACCCTTAAATTCCAAATTTTATGATCCAATTAAAATACTCGTTATCATTTGTTGTCAAAGCTACACTCAAAAAAATAAAAGTCACTTTTACAAAATTTTTATAAATATACAACACCCAAAATTTTTTGAACAAACTACAATTTTTTTCTTTCAAATCTAAAATTAATTTGTAAATCAAATAAATTTTTGGTTTTTTCAAATAATTTTTTTTGTAATCTACAATATTTTTGGTAAACTTACAAAAAAATTTGTGAGTTGTGTATTTATAAAAAATTTTTAAAATATACTTAGTTTTTTTTTGAGTGCATACAATAATTTGGAAAAAATAACAAATATTTTGTAAAAGGTTACTTGTTCCACATATTTTTATTTCAAAATTTATGCAAATTTATAATTTTAAATTAGAATAAACAATTTTTATTAAAATATTTTGCTTGCGGCGAATAATAAATAGTATATGATGCACGGACGTTAGCTATTTTGAACTTAATGTGGGTGCAAATCTCGACTAGCGTCTCGATTTGCAAACTCCACATCCGTCCACAATCTTTAGCTTTACGTCCTAGCATCATAATGTACTATTGTTACTTTGTTTTGGCGACCAAATTTGTTACTTTTGAAAATTGTTGGTTTATTAGGTTTCTTTGTATAAAAGACATTAAGTGTTGTGGATAGCTAAGGCATTAGTTACATTGATCGAGCTTACAAACTGCCAGTCGGCGGGTTTAGTAGCAAGCAAAGTAGCTAGCCTAACAACTTTCTGGGCTGATTTTCTACAGTCTGTTAGCTAGCTAGTGCTAGTAAATTTGTTTGTTAACAGGTTGTAAAATCGTTCAATATGGAATGGATAATAAGCATGATTCAATAGAAACATGTTTCAACTCAACAATGTTTGCTTACAATAAAACAAGCAAGTGCAGAATCAGAAATCTTTTTCAGGAGCTCATGCAGGTTTATTTAGGTGAAAAGTAGTATTTTAAGATTCAGTAATCTTGTTATTCTAATTAGATATTAATTAGTATTTTTTTATAGAATTTTTAAGAGTTAATAAGTTTGTGGTGACTTGGGACTAGGGACTCTAGTACGAAATAATTTATGTTTATTTCTAATTATTCACCTTAAAAAGTAACGAAAATATTTTAACAAAGAAGTTTTAAAAAATAACTATATATCAAACATAATTGTTTTACTTACTGATACCTGTTAATAAGCGTAAAATTTGAAGAACTGATCTGTCATATCTGACATCTGACATGTATAATTTAAAGTTTGAAAGCTTCATTGGATAAATTTACGGAATAACAAATCTTATCCCAGCAATTCTCATCGCCTCTAGCAGTATCTGTTCTAAATTTGATATAATTAGCGAGAATGACTAGCTAATGGTGAACACGCAGCAAAATATTATAGCGCAGTTATTATCAGCTATAAGTTTATATAGAATAAAAAGTTCTCATTTAGATGCAATTACACGGATAATATGAAGCTTTGATTGGAGGTCATAAGTTTTGTATAAGATTTATTCCTGATAAGCACTTTCTACAATATTGTTGCAACATCCATAACTTTGGGGCATACATTTGTATGAATATTTAGTCGTGAAATATAAAACCCTTGCATAAAATATTGAAATAAACGAAACTGTGATTACTAGTCACAAGCAAATGAATAACAAAATGATAATTTTCATACCTAATAATCATTTTATATTTCTAAATGTAAATGGAATAGATCTAGAAAGCATAAAATTGTTCGACATTAAATAGTACATTATATAACAAGGTTGAGAAGTAAGCTATTATTGACCGAGAACTTTTAGAGCCTGAGGCACGTAGCGCCGAGGGATATAATGTTCCAAGGTCTATATTAGTCTTCTCAACCGAGGTATATATATAGAATTTTTTAACAACTAACTCTAATTATCATATTTGCTTTGATTAGATTTTGATATTAGCCATTTTCCATTTCATTTTTTAAATATCTTAAAATATCAAGTAGCCTGGAAGATTAGTTTCATACAAATAAAACGAAACAAAGATATGCAATTATTATTTATTTGTGTTTTTTTGTTCATTTCAATTAAAATAAAAGAAAATTTGTCATTATTAACCTAGGTAATTTTTTGTTATAGGTTAAGAAAAATTACTTCTCATTGGCATTCGAAATAATGACGATTTCTCAAGTTAGTAGTTGAAAAACTTATTTAAAAAAAGTTTTAAATTTCTCCATAGGATCTTGATGAAACTTTGGCAAATGATACATTTTCGTGTCTCCCGAACACCTCTAAGTTTAAATTTTGAATAACTTCTGATCCCGGACTATGATCTTATTAAACTTAGTATATAAGGTTTTAATACAGTTTCCAATATTTCTGCATAACAACTTCCAGTTTGTCACTTCACAATAGTTCTGCATCCCAACTTCCGGTAAAAATTTTTTTGTTGTAAATTTTTGAAGTTTTTTCAGTGTCTTTATGCACACTACAGCCTACAATAATGAAGTGATTATGATGAAACTTATGAAAAGTGTTCCAACTAGTGTGAGAAGATAATTATCATCTTTTGGGACAAAAAGATGGAGACTTAAGTAGCAAAGAACTGATTAGTTTTTGGATAATATTGGAATAAGTGGTGGGGGTCCTCTCGAACACCTGTTTAATGTGTCATACTTCTTTCAATATTTGTTGGGAGCACACAGCATTCGTTCGTGAACGAATTTTGATGACGCACACAGCATTCGTTCATGAACGAATTTTGATAATCGAATTGGATGAAACTTGGTTCATAAGCATTTAGAACGGTTCACAACAGTTCTGCATCCCAGCTTTCGGTTTTTCACTTCCGGTAAAAATTTTTTTTTGTAAATTTTCAATTTTTTTTAGTGTGCTTATGCACACTACAGCCTACAATAAAGAAGTGATTATGATGAATCATATGGAAAAGAGTCTAATTAGTGTGAAAAGATAATTATCATTTTTTGGACACATTGATCAAAGTGGCGAGGGGTCTACCATACAACTGCTGACTTTTCACACTTCGTTTTTAAAGTTTGTTGGGAGCATACAGACTTCATTCATTAATCAATTCTAATGACACTTTGAAAAAAGATGGAGACTTAAGTAACAAAGAACTGATTAGTTTTTGGACAATATTGGAATAAGTGGTGGGGGTCCTCCCAAACACCTGTTTAATGTGTCACACTTTTTTCAATGTTTGTTGGGAGCACACAGCATTCGTTCGTGAACGAATTTGATGACACTCTGGAAAAAGATGCAAACATGTATGGCAAGGAACTGATTAGTTTTTGAGCGATAGTGAACAAAGTGGTGGGGGGGTGTCCCAAGCACCTGTTTTTTGAAAGCTCAATAACACCTGTACCTGATAATCAAATTGGATGAAACTTGGTACATAAGCATTTAGTATGGTTTACAACAGTTTTGCATCCCAACTTCTAGTTTTTAACTTCCGGTAAAAATTTTTTTTTTTATTGTTGGAAGTTTTTTCAGTGTCTTTATGCACACTACAGCCTACAATAATGAAAATGAAGTGATTATGATGAAACTTATGGAAAAGATTCCAATTAGTGTAAGAAGATAATTATCATCTTTTGAAACACATTGATCAAAGTGGCGGGGGTTTAACATACCACTGCTGGCTTTTCACACTTCATTTTTAAAGTTTGTTGGGAGCCTACAGACTTCATTCATTAATCAATTTTAATGACACTTTGAAAAAAGATGAAGACTTGAATGACAAAAAAATGATTAGTTTTTGGACAATATTGGGATGAGTGGTGGGGGTCCTCCCGAACACCAGTTTATTGTTTCAATGTTTGTTGGAAGCATACAACATTCGTTCGTTAAGTAATTTTGATGACACTTCGCCAAAAGATGCAAATGTGTATGGCAAGGAACTGATTAGTTTTTTTAGCGATAGTGAACAAAGTGGTAGGGGGTCCTCCGAGCACCTGTTATTTTGGAAGCTCGATAACATCTGAACCTGATAATCGAATTGGATGAAACTTGGTACATACACATTTAGTACGGTTTACAACAGTTCTGCATCCTAAATTCCGGTTTTTCACTTCCGGTTAAATTTTTTTTTTTACTTTTTCTCGTACAACAAAATTTATGTTTGTTGGGATATTGCTGCTTGCTTTAATATTTTTATTAGTAGAACTACGAAGTCTTTAACATTGGTTAGCTTTTAATTAAAGTATTTAATGGATATTAGCTCATTATATATCCAGAACACTGTTTCCAGAGCTGTAGTGAGGTCAGCCTATGCATCAGCGTCGCAATATATTTTTTATTTCGTTTATGTTTAATAAATTTATAATAAATTTATAATAAATTTAAAATTATTTTAAAAACAAACTCAATTCATCCTTATATTAAAACTGTCTTATGGTTTTATCCATTAAATTCACCATTTTTATATTCTATACTTGTGTGCTTCGTGCTTCGATTTTTACAAAAAAAAATTAGAGAACAATAACTTCTTTTGATCGTTTTTAAGAGAAAATCTTGACCTAGTTTCATAATATCATAATAATCGCAAACATCCTACTTTGTCCTCCCACTGTAGATATTTTAAATTTAATTTTCTTTCGTTTTTTATATTTTTCATTTTTCTTATCGAATATTTTGAGCACTAGATAAGTGAAAATTTGTTTCAAAATTATTTTATGTTTAAAAATTTATATACATAAATGCAAACATAAGTCATTTAGGTTAAAAATGGAGAATAGATTACATAGTTGTCTATTTAGTTATTCTAGAACAATGATGACAATATACATATAATAAAAGATAAGATATTACAAAATGAAAAAGTGCGATTAGATGACAATGTTAAATGTATGTAATGAAGAAAAAATACATAACGAACATTCATGTACTCAAAGTATTTTTTCTTAACATATCAAAGTAATTTGTATGTCAAGTAGCCTTATCTAACTATTCTTTTTGTTGTTCTTTAATGTATTATGATGAACTCAAAGCTCATCAAAAAATTACAGATTTGCATCAATTTGAATACAAATGTGTTTTATGTGGCTCATATAAACGATGACAAGTTGTGTAAAATGTGTTGTTAATGAGTAATTTTTACTGGGAATAGCTGCCAACTTAAGAAATAACTAAAATGATGTTCTAGAACATGAAGAAAGTAAACCAACGAAAAAGGCGTTTTTCATTCCGCACATGAAATGATGTGGTTTGTACAGAGTTCAATGCCTTTTGCATTAGTAAGTTTAATTGTAGACAATGTAAATTGTAAATGTTTGGTGACGAAATATGCTTATTTTTAAACTTTTAAAGTTTCTGTTAGCATGTATCTTTAACTTTTGAACATTTAAAACTATTCTTTCTTTACATAAAATCAAAAATTTACGGGAAATTATGAAATATTTACGAAAAGAAACAAAATTGATTTGTGAATATGGACATGTATAGACAAATGTATAGACATACAATATTGCGAACAAACTGGAGATTCAATGTGTATTGTGTGTTAACTTAACAGTGAAATTCGTTAAATAGTTTCTCGAAGCCAAATCTTTCTGTGATTTATTTCTATACTAAAAATGGCAATTATCAGATTTTTTCAGAATGTGTTTGTGTGATGCTTCAATAAAAGCGTCAACCTAACCAAAACGCCCCTAACATGGAGAACAGACGCTTGAGTTGCACTGGTTTTATGGCGCCAATGACTCGCATGGTGCAGAATCATTGAGTATAAGCAGTATTTACTATGCCCCTCTCAACTACACGAAGCTAATTCTGTTAGCATTAACCAGGTAGCACGGCGTGGACGTAGAATTTCGGATTTTCGCTACCCATTCAAAAGTTTGCAGTAACAAAATTAAAATAGGTTTTCAAAATATTCAGCAAGTGATATATTCCTTGATAATGTGACGCACTGTGTTCTTCAATTATTAAAACCCACACAAAGAGTTATATGAAAGCTCGATTCTTCGAGCAAGCAATAACGTACCATCATCAAGGAATGTCGGAATGAGGTTGACTATGTAGTGACATCTCATATTGGTACAAAAGTTATAGAGGATCTGTTATTCCATTTCCGACAGGCTTGTTTAATTGCTAAATAAAAAAGTGGTCAATATGTGCTATTGCTGTGGATCAAAAACAACACAATTTTAAAAAGGAAATTAAAGATTCGGTACGAGATTTGTAAAATTAGGCTACGTATTTCATATTATTGATATATTAACATTTTTTATCAGATACTTCACATGGACTTAATAAAATAGGCTTGCGACTGCACAGTTAAAAAGAACTTGAATATGTAATGCAAATTGCTACACATATAGGTCCTACGGAAGTTTCCATTACAAAACAATACAAAGCTTGCTATAATGTTAAATTGAATGCTCTTTGCATTAATATTTGACAGAGTACTTGGAATAAAATATAAAGCTTGTTGTATTAAAAATGTTTATTATTTGCATTAAATAATATTACACGCGACATTTTTTTTGTATGACATTTTAATACAAATTGCATTATAATTTAGAGTTACTTTGATTATTACGCACCTGTATTTACCACAAATATTATTTGCTGCAATTAGTTATATATATATGGATAAATTAAATTAAAATAATTAATTAAAATAATTAAAACAAAAATTTGATCTGTATTTTAACTTAAATAAAATTTATTTCACTTCACTTATATATATATTTGTCATATTTCACTTCACTTACATATTTCCAACTATTATTGGGACAAAATCACTACAACTATTGTGTTCTGTATTTTTAAAAGTTAGACAAACACTATAATTAATTCGAAACTTCAAACCATACCTTTGAATTGAAAAAAATTCCAATTACTTTTTACTTACTTTAGTTTAATTGATCTCAAAAATCCCCAATATATTTAAATCCCCTAATGTAGTCTAATACTAATACATATAGGACTACAAATTGACCAAGTGTCAGCCATTAATTTCACATTGATTGGAAATAATCAATAATGACTATACAATCGTTACTTAGGATGTTAATTAGAATAGAAATTTTCCACTTTCTATGAATTCACACAAAGTATTGTCTAGAAATTTAATGCGAAAAATCCCATATAATGTAAAAACATTTCCATAATATATATTTATTTTTATTTTTACACTAATCAGTCTTTTACATTATTTTTTTATTATTAAATTAATAAAAAATAATATTTCGGCACATTGCCATTTTCAAGTTAAACAAAAATTAAATACAAATATTTTAAAAATTAACACAAAAATTGAAAAAACTTAAAAGAATTGAAAAAATTATATAAACAAAAAGACTAGGAAAATAAAAATTTTCTTAAAAGCTACGTTGGAATAATATGGAGTCTAATGACAGTGGAAAAATTCAACTGAAGTAAAATTAATAAGTGATGAAGAAGTTTAAACTTCGAAATTGTCATCGCCTCATCGGCGTAATCGATAGCGTGTCTACCTAAGGATTCAAGCCAGACACTGACGAGGAAGGCTTAAATTCATCCGAAATACGAAAAATATGAAGTGGAGTTTTTTCGTGGGAAACTTCAAACCATACCTTTGAATTGAAAATATTCTAATTATTTCTTTACTTTACTTGAGTTTAATTGATTTCAAAAATCCACAATAAATTATAATTAATTTTTTATTTTTTGCACGCACAATTTAACCAATATAATTTTACTTAAAACTTAATCTACTCAAAAAGAACTCAGACATTATATCACTTTGAAATTTCAAAACATAAACTAATTTCATTTCTAATTTCAATACTTTTATCACAAAAAAAAAATTCGAACAAAAAAAAATGATGCACAAAACAAAGGAAAAAATCTTAAAATCGGTTAACATTTACATTAACAGCTAACAAAAATTACGATTATTTATTTATTATTGTAGCAAGTTGCATTCACACTTCTAGCAGCTCTATAGAAATAAATTATGATGCAAGAGCTGGTTTAAAGTTTGTAAATATGCATTAAAATGAGCCTTAACGCAACATTTAATTCAATTGTAATTCAATAATAACTTGCTTTACATAACTCATATTGCAAAGCCTGCTTTAAAAATTGCAGTTAGTTATTCAACTGTGTGGTTTTAAAATTTTAGAACCAGTCGCAAATGTATTGGACAAATGAACGCAACCTTAACGAATAATATCAAATTTGGAAGCAGTTGCAACATAATAAAGATTTAAATTTTGGCCATCAATTGTGATGCAAAAACCAAATTCAACACAAATATTTAGCATCTTTGACACAGTAACATTACGTTAATTAATTTTCATAAACAAGTGGAACACCGCTGTTTTGCTATGTCGGAATGCACTTGTTAATGAAAATTTCATCGTTGTAGAAAAGGGAGAATATAAATATGGCATCCCTTTCATCTAAGAAAATTTGTTACTTATACTAAAATTTTCCATCTTTTTTTATATTATATACCAACTTAACCCTATTTCGTGCAACTTGTTTCACGAAAGATTTTTATGGACAATTATTTGACTCGGAATGGCGGGCTACTGCCTTCTCTTCTTCAGATTTTAATTTATTTGTACTAAATTTCAAAATAAAGCTATTGATATTTTGGGACAATCTCAAGGTCAACTGGAATTGAGCGCATTTTCTCTAAACGTGGCTTGGTGCATACGAAACTTGGCTGAACTTTTTCTAAGGGGCTTAATATCAAAAAAAAGATTTAAGTGTTCGAGGATTTTTTTTTGTTTTTGGAAAATCTCTAAGACGGAATCGGTTCTAAGACTTATTAAGACTTATTTTGAAAAATTCATAACTTCGGTTCTATTAAAGATAGAAGCTTCTGTTTTATTTTATTTTACAGCTAAAAGTTACTACTTAAAAAAAAAAATAAAGTCAATAAAAATTATTAACAAATTTCTATTATTATAAACAAATGAAATGTTAAAGTCAATTTCACATATATCCTTCAAAATTTCAAACTGATTTGTTTGCTTTGCGAATATGATTTTCTAGTTGATTTTGGCCTTAGGAATCCATTAATTTAGTCCATTTTTTTCTAAACAGTTTTTTTAAAGAGTTATTTAATTTAATTGGATTTACTAACTGCTCTGACAATTAATGCTCTAGTTTTTTTATTAATCATTGGACACCTTAATCTTATATATCTATGGATAGGTATATTAATGGCCAACTAAAGTATGTAATTGTTAATTGTTAATGTTAATTTTTTTTTTTTTAACCCTTTTATTGAAAATTTTCGATTTTTTTTTTTTTTTAAATTTGAAATTGATAAAAACTGATTTTGAAATTTTGAGTATTATGCCTGTATTTAACTCACAAATACCTACAATTTAAAAAAAAAAATATTCAAAACAACCTCTTAATAAAAAAGTTATAAGCAAAATTAGTTACACTTTTCACTGTAAACTCAAAGTTTACCTGTAATTTCTATATGCGCGTGAAATATTTTCTTAAAATAAGCATAGCAAAAAAAGTTTTTACCTAGAACTTTTTATTTACTCATTAAATAAACAAAAAAAGGGATTAAATTATGGATAAGTATGGCATTTTTTAAAAATATTTCCTCATTCCACATGTTACTTTTGTCCAGTTGACACTTATCTTTTTCATTTTTCGATCTAATTTTTTTTTAAGTTCCTATAATTTTTTTAAACTTTTTTTATAAAGTTTTTAAATAATTAAAAATGTCTTTTGATTGTCAAACTAATCAAAGTAAAAAAAATTCCACCCATCAAAGCTCTCAAGAGTCAAGTTAAATAAAAGTGTGTAAAAATAGACTACTTTTGCTATGTATGTGCTGAATTTGTGATTGTAAAAAAACGTTTTGATTTAAATTCAACTCGTCGTGATTATTATTTTGAAAGTTATAATAAACATGTGCAACATGGGCTCCTAAAACAATTTGTAAAAACTGTTTAGAGAATATTCGTGTATATGCTAATATTAAAAGAGAAAATGAAAAATCTTCACAAAAAGGTTATCCATCAAAACCTTTACCTAAATTGAAATACCTCCAACCAGCTAAATGGTGTAAGCCTTCGAATGATCACAATAATTGCTATGTTTGTTTATCTACAGTTAATAAACACAACCATTCAAAATCATGTATTCAATATCCTCAAAAAAGTAATATTCAAAAACCAGTTTTAAATATAGTTCGAAATGAACAACAAGAAGATCAAAATAATTTTAATCAGAATACATCTAATCAACGTCTGAACCAGTTAAATCATTTTGCTGAAAACTTAGAACAAATGCTTTATGATCCTAATTCGACAATTACTGATATTTCAGAAAGTTTGTTTTTTGATGAAGATTTTTATAATGAAAATGATGATGAATTCGACACTCAAATTGATAATAATGATTTAAGTTATGCTTCTAATCCAAAAAGTCCACCTGAACTATTTTCACAAAAAGAGTTGAATACGATTATTAGATTGTTCAAATTTTCAAAAAAAGACTCAAAAAAACTAGGCCGTATTTTAGCTAGCAAAAATTTATTAGAAAAGGATGTTCATTACACTTTTTATCAAAACCGGGAAAGAGAAATTATTACATTTTTTGAAGAAGATAATGGTACGCCATATATGTCTGGAATTAAAGATTTTTTTGAATGGATTGGTTTAAATTATGATTCAAAAGAATGGCGTCTTTTTATTGATTCATCTAAATCAGGCTTGAAAGCTGTTCTTCTAAATAATAAAAATAAATTTCCGTCGGTACCTATTCTACACAGTAAATTTTTAAAAGAGAACTACAATGACTTAAAAAAGTTCTGGAATTTATAAATTATGCTAACCATCAATGGAAAGTTGTTTCAGACATGAAAGTTGTTAATATTCTATTGGGTATGCAAACTGGTCGTATTTCCACACCTTGTTTTCTATGCAACTTTAATCAGACTAACAAAAGGTACCACTTTGATCAAAATCATAAATATGATGAACGGCAAGATGAAACAATTGGTTGTATGAACGTTATTAATGAACCATTAGTTAAAAAAGAAGACATACTTTTGCCACCATTGCATATCAAGTTAGGACTGTTTAATCAATTTGTAATAAATTTGAAATCAAATTCAATAGAATATTTATTAAAAAAATTTGCTTATAAAAGTGATAGTAAAGTTATAAATGGTATTTTTAATGGACCAGAAATAGATAAAGTTCTAGATGATATTGATTTTTACAATGTTTTATGTCCACTTGAACAAAAAGCTTTAATTGACTTTAAGTATTTGGTAAAAATTTTCTTGGTAATCATAGAAGTTCAAATTATAAAGAGTTGGCTGCAAATTTAATAAAATCGTTTGAAGCAATAGGATGTTCTATGACAATTAAATTACATTTTATAGATCGTCATATAGATTATTTTCCAGAAAATTGTGGTGATTATTCAGAAGAACATGGAGAACGATTTCATCAAGATGTTAAATTAATAGAAAGCAGATATAAAGGAAGATGGAATAAGAATATGATAGCTGATTATTGTTGGATGCTGAAACAGGAAACGAAAGCCGAATATTACACTGATAAATCTATTAGACTATTTCCATCTTATTTATTCGTGAAAAATCTTTTATTTTAAATTCAAATTAGCTTAATTGTTTTGTAAATCTTTAATTTTTTTGTAAATTTGTTTAATTTTTAATAAACGTAAAAAAAATAATTTTATCCATTTTGTTCGTTTATTAAACCATTAAATATCAATAAAAAACTAATAAAGACAAAAATTTAAGAAAAAAAGGAATTTTTTAAGCAAATATTGCATGCGTATAGGTAAATTACACGCTAACATAAAAATTTAAAAATTTTTTTTTTTTTTTTGCTTATAACTTTTTTATTAAGAGGTTGTTTTGAATAATTTTTTTTTTAAATTGTAGGCATTTGTGAGTCAAATACAGGCATAATACTAAAAATTTCAAAATCAGTTTTTATCAATTTCAAATTAAAAAAAAAAACAATCGAAAATTTTTAATAAAAGGGTTAAAAAAAAAAAAATTTTTTTACATACTTTAGTTGGCCATTAATATACCTATCCATAGATATATAAGATTAAGGTGTCCAATGATTAATAAAAAAACTAGAGCATTAATTGTTAGAGCAGTTAGTAAATCCAATTAAATTAAATAACTCTTTAAAAAAACTGTTTAGAAAAAAATGGACTAAATTAATGGATTCCTAAGGCCAAAATCAACCAGAAAATCATATTCGCAAAGCAAACAAATCAGTTTGAAATTTTGAAGGATATATGTGTTTTTAGTTATTGCCCCACCCATACGTAATGAGTTATTTGATTAATGGAGAAATAAGTTTTACAAATAAATTAATTTTTTCAGCGCAATTTTTGAAATTGTTTGACGTCCCGCGCTCGATAAATTAATTTATTTCTAACAGTAAAACTCGTTTCTCTATTAATACAAAATACGTTTTTTATAGAAAATTGAACGTAGAATACGATGGTTGTACTAAACACTGTTTATTTTTGTTGGCCAGTGACTAAAAATCGATAATAACACAATATATGTTTTATAGATTACTTTTTTTAAGGACCTATCTTTTAACTTTAAAATAAAACAAAAACAGTTTCTATCTTTACCAGAACCTAACTTAGGAATCTTTGATAATAAGTTTTCGAGCCAAAAATCACGAAATTCTCGAAATTTGGACCCGCTCTATTTCGCCAAGAAAACAATCCTTGAAAACATATATCTTTATTTTAATATAGAACACGCAAAAGAATTTTTAGCTAAATGAAAAATGTTTTGGTCGACTTTTGACCTAATCTGTTCGGTATGTAAAAAAATAACCCATTTATGGAATTTTTTGTCGTTCCGTTATTTCTAACAGTAAAATCATTTCTCCATTAATTAAAAATATGTTTTTTATAGAAAACTAAGCGTAAAATACCATGGCCACACTAAAAACTTACTACATGGGTGGGGCAATTACTAAAAATCGGTTTGAACATTATATTTATTTACGACAATGGGAATTTGTTAATAATTTTCATTGACTTTATTTTTTTTTAAATATCAACTTTTAACTTTAAAATAAAATAAATCAAAAGTTTCTTTCTTTAATAAAACCGAAGTTATGCATTTTTTAAAAATCACGAAATCCTCGAAATGTAGAACCGCTCTATTTTACCAAAAAAAAAATCCTCGAACACGTATGTTTTTTTTTTCAATATATGGAGCAATGCTATCTGCATTTTCTGGATTATATTTTTACGAAAAATTATCCGCCCTATTTTGTTAGAAATTATAGGAATTGGTTTTGGCTGGAAATATTTTTTTAATTTAATTTGCCTCTTTAGTTTACTCGAAAACCATAGATCAACAATTGGAATATAAACCTGCGCATAACTACGTGTATTATTTCTGAAAAATTAAAAGCAGAAATGTTTGAATTCTGCGGTAATGACAATAACGCTTCCAGGGCAACCATTTAAAGATATCTCTAAGTCCCTGCCAATCATCAGCTTTATAATCCCAAACAAGACTAGGATTAGCTTTAAAATTTTAATTTAAAATGTGTGGAAACCAAATTGTGATCTGATCCACCTGATCCGGCTCTGATAATTTAAATTGGACCAACGAAAGATCATTCGTCATAAACAAATAAAGCAATTCACTACTTTGGGCACGAATGTTAGGGATTCTGGTAGGTTGGTCTATTATCTGAGTGAAAATAAATATAAAAATAAAATATGTAGTAATGAAATAATAATAGAGTATAAATTTTGTTTGAAGAGAATGTTTTAGTTCTTTGGACCCGACCCAGATTCTGATCAAATTAGCCATATCAAATTAAATAGTGCAACTTCTTGTAAGGCATTTTGTATCAGACCCTGATTAGATTGCCCAACTAGGAGTCAAATACTAAAAACCATATCAGGGCCGGATATACTCAAATGAAGTTAACCCTAAATGGGTATTCTAATTCAGCCCCGGAACAGTTCTTGCCCTGATTACGCCCTGACTGTTTTTCTTAACTAATTTTTACTCGGGCTGCATGAGCAAAAAAGAGTTTTTCCTTATAACTTTCATTTTTTCCAAATTCAAAATCCTTTCGTTTTTTCACTATGATATACGGGCCAGGCCCTCTTTACATTTATGTTATTTTACTAACCAATTAAATTATAATATCACAAAAATTAAAATGTTGTATTTGTTAAACAATTTTATAAGAATGTTAAATATAGACAATATGTTAAATATATGTTAAATATAATTCATCGTGATAGGATAGAGAAAATAAAAATAAAATAAGAGATAAATTGCAAATTTGATTTTATTTAATTTGCAAAGACAAAACAAAAATGAGTTTGATGATAATCAAGCAACGCTGTCTTCCTCAATGAATAGTCGACACATAGAGTTATATGAAGGCTCGATTCTTCGAGCAAGTAATAACGTACTATCGTCAAGGAATACTTCATATCTAAGATTGAGGGTGCCACCGTTGGCTGAATAGAGTTCACCCGCCAACACATCTAAGCTATCACCTTCGCTAGTGATATCTCATTATTTTCACTGCTATTGCAAGTGGTATATGTGATATCACACGTGAATTCGTATGTCAAAAGCGAATTATGTGAGTTGTTCTTACTTTTTTTATAACAACGCTTTGGTTGATACAAAAACATCTATAATGTCACCGAAAATTAACTGCCTCGCTAATTTTGATTCTTAGTACAGAATCGCAAGACACGCTCCTGAAAGAAACAGGATCTGTCGAAATTTCGTAATAATGCTCGAAAGGAACGTTCGGCAATGGCGATGGAAAAATAGTATCAATATTTTTAATGGCAATTGCATTCAATAAATCTAGAGCGAAAGAGTTTCTTCGAAATGTTCCGCATATACGTGTTTGAGGTGTATTACCTCATTTGCCAACTCTTCTGAAATATCTACCTTGTATATTGCAACGAATTGCTATGTACATGCAGTTATTATTTCCTCCTCTTACCTTCAAATTTAAAATTTACGCTTGGTATTACTAAATCTGCAATAACTAAACTCGTGTTTCTTTTGAATTCTGATATCTGTTTCTTGGTCATAAATGCGGATGTTTTCAGGATCTTCATTTCCAGAAACGGTTCTGAACCGTTTTATTTTTGTACTTATTGACAAAGAAGAAGAAATACTTAAACCATTTGTCACCATTTACTTTCCTTCAAGATGACCTCACATTGATTTCTTAGAATCTGCATTTCTGCGAGCCAGATGTTAAGTCATATTGATGGCATTAATCTTCAGGTAAATTTACTCATGTACTTTTTTAATTCCGTTGATGTCTAGATAAGTTTCGGCTGTTAAATTAAGACCTTTAAGATCTTAAGCCATATTTTTAGTACTGAAAGACGTTTTGCAAAAAATCTAACAGCATCAACAGCTGATGTCGGCCTGTTAGAAAGATTATGTTTTGACTGCAGAATACCTTTCCTTAAAATTGCTCATCGTTGAGGGCTACTGCTAAACAAGTTATAGCATTTATTAAATTATTCCAACAAATGTAACCTAATTTTAACATCATTCGGCAGAATCAACTCAACAGAGATTGAGACTGTGAGCTTCACATGGGAAATACACAGCATATACACAGTTTTCTCTACAAATCTCTCTTTTTGTACTCTGGTTTTCACTTTTCATGTTGCTCGCGTTAGCATACCCTTGTCCTTTATTCAGTTTGAATTACTAATTCTAAATGGCTTTCACATAATTGAATGAGCTCATTTTGGATTTCCGATGATAAATAATGAACTTGTTAACAATACTAAGCTTGCCTGGAAATTCTTACTTTTTCTAACTGATAACGTAGCAAAGGATAACAGTGACTACTAATCTCCAAAACTCCTAAGAAGCTACCGTTATTAGGTTCATCAATCAGAAGGCTGTCTCCGCTCAAAGCCGTGCTCCTCACACCTCAAAACAAAAAAGTACCCAAAATTCTTTTTAAAATGTGCCTCATAATTTTTGCTTGGCCTTCCATTTGATCGCTAAATAATCGTTAATCGGTAATCTGTCGTATAATTTAATTTGAGAATATCTTTGAGGACGACAGAAATAAGAACATTTTTACTTATTATTCGTGCTAAATAATATAAATAATAGACACGGTAGGCAACAATATGTAGGCATTTACATATGCCCTCGACGAATCACATTTTCAGTAATTTGTGACTGCTTTATTTTATCTTCTAAACTAACTACCAATATCAAAACCATTGCGAAACCCAATTTGCTTTGGTTGGTTTTCTACTTGCGTTGTACAAATTAAAGGCATCGGGGATTCTAATTTACAAACAGAATTAACTTTTGTTGCTGAGGAAGCTGAGACTACAGTTTAAATTTGGAAAACATTTACTCGTAAGTCGTGTAATATTTCGCCATATTATAAATTCAAAGCGCGAATGGTTTGTGTTAACTGTTTTGTTTTTGTGAGAGAAAAATAAATGTTTGTCATGGGTGGTGCTCAAAACCAGTTGCCATTTGCCAATACAAGCGGTTTAAAACTGATTCTTTTCAGGTCCTCCATTAAACAATTAATTTAAATTTCATCTCAATACTTTAATTTTTGGTTACTGTTAATTTTTTAAAAATCATCTAATGCAAAATTGACCGCTATTTATCGTTTCCTTACATTTGTAATCACATATGTACGGTATTAAGGCATCTTTATATTATATGACCTATCCTTGAAAAGAAATACTTTTTATTTAAACTGAAGCCAAATTAATTAAACCATCATGTATTTTATTAATGACTAGCAGGACCCGGCGTGCTTTGCTACGCTTATAAATAAAGTTTGTGCACAGACATTTTGTTGACGTACTAGCAATGATTTCAAATAGTAGTAATGAGAAATGATAGCGTAGCTTTTAATTTTTGTTTTTAAAAATATGAATGAAAAATAGCTCATCAGTTCGGATATATGAAAAATTGGCGATCAAATAAGTTTTCGAGTAAGCTATAAAAAAATTTAAATGACTTGTTGAATTAGTAGAGGTGTGTCAACACTCATCTCTATATAGAACATTATACAGAACAAAAATAGATTCACAAGTGTTCACAGTGCTCATGCATTGTATTTGTACCCGACACGAAACACACAAAAACTTTTCTAAAGAAGTTTTTCTGAGAAATGAAAATGAAAAATGCTGTCAAATTGCAAAATTCAAGTGAATTACAATAATTACTTTGATCTTAATCACTCACAAAATCTCTCTAAATTTTATTTTTTACACCAAATAGCGTAAAAGTTTTGTTTATTTAACATTGGTCGCATATTGCCGCTATCTCGTAAGAAAGAAAACTCGAGAAAACTCGTAAAGAAAACATTAAATTAACATTCTATTCTATTTATTTATTCGAGTACTTGTGGGTACACTTTATTTTTTGTTTTTCCGTCTGGTACGTACACAAATAAATCAGAAGGTTTTCCTAACGCGCCAGCCACATATAGTTGTCCATGTCCATGTCAGAAGAACGGATTCTCCAAATCTAGTCCACATACTTGCAGTAACTGTCCATGTGCTTTGTTGATGGTAATTGCAAAAGCGAGTTGCACTGGAAACTAAACGTTTGAATCTGTTGGGATCATTGAAATATGTGGCCTGTCTGCCGTGGCAACACTACATCTTCCTCTTCGAATTTTCCACTCAAGATTGTAGCTTTAATGACATTGTACATCTTTGTTTTCACGGAAGTTCAAAAAAGTTTGTGCAATTTCAAAATATGTGACATATTTGAAATTACAATATGTGTCACAACAACACATATAAACCTTTTAAGACATAGGCTCTACAACATAATGCTTTTTAAGACGTTGATGGACGCAAATTTCTTTTTTTTATATTATTCTTAAAGAATGGAAATCTTAATAATAAATCCTTTCACATAATAATGTACGATATAGGGCAATATTTCATGATAGGATGGAGGAAATAAAATCAATCTACTTTTTTTTCAAATTTGCAGGAACAAAGCTAAAACTAGGTTCCTAATTATCCTAGTGCTAGAAGCATATACCAAGATCATATAACGCATTGTTTACCTCAAGCCAGTATATATAATAATTATATGGAAGCTCATTTGTTCGAGCAAGCATAAAGTTCATTCTTTTAAAAATTAAATAATTACGTCCATCAACACCTTGGAAAGCATGTTCTTATGTATTGTTGTGACACACATTGTAACTCCTACTACCCAACACATTTTATTTTTAAAAAAATAGAGCGTTATCGTCAAAGAATAATCCATAACTGGGGTACTATCGTTGATTGAAAAAATACATCCGCCAGCACACCTAAAATATCACTTATCCTTTTAATATAAGTGATATCTTACTGCCATTGTTGGTAGTTTACGATATCTCACGTTAACTGATTTGCCAATAGCAGGTACTAAAGTAGGCCGCTTTGTCACATCCATAGATCAAAATTTTAAATTTTACATATGTTCCTGCGGGCGGGCATATATTATAAATTCATTGGTATTAATGCATTGTAACTGTTTGCAAATCACTATTGCAAACGTGTTGCCGGCTAAGGGCCACATTTTTAATTAGTTTGTTTATCATACTATCATTGCTATCCATGTTTGATTATACATAAACTTTGCTTCTTTGTATAGTATTTGTGCGAATTCCATTTCGTAATTTTGAGCTTTTAATCGATTTTATCAACTATCTTTCTTAGTTGAAGAAATATGCATTACATACAATTGCAAACCAATAACATATTTAGTTTGTTACCAATAACAATAACACATTGTATAGATGATAAAATTTGTAACATCATTATGTGTTTAATTCAAATACATATAGTTTTGATATACAAATGTAATTATTTCAGATTATACTTTCGTTTTTCAATTTTATTAAATTATGTTCAACAAAAAAATTGATCAAAGGAATCTAACCGTATAAAACGATATTTAAAGAAAAATCAAATTAAATTATTATCAACATTTAGGCAGAACCCCTGAAAATAATAATAATGGCCCTGGGGTTCCATTCAAAAAAAAATTTACCTGTTACCTATGCGCAAGTGTACACAACAACTTCCCAAAGTTTCATGATGATCGGATGAACGGTTTAGAACTTTGATAAGAACATAGTGAAAGATCAAATTCACATATACTTTAGTTTGGGTTAAAAGTTATTTTTTGCCTATATAATATTTTCATTTTGGTCGGAGTCCAGGCAACGGACTTAGAGACGTACTATTGCTGATCAAACAACCCTTTACAAAATTCTTAACCATAGTATTGAATCGGATTTGGCTAGTCTAATTCATTTGAATACCACACCTTGTTATAATACTAGGCATTCGTACACTCTGTATTATAATACTTTTCTAACTAATCTAAGAGTTCATTCACCGTTGATTAGATTACAGTACAGCCACAACATTAAATTTAATCAAGTCAATTTGTTTTGCTCTAACTTAGTCCAGTTTAAAAGAAGCATTTTACAAATTGTTAAATTAAATTAAATTAATTTTATTGTCATATATATTTTAAATTCTAATATTATTCATTTTATCTTGTGTTAAACATTTTTGGTTTATTACATTAACATTATCTTTTTATAGACTAAATTTAAACTTTTTATTGTAATTTTTTATATTATTTTTTAAATACTGTCTTTAATTTGTATTACTTTTAAATTTAAACTTTTTACTGTAATTTTTTATATAACTTTTTAATATTGTCTTTAATTTGTATTACTTCTATACTAGCATGTTATTGGATATATTTCCGTTTGCTAGTATTTAAATTGAATTAAATAAATAAATAAATAAATAAATGGAGTATGTGTGGCGAATAAACAGAGGAATGTGAAAACATTCGTTTATTGGGAGTCACCATTTCTAATGACTTACTCTGGATCGATAATACCCAAGTAACAATTCTTAGAGCTATAAGGTGTCGTCGTGGTGCTGTATTGAAGTTCTAAAAAAGTAAAAACATATGTTGCTAGTTGTGTTTATACTTTGTAGAGTGATGTTTGAAGCTCTAAACAAAACTAATGTTGTTTTCTAAAATAGTTTTCAAAAATTCTTCATAATCAAATATATAGCTGTACTTATTAAAGACTTAAAGGCTGTATTTCACACCCAAAAATTCTACAATATGAATTTTGTTGGTTTTGTTTTATATGATAGTAACTAAAATTAAGTCAACTAGACAAAGCTTTTGTCAAAGTCAATTTAACGAAACACTCACGTAAGAATAAAAACACAAAAATTTGATAAAAACTACAAAGTAGAAAATAGAATATAGATTTAAATCGAGTATAGTGAAGTTTAGTTTTAATGAAAGTGGAGTTCTTTAACAAAAGTCGCATTTTCATTTAATTTAAATTTTATGTGTTAAAAATGTCTGAGTTTTCTAAAAGTTTACTAAAATTTTTTTACCCGGGGCGGTCCGCCCCGGGTAACCGTAAAAACCGTAAAAAAACTTAAACAAACCATCACAATGGTTTTCAACGTTTCAATCGTTTTCAACGATAAATCACTTAGAAACCATTTTAGCCAGGTTATCCATTTAATTTTGATTTATAAATTGTGATAACTTATAATGTGTCCTATAAATGTGTCCTATTGGTTCAAAAAGGATCTACTCTACTTTTTAAAATTTTTGAGTTATTGCGTAAAATAAAATTTCAACAATATGTGTGTATTTCTTTTTTTTTTAATCGAATCAAAATGTTGAGCATTGAATACCATCACCACAATTACTCAATATCTTTGAATATTCCTATAGATACCATATTAACCGTTTTCTTTTACGGTACATTATTTAGTATGCAAGAATGATTCTTTAACGACCAGTTCTGAAAACACATATGCAGAATAATGTATAGGAAAAGTGGTCTCCGTCGATAATGTGGCACTCTGTGTCGATAGGGTGGCACCCTTGAGCTCTGTTCTATTCCACAATTATGTCCCTATTCCAAAATTATTTCTAAAATATCAGCTTAAACTTACTACCTAATATGTTTTACATTTCAAACAAATTAATTGCAAACACCTAAGGAAACTAATAAACAATCAAATCACCATGTTTGTAAATAATCTCAAATTAATTTTTTTTCCTTTATCTTGAAACTCGTAAATTGGAATGGATCGTTTTAGAATGGACACATAAATAATTACTGTGGAATAAAATGGTAGTTATGCAATTACTATAGTTTTGCAAATTTTTATAGGTAGATGCATGCATACTCATCCTGTTTGTTTTCAGTTTTATAATATTAATGGTAAAACTTAATAAGACAAAAATATTTAATAACATTGCAATATTGCAATAAAGAAATCATTTGTCAAATACATAAGTGTATTGCTTTGGCAAAATAAAAAAAAATTGAATTTATGTTAATCAAATCCATTTTTTAATTGTGATACATAAGAAGATATGGGACTAATTGGACAAAATCTGGGATTAATTTCCATTTAGTCAATTATATGATGCATATGATTCTGGATCTTGGACATCTGTCCAATATGACGAATTTAAAAGGATGGATTGTACACATTGTACACCTGGGCATCATTGGATTTTGGTCCGTTCTCTGGAGTAAAACGTACCTCTAATAATTTCGAATTGTAATTGGATTTTTTCTGCGATATTCGTCTTACTGATTGTAAATGGTAACATTTTGAACATTTTACATAGAAGGTTTTATAAGATATATTTCGTTTAAGTTCTTGACTATATTATAAGAAGAGTATATTAGTAGAAAAAACGAAATTTCTTAACGAATTTTAGGTTTTGGGGCATATTATCATGATTGAGGATGAAGACTGACTTTAGTTTTTTCAATTCGTTTACAATTACATAATGTCAATTTTCACGAACTTTACATTTATGTATTTTAATTTTATTGAAAAACGGTTTCGCAATTTTAAGAAAAACCCAATTTTAAAAAGCGGAAAACTTTGGAAACGAGGTTCATAAAACGATAGGAGACGCAGTCTTGCTATTAATAGATAATGAAAAACAGAAGTGGAAACATCTTTTATCCAGATTATACATATAATTTTGTTTTTATCTAAAGAAACCTAGCATTTCGTGGATATGATGAAGGAAAAAGCCTTTAAATAAAGGCAATTTCTTAGAACTAATCAAACTACTGTCAAAGTATGATGTAGTATTAGAAGAACACATCTTGAATTAAATATTAAAAAAAATATAAATATTTTGGAATTATGTTTGATAGCACACCTGACATTTCACATATTGATCAAATGTCAGAAGTGATTCGTTATGTGAAAATTGATGGTAGAAAAGTGGAAATCAAAGAAGTATTCCTTGGACTTTTTCCTTTACATGGAAAAAAAGCCGCTGCTTTAAGCGATGAAATTCTTAAAAATCTTGCAAATGACGGTTTAGATGTTATGAATTGTTATTCCCAAGGTTATGATAATGCAGCTGTTATGAGTGGTATACATGAAGAAGTGCAAGCTATTATTAAAGCAAAAAACAACGAAGCAATATTTGTTGGTGTATAGATCATTCAATTAATTTATGTGACCAACACTCATTTACACAAAATATAGCTTTTGTAAAATTTTTCGGAACAGTGGAATTTTTACATTTTTTCTGCTTCGACTAGCTGCTGGGAAGTGCTTGTTAAACACAGCAAAGCAACTTTTAAAAGACTCAACAACGCGTTGGGATGCTCAATATGCTTCAGGTAAAGTATTGGATGAAAATTTTGATGGGATTGTGGCTGCAATTGAATTAAGAGATCAACAAATTAAGTGATCAACAAGAAAATGTAGACACTAGAGGCGCTGCACAGAACCTTGTGCGTGTTTATTGTGTATGATTTTACATTTCTTTGCTATCTTTTGTTTTGGAATGATGTTTTAAAGCGAATAAATTGTGTTTGGATTGTATTTCAAAGCACAAGCTTGAATATTGATCAATTAGTTATAAAAATACTGTCACTTCGTCTCTATATTGAAACCTAGTCATATTGTAGAAGTGGCAATAGATTTTGCTGTGAAAAAATCGGAGAACTACGACGGTTCAATGTTGAACTCCAAACAAGATTAAAGTCAGTCCAAGATGTAGCTTCATTGTTCGAGGTTGTGGCGAACAGTGAGGAGTTGGAGTTATCTGAATCAAAATTTGCTGGTTTTTATGATGAGGTTCCAGAAACAGAACTCGTCATAGAGATACTAAGGTTGAGAAGGCATTTAAAAGCGGCCATGTGACAGTTTCTAACTGGAACAATCTTAACATATTAACAATAAAACATGAGGCAACACAAAATATAAATTTTGAAGATGTGATTTCTAAGTTTGCAGCTGTTAAAGCTAGAAAGAAGAGATTTAAATAGGGTGACTAGACGTCTCGCTTTTGGCGGGACAGTCCCGCTTTTTAACAATTGGTCCCGCGTCCCGCTTCATTTTAAAAATGTCCCGATTTAAAAAAAAAACAGAATTTCGTTATTTAAATGAAAAAAGAATTTCGTTACTCAAAATTAAATTTAGGCAATTTATTTATGCTAAATAAAACATTTTCTTTAGTTTAAATATATGTAAATAAATTCGAATTATATGACAATCAATATCAATATTGTAGTAAACACTAAACATAAATTGAGTTCCACTTTGTCTTCAATTGAAATTGTAATTAAGATTATATAATATAAAGTTATTCATACAGTTTAATTATTTATATAAAATTTAAAAAAAAAATAATCCGTCAAAGTTTAGTTGTTTTAACTTGAGTTTTACGTTCATATGTAAAGTTTTTAATTTTATTGATTTGTAAATTTTTTTATTTTTGGTCTACGGGAGTGACAAGCCCAGCGTACTCCAGTACAAGATAACAAATCATTAGTTCAAGATAACAAATCTTCCTCGACCAAATTTTTCGAGCAGAAACTCTACTTGAGACATTAAAAACCATTTAATGTGTAAAAAATAATTTAACAAATTCTTGTTTTTTTTTTTTTTTTATTCAAAGTTAGGCATGTTTAGTGTTAATTATAATAAATTATAAATTAACGTCTCTGAATATCCGAAGATACCATGCTAACTAGGGATAAGAATGGAATGCAAATTAGGATTCTCTGAGAAATTTATGAACGTTAACTTTAAAGCCTTGAGGATTAAATTCATCAGGGAAAACCCAGGAAGGTAAGGCATTCCAAAGATGAGAGACTCTGTTGAAAAAGTCACGCTGGAAAGCTACAGTTCTACACCTAATTATTTGAACTGTAAAGGGATGCGCTGCTACGTTTGCTCTGGTGTGACGCGAAAGGTTTGCTGATTTAGGTAAAATCGATTTGATCTCTTCAGAAGCTCGTTCATCCATAATATATTTATAAAATATAGTCAAATCAGCAACATTTCTTCTGTGCTGCAAGGAATCAAGACCGTTAGTAAGACTTGGGCTACCAATGAGTTTAATAGCTCTACGCTGTACAGAATCAAGGCAGTTGAGACTACTCAAGTAAGCTCCACCCCATATGTGAGAACAGTATTCCATGCAGGGACGTATAAAAGATTTATAAACTAAAAGAAGTTGTTCGCTATCGAAAAACTTACGACATCGCCCCAAAAAACCTAACTTTTGAACAGCATTCTTAGCCAGATTAAAAATATGAGAATTCCACTTCATATTATTTTCAATCTCAACTCCTAGAAGTCTGACAGACTCATTCTCTAAAAGATTTTTGGGGCCAAACGTTAATGGAAAAGGATTGGGTGTCGTTATCCTAGAAAAATGACAAACCTGTGTTTTGCTTGTATTGAATTCAACACTGTTAGCAATACCCCAATCCATAATTGTTTTAAGATCAGTGTTAAGGGAATCTATCAATTTTGACCTACACTCACTAAGCGCTAAGGGTGTATATAATTTAGGTGCTTCATGAGACGCATGAAGCGTGCTATCATCAGCAAAACTATGTATAGGATGAACCGTTGAGTCCAACAAATCATCAATATAGATAAGAAAAAGAGTTGGTGACAAAGCGGAACCCTGAGGAACTCCTGCATTAGTTGAAAAAGTATTCGATGATACACCGTCAACATTGACCCAAAATTTTCGATCAGATATAAAGCTCTGTGTCCAAGATGTAAGCTGCTCGTCTAAACCATAGGATCTCAATTTGCATATAAGGTTGTTATGCCAAACTTTGTCAAATGCCTTGGAAATATCAAGAGCAACACCGAATGTTTCTCCAAAGTTTTCAAGCGACTTGTTCCAGATATGAGTGACAAAAGACAGCAAATCTCCCGTCGCTCTTCCTTTTCGAAATCCATATTGTCTCTCATTAATTAATTTGGAAGACTCTAAGAAGCTCATTAAATTAAAATTGACATATTTCTCAAAAATTTTAGCAACTACCGATAAAATTGAAATGGGTCTGTAATTCGTAGGATCAGTCTTACTGCCCTTTTTTGAAACTGGCTGTACACTAGCCATTTTCCAAATTTCAGGAAAAATTCCTTTTTTATATGACAAATAGGAGATTTTAGTGAGGATTGGTGCTAGCTCCCTAGCAAATGTTTTAAGTATAATCGGAGGAATAAAATCAGGGCCTGTTGCCTTGTTAGTATTGATTTTCAAAAGCATTTTTCGAACAATGTTTTTCCGAAAAATTATCCGCCTCATTTTATAAGAAACATTAGAAATAGGTTTAGGCTGGAAATTAGGTTCTTTTAAAGTAGAATTTAAAGAGAAATAATGCCCAAGCAAATTAGCTTTATCTTTTGGATCAATGATAGGGACATCTCTATTAACAAGAGGCGGTAGGGAAGATTTACAAAAGTTGCTTTGGACAGCCTTTGCGGCAATATTTCATGACCTTTTCAACAACAATAGTAACCTCCTAAAAAAAATTACGCAAAAAAGAAATATTCCGAAGAATGAAATAATACTATACATAATTTTTTTTATTCTCTTCCATTTAATTATATCAGTCTTATTTGTATGTTTTTTCGATAATAATAGTATGTATTATTGTATTGTTTTCTAACCTATAGCCTAATGAACTTAACATATTGTCTAATGAAAATTTTCCTATAAAAAAACTATCATTATTCAATTGGTATGATTCCAATTGGTCAAATTGTTTTGATTTCATTAAAATTATTTTCAAATTATAATCACAATTGCTTTGATAAGTTTTGTTCAAAAATCAAATTTTAATTTAAATTCTCTTATTTCGTTTAGTTGAACTTGATTGATTGTATAGCAAGGGGGTTTTTTATCATCAGCGTTTTTTTTTTATCAGAAATTTGATTTATCAATTAAAACAATAAAGATTTATTGTTTTAATTGAAGAAAATGTTTTTATATTTATACACAATTCTTTGTCAGAGAATAAAGTATTGTAATCGATTCGTGAATAATGAATTTTATTCTCTCGCAAATTAAAATTTTCGCTCGTGCCTCGCTCAAATTTTAAACTTTTGCTTGAGAATAAACTACTTCATTATTCACTCATTGATTAAACTACTATTATTTATTATATTTGTACGTTGCACTTTTCTTGTATTTAAAAAAAATATATTACAATATTGGGGATTTTTTGAGATCAATTTAGCTCAAGTAAGTAAAGAAGTAATTAAAATGTTTTCAATTCAATGGTATGGTTGGAAGTTTCTCAGAAAAAAACTCCACTTCGCATTTTTCGTGTTTTGGATGAATTCGAACCTTTTTCTTCAGTACCTGGTTCGAATCCTTAGGCCGACACGCTATCGTTTACGCCGTTGAGGTGATAATAATTTCGAAGTTGAAACTTCTGCATCACTTATTTAATTTACTTAAGTTGAATTTAAGTGACTCCATATTATGGAAATGTTTTACATATTACAAAATAATTTTTTCGTTCTATGAAAATTTTTGTTGCTTTATATTGACCCTTTATATTGAACTTTATATTGACCCCCCTCCCTTGTTGCTTTATATTGACCCCCCCCCCCCCCTTTATATTGACCCCCCAAGTTTATTGGCTTTTTATTAATTTTGACAGTTTTCATTCTTGGGGTGACACCACAATATCCGCCCCGGGTGCCACCCATGCTAGCTACGCCACTGAAAGGAGCCCATCCACTTTGAAACATGTTTCAAAACTTGGTTTGTGTTTATAAAATGTTTTATAGTGTATGGTGAAGTTTGCAAACCAATTTGACGGTTTGCGAATTGGTTTTAGTAAAATCAAAACGCTTTGAAGGAAGAGTTTAATAAAATAACAATAGAAATTGACATCTATAATTATTGTAAGTTTATCAACCAAGTTTACAAACACGTTTCATAATGTATGGTAAATATGCAAACAAGTTTGTAAACCATGTTTTGAAACATGTTTCAAAGTGGATGGGCTGCATTATAACTTTATTTTATACTGGTAAAAATGCGATATATAATTGTTTATTTTTTACACAGTCAAATTTAGATATGTCGATTTGTAAGTTTTTAAGAATAAGAGAATATATTTTATATCTGACAGTTAATTATTGGAGGAAAAAATTATACGATAAATCTGATACAAATTTTATTCTGTTGCTCCGATTTCTCCGATATAGAAAAAAAAACACACTGATCTCATTATTAGTTTAATTAAATAATTACACACAATTGATATAACGATTAGTTTCGATTCGATTCGATCAAAATATTCAAAATATTCAATCCCTTCAAAATACTGCGATATTGACAGAAATAAACACAGCAACCGAAACAACAACAGAAACAGTAAATCAAATTCAATCTCTAATATTCAATCAAATATTCAATCCTTTAAATAACCACCACCTGTAGGCGACCACCGAAACTTATTTACTTTCAGTCCTAGTGACTGAAAACATTTTCAGTCACTACTTAGAAAAAGTTTCCCTTTCACATAGGTTTTACTATATATTAAAATGACATTTTCGTAGCTTGAAGTAGAAAAAAGTTTTTTTATATTACATACAAAAAACCTATCAGAATGATTTGTAATTTTATTTGACCTATTTTTATTACAACCCAACCACCGATGATACCAACATATCTAAACTGCAGATAAATTAAATAGTTTGTTCGGTGCAATAGTCTCGCGTATATTTATATTTATAACATATGTATTTTAGGTAAAATGTGATGTGATAGCAGTCGAAATTACAATATGTGTAACAACTCATACAAGTATTGATTGCCAGTGGAATGTGATATTTTTAGTTACATACGTAGATCAAAACTTAAAAAAATTACAGATCTAGAAAAACTGATCTCCCCATAGTTATTAATTTTTTTATTTAATAAAAAGTGTTGTGTGATAGGAACTATTATATGTGTTACAATAACACATAGATACCTTTTAAGATCTGGGTCTAGAAATAAAATGCGTCCTGGGGAGTTCATAAACGCTAATTTTTGTTTGCCTAAATATACATAATTAAATGTATACTGTCCTGTGTTTTCTTTTCCTCTATTTGTGTTGAAATAAATAAAACCAAAGAAAACACCAAGCGATAGATCATTAATTGCTTATTTAGTTAATTTATTGCAAATATTTCGAGGTTTTGTGACCTCCTCATCAGTGCACTATTAATCGAAATGAGAACAGAATTTAAAAATGTTACAAAATATTAAAATCTTATATATTAATACGCTAGATTAAAACTTTGTGGAGCATTAGGCTTTTTTATTCGCAGATGGATTCATTTGAAATTTTCACAGCTAACTGATATTAGTGTAACCTATAGTCGGATCCGGATTCAAACAAATCGGATCATAAATAAAAAAGTTATTATATACGGAAAACTTTTTCTATACATATGCATTATAAGTTTACATACATCTTTCTTTTTGCTTTAAAACAATGCTTTAAAATTTTTCTTTTTTATATATTAGCTATCGAACCGAACAACGAATAACAAAAACGAAAATTTTTATATTTATTTTATATTCATTTCAGTCGTCGTATTTATTTTATATTTTAGTCGTCTTTTATCTTTCAAGAAGGACGGTTTTCGATATTTTTCGATTATTTTGTTTTTTATTGATATAAAGATTTTTGAGATATTTTGATATTTGAGTTATTTCATATTTTTGATATATTGATATATTTATTTATTTCGATGCCAAGACTACGTCGTAAACGTCGTTTGGATGTGAGTGGTACATCGAGTCGTCGGAATAAAAGAGATTATATGCGTAATATGCGTAATAATGTTGATTTTATGAATGATGAAATGAATGGTAATAATGATGGAATGAATGCTGAAGCTGATGTTGTTGTGAATGATGAAGTGAATGTTGATGATATGAATGGTGTCATGAACGGTGTCATGAATGGTGTCATGAATGTTGCGAATGATTTAGAATTGAATGTGGTGAATGATGAAATTCCCTTTGTAATTTTGAGAGATTCGTTCAAGTGTGCTTTGAATGTGATTCCAGGTAACTTTGATTCGTATGTTTGTGGTGCTTTGGATATGAGTTGTCATTTTTGTCATGCCAAACATTTTGCAAGAGAAGTTACTTCAAATAATAATGAAGCGTTTTCTTTGTGTTGCCATAAAGGCAAAGTCAATTTACCTCCTCTTTCTGAAAATGCATTTTTCTCTAATATTTTCGAAGGATTGAATTCAAATGATAATGCTATAAAAAAACGTTCTAAAAGTTTTCTTTCAAATATTCGTTCCTATAATTCGGCATTTGCAATGATCAGTTCTGAATGTAATATAGCGGATTCTACTGCACGTGGTATTTATCATTTTAAAATTCATAATATTTTTATCATCGTACTGGTGCTTTAATTCCTGCTTATGGTCGACCTCCAATGTATGCACAATTATATTTTTATGATGTTGATACTGCTGCTAATATGAGAATGAATAGAAATACCAATGTATGTGAAATTTTTCTTATGCGTGAGATAGGTTTTGAGTTAGATCGTGTGAATCCTTTTGTTCGTTCTTTCAAATCAATGCATGAATTTTGTGAAAGACCTGAGAATGTTACTGCTGATGTGTCAATGGTTATAAAAGTTAACAGAGAATGTGATATTCGTCGTTTTAATGATGCTGTTCAAACTGATGTGGCTGCTATTTTTAAAAATGATGATGGTGAACCACCTTTTGAAAGAAATATGATTGTTTTTTCAAAAAATGCAAATGAAATTCGTTCTGTTTCTGTCCTTGATTCTTCTTTGGATCCTTTAGCTTATCCTTTGTTGTTTCCAAATGGTGATACTGGGTGGCACGTTAATATTCCACATAATTTAGTTTCAACTTCACGTGCTAATGTGTCACGTACAAAAGTTACAATGTTGCAATATGCATCTTATCGCCTTGCTATACGTGATGGTTTTAGTCTTTTGCATCGTTCTCAAAAATTATTTCTTCAATGGATTGTTGATATGTATGTTCGTATCGAAGGTACACGGCTTCATTACATTCGTTCAAATCAATCTGCTCTTCGTGCTGATTTGTACAATAATTTAACAGATTTCTTGCATCAAAATCGCAATGGCGATGTTAATATGCAAGTAGTTGGTCGTAAAGTAATTTTGCCATCTTCTTTCACCGGTTCACCACGTAACATGTATCAAAATTACTTGGATGCAATGTCTATTGTACAACATTTCGGTAAACCTTCTTTATTTATAACAATGACATGTAATCCTCAATGGCCAGAAATTGTTGATAATTTGAGTAATTATGAGTCTTCGAATTTTCGTCCTGATATTGTTGTGCGTGTGTTTAAAGTGAAACTTAAAGAGCTCATAGATTGTTTAATGAAAAAAAAGATTTTCGGTTCTGTCAAAGCACTTATATATACCATTGAATTTCAAAAACGTGGTCTTCCGCATGCCCATATTTTGTTAAATTTATCAGATGAAGATAGAATTGATGGAAATGAAATGATTAATAAATTTGTATGTACTGAAATCCCTGATCCCATTCTTTTTCCTAAATTACATGAATATGTGAAACGTCATATGATGCATGGACCATGTGGTGCTCTAAATCCCAATTCTGTTTGTATGAGAGATGGTAAATGTAGTAAGAATTTTCCAGTACCTTTTTCTGAAAATACTAAAGAATCTGTGAATGGTTATCCTTTGTATCGTCGACGTGATAATGGTATGAGTGTTGATGTACGTGGTGCATCTCTTGATAATAGATATGTTGTTCCATATAATCCTTATCTTCTTGCAAAATTCAATTGTCATATTAACGTTGAAATATGTACGACTGTTAAAAGTGTGAAATATGTTTACAAGTATGTATATAAAGGGTATGATTCTGCCAATGTTGAATTGAGAGTGAATGGAGAGAATGCAGTGAATAATGATGATGCGATTGTGGGAAATGAAATTCAAGATTTTTTGAATGGACGGTATGTTGGTTCGACTGAAGCTGCTTGGCGCATATTTGAATTTCCAATGCATTTTCAATCTCATACAATTATTCGACTTGATTGTCATTTGCCTAATAGACAAAATGTTTATATCAGGAATGGTAATGTGGCTGGTGCAGTCGCAAATGTATCAAGAACAAAATTGTTAGCATTTTTCCATTTGAATTCCATTGATAATTTAGCTAATGAGTTTTTGTATACAGAATTACCATTACATTATGTTTGGCATGATCAAAGTAAATCGTGGAAAAGAAGACAACGTGGGGCTGATAAAGTTGTTGCTCGATTATATATGGTTTCTCCAAAAGATATAGAATTGTTTCATATGCGTTTACTTCTGTTGCATGTTCGTGGTCCAAAATCTTTTTCTGATCTACGTATGTATGAAGGTGTTGAGTACCCTACTTTTGTTGCAGCATGTGAAGCTCGAGGTATTGCAACAAATGATAATGAATGGCGTGAATGTTTACTTGAAGCTTCAGAAATTCAATCACCAAAACAGTTTCGTCAATTATTTGCATTTATCTGTGGTTTGAATGTTCCTCCGAATGCTTTAGCTTTATGGATTGAATTTAGAAATAGTATGATTGAAGACTTTTTACGAAATTACGATGAAGATGTGTCAATTAATCGAGCCTTGATTGAAATTAATGAAATTCTTCTTACACATAATACTTCATGTGGTGATCTTGGTCTTCCGATTCCACAATATAACTTACAGATTGGCGATGTAGGTCATTTTGATATTGAAGAAGAAGCTATATTTTTCGATAGAATGTATGAAAATGCAAATAATGAGCAACGTAGTGTGATTGATATTGTTTTGCGTGACGCTCAATTCCATGATACTGGAAGTAATGTTTTTTTCTTGACAGCTCATGCAGGTTGTGGCAAAACTTTTGTTCAAACGGCAATCATTCATAAATTTAATTCATTAAATCTTTCGTGTATTGTAACTGCCTTCAGTGGTATTGCATCAACTCTTTTGATTGGGGGGCGAACTTTGCATAATGTTTTCAAATTACCAATTCCATTATTAGAGAATTCAATGCCAAATATAACTCCAAACAGTGTACATGGCACATATATTAATAATGCATCAATCATTATTATAGATGAAATTTCAATGTGTTCTATTCATGCTTTAAAATTAATTGATCGTTTGTTAAGAGATTTGACTCCAAACGAAGAAAATAAAAATAAACTGTTTGCAGGTAAAACTCTTTTACTGAGCGGTGACTTTCGCCAAATTCTTCCAGTTATACCGCATGGCTCACGTTTTATTTTAATTGAAAATTGTATTACATCTTGGCAAGAATTTATTAACTTTAAAATTTTGAAATTAAATCAAAACATGAGAGCTCTCCCTCATGAAATTGAATTTGTAGAATTTCTTAGAAGACTCGGTAATGGTGATATGCAAAGTTTTCCACAGTTTGGTTCAGATATCATTGAAATTCCTCATAATTTGATTGGCAATCCAGACAATATTATTGAAGACATTTTTGGAAATATTTCTGATACAATTTTATCTGATGACATTTTGAGTTCCGTCATTTTAGCCCCCAAAAACAATGATTGCAATGAAATCAATTCTAAAATCTTGAGTATTATGCCAGGAGAGGAGAAAGCATATTTTAGTTTTGATAAAGTTGTTTGTGATGACATTCGTGAGCAGAACAATTTTCCAATAGAATTTTTAAATAAATTGAGTGTAGGAGGTTTGCCACCTCATAAATTAAATTTGAAAGTGAATTGCATTGTTCTCCTCATACGTAATTTAAATACAGGTCAAGCATTAGTAAATGGAACACGAATGCGTGTAAAAGTTATGCACCGAAATTCAATAGATTGTGAAGTTTTGACTGGTGTCATGCGAGGTGTACGCATTCTAATTCCACGCATTCATTTGACTTATTCTGGAACTCTTCTTCCATTTAAATTTCAAAGAACTCAATTCCCTATTATTCCTGCTTTTGCTATGACTATTAATAAATCTCAAGGTCAGACATTCAACAGAGTTGCCATTTTACTTAAAGAACCTGTATTCACACATGGTCAATTGTATGTTGCTGCAAGTAGAGTGCGTGCGTTTGAATGTTTGAAATTTTATATTTATGATACATCTGACCAAGGTCATTTGTTCAACGATGATAGAGTTTTCACAAAAAATATCGTCTTCCCAGAAGTCATTGTTACCTGATTTCCTCTCACTTTTCTCAAAAACCTTTTCCTCTTTTATGAGTACTAGGAGGGCCCGGCGTGCTTCGCTACGCTTATAAATAAAGTTTTTGCGTAGACATTTTGTTGACGTAGAAGCAATGATTTCAAAAAGTGGTAATGAGAAATGCTACCATATAATTTTTAATTTTTCTTTTTAAATATATGAATGAAAAATAATCAGAACTCTAGCTAATCAGTTCGGATATATGAAAAATTAGCGAAGCTTACTTGAAAACTTATTTGATCGCTAATTTTTCATATGCTAATTTTTCATACGAAGCTTACTTGAAAACTTATTTGATCGCTAATTTTTCATATATCCGAACTGATCAGCTAGAGTTCTGATTATTTTTCATTCATATATTTAAAAAGAAAAATTAAAAATTATATGGTAGCATTTCTCATTACCACTTTTTGAAATCATTGCTTCTACGTCAACAAAATGTCTACGCAAAAACTTTATTTATAAGCGTAGCGAAGCACGCCGGGCCCTCCTAGTTAATATAAACTTACATAAATAGCAAATTTTTTTAGTTTCTTGGCATATCAGTTTTTTTTACATATAAAACACCATTAAGTTTACGTTTTTTCGATAGAAGTAAAATTATAAAATTGTATACAAACCAACATTTAAATAAATTAAGACCTTTACAAGAACAGATTAAAAGAATTTTTCTACAACTAAATTAAATTAAATCGAATTAAAACAAATTAAAAATTTTTTTGTATGTTAACAATAGTCTAAAAATGTGTGTATTAGTAACAAATTGACTTTTTTGATCGGTCAATGAACTGAAATTGCAATTGTAAAACAAGACCTTATTATCAACCACCGTTTTTATTTTTATTTTTTTATTTTTCTGGACATAACGAATCCGTTATCAGCTGTTTTTTTATTATAATATAAATTTCCCCATCGTTATTATTTGTTTTTGTGTCAGAATATGTTATTGTAACTAGACAAACTGGAACATTTTTCATCGGTTTCGTTTTATGTTGACTGTTTTTATATTTCAATTAATTTGTTTGCAATTTAGTTTATTGTTTCTTGTATTTCAGGTGGTTGAGAACATGAGTCAATCGTTTTTTCTAATGGTTTTCTTTAGTTAGTATTTTAGTTCCATCATAATTGAACGTGTGTCCTGTTTGTTTGCTGTGGTGGAAGGCAGCAGTGTTGTTGGTTTTTATTTTGTTTGTCGTGACATCGTTAATGTGTTGTTTAAACCACAAGCACGCAACCATAGAGAAAATACACAACATCCTAGCAATGAATGGCTACCCCAAGAAATTAATAAACCAGTTATTAAAACAATACCATAAACAGGACGAAAACTGCACTAAAGATCACACCATGCAAATTAATTACAAAGGAATGGTTTATACAAAAGACCTATCTGAAAAACTCAGCCATCTATTTTCATCCACCGACCACAACATGGGTAGCGAGAGGGGTAGCGAAAATCCGAAATTCTACGTCCACGCCGTGCTACCTGGGTAACGCTAACAGAATTAGGTTGGTGTAGTTGAGAGGGGCAGAGTAAATACTGCTTATACTCAATGATTCTGCACCATGGCGAGTCATTGGCGCCATAAAACCAATGCAACTCAAGCGTCTGTTCTCCATGTTAGGGGCGGCTTGGAGCGGGCGTCTGTCTTGGATCAAGCGGCTCGCTATATAAATGTGTAGAAAGCGTCTGTTCTCCATGTTAGGGGCGGCTTGTAGCGGGCGTCTGACTTGGATCAAGCGGCTCGCTATATAAACGTGTAAAAAGGTTGTTGCTGGTGACCTTAAGATGCAGAACGAACCCATTCACGAAAATTTGGGTTGGGCGAAGGGCTAACACCCCATTTCCGTAAAAAAATTATTGTCATGAATTCTGTACACAGGCCTCGGAATATCTCGGAATCATTATTGGAACGACCTCGGAAACTGTACCCGGACTACGATTTAAAAATGGGAACCTGGAACGTGCTAAGCCTTAGAAGACCAGGAGTTCTCCTAAAACTCACACAACAAGTCGAGAGCTACACACTAGATATAGTGGCATTACAAGAACTAAGATGGCCAGGTAGTGGAATCCATGAAACAGCGAAATTATACACTCTTTATTATTGCGGTCATCAAAACGGAGGAGAATTTGGAGTTGGCTTTCTTATACACCGTCGCGTGAATCAGCATGTTATCGACTTCTGCCCAATTAATATGCGGTTATGCACACTGAGAATCCGCACGCAAAAATTCAATGTAACGATCGTCAATGTTCATGCACCTACTGAAGATAAAGCAGATGATATTAAAGACCTGTTCTTCCTAGAACTCGAAGAAGTCATCAATAAAATCCCGCGACACGATATAAAAATCGTGGTAGGTGACTTTAATGCTCAAATCGGTAGGATAGCAGAACTTAAAACACATATCGGACCTAACAGCTTGCATCATACCAGCAACAATAACGGTTTTCGCGCAGCCGAGCTGGCTATGATGTATGATCTAGTAATTTCCAGCACTTTCTTCCCTCACAAGAGAATCCACAAGGCAACGTGGAAATCAAATGACGGAAGAACGGAAAATCAAATCGATCACGTCATGATTTCTAAGAGACACTCCACAAGTGTAACTGACGTTCGATCATACAGAGGTGCTGATATGGACACTGATCGTATGCTTGTCATCTTTAAGTACAAGTGCAAATTATCATCTACATTTAATAGACAAGCAAAAAAGACCGTGCGCTGGAACGTCGATACATTTAAACATCCGGAAACGCTGAACAGATATCAGGAAATAATAACACAAAACATAGAAGAGCATGACATCTCTTCTGAGATGCCATTTAACATACAAGAAGAATGGCAAACGCTTCAATCAACCATTATAGCCGTAGCACAAACTACAATCGGAAAGCGGCCACCGAAATTACACAACGAATGGTTCGATGACGAGTGCCGCCAATCCGTTGAACATAAACAAAAACTGCGAGAAAAATGGTTAACAAGGAACACCCGAAGCTCCCAAGCTGATTATCTATGCGCCAGGAAAGTCTCAGCAAAACTTCTACGTAAAAAGAAACGCGAACACATGAAGAGCTGCATTGAAGACATCAACCAACATGCGGTCAGCGGAAATTCAAAAGAGTGCTTTGCCAATGCACGGAATCTGACAAAAGATTTCCACCCAAGATCTACAGCCATCAAAAATGAAAATAATGAACTTACAACAAGTGAACATGATGTGCTGGCAGTGTGGCGATCCCACTTTCAAGATCTATTGAATAGGACGAATGAAGTTCATCCTATTCGAGCAATTGCTCCATCAACTGAGGAGATTTTTGTCCCTTACCCAGCCATAGAGGAAGTGGAAGCTGCAATTAAAAAACTGAAAAATGGCAAATCACCAGGTTTCGATGGAATTCCCGCAGAACTTTTGAAAAATGGAGGAGCAGCTCTGGTCTCACGTATATACGATCTGATTCTTGCAATCTTGGACCAAGAAGAATTACCTGCTGAATGGAAAACAGCTCTCATTGTTCCGCTACATAAGAAAGGTGACCGTCTAAAGTGTGAAAATTATCGTGGCATCGCACTGTTGAACACTGCATATAAAATACTAGCTAATGTTGTACTTGCTCGACTCATCCTGTTCGCCGAATCTATCATCGGTGACTATCAGTGTGGTTTTCGTCCCAACCGCTCAACCACAGATCAATGTTTTACATTAAGGATGATTCTGGAAAAATGTTGAGAGTACAACATCAGCATTCACCAGCTCTACGTTGATTTCAGGCAAGCATATGATAGTATCATCCGCGACAACCTCTGGTCCGCACTCATATGCCTTGGTATCCCAGAGAAACTTGTTTCTCTGTGCAAACTCACAACATCGGGATCAAATTGTAGAATAGTAATCGAAGGGTCAGTTTCTGATCCTTTCGATATAACATCAGGTGTTCGACAAGGTGATGCACTCGCGCCTGTACTGTTTAATTTGGCGCTAGAGTACGCGATAAGAAAAAGCCGAATTGAGACGCAAAACTGCATATATAATAAATCTAGTCAAGTTCTAGGCTACGCAGATGATATTGTGCTTCTCGGACGTAGAACGAGCGATAGTCTCTCTCAGCTTGAAAGAAATGCTAAACGACTTGGATTGTGCATCAACACCGGCAAGACTAAAGTGCTAACAACATCTAAGAACATACCTCCCGGAAATCTGGATACTGGCGACTACGAAGTGGAACGCGTGGAAAACTTCAAATACCTCGGGACTGTAATAACATCGTCAAATGACATGCAGGCAGATATCAAAGCCTGTGTCTCTGCCGCATACAGAGTTTTCTACGCATACTCAAAACTTCTGCGATCAAAACATCTTTCGCGGTCGTTTCTCACTCACACTTTACAAAGCATTAATTCGACCTGTGCTTACATTTGGAAGTGAAAGCTGGACATTGACTTCCTCCGATTGTAGAATTTTATCAACATTCGAGAGGAAGGTCATACGAACAATTTATGGTCCATGTAAAGTTGCTGAAAATCAGTATAGAATCCGAATGAATCACGAAATCAGACAGCTCCTTGGAGGCTGCGATGTAATCGGATTCATTAAATCTAACCGGATCAGATGGTTTGGTCATGTAGAAAGGGCACCATTAGAAAGAATGATTAAAAAAGCGTCCCAACAACAACCAGCTGGTGTTCGTCGAAGAGGAAGACCTAGACAACGCTGGCGTGATGACATCATCCAAGACCTTCGTGATATAGGATGTCGAAACTGGGGTCAACTGGTCATGGAACGAGATGATTGGAAGCTTATTGCACAGACGGCAAAATCCCTTCATGGGATGTAAACTCCAGAGAGAGAGAGAGAGAGTTCTACAAAATAATGCTTTTTAAGACGTTGATGGACGCAAGTTTTTTTTTGGTTTTATGTTCTTTTTAAAGAATGGAAAGCTAAATAAAAAATCCTTTCACATAATAATGTACGACAAAGGGCAATATTTCATGAAAGGGTGGAAATAAATATAATATACATTTTTTTTTCAAAATATTATAAAATCTAAAAAAAAGTCAGGCAAGTGCGTATATAATTCGCTCGCTGAGGGTTCCGTGTATATCATACTTGAGAAAAAAACAGTTTTTGTTGCTACAGTTTCACGTTGGGTTGAATTTTCAAAGCTGTTTATTTGAAATTATAACAACCGAAACAAAAAAAAACGATTTTCTTTATGCGAAATACCCACAACCAATTTTTCTAATTTTTTTCTTTTGGAATGTTCGAAGTTAAAGAGGGGGACAAAAAAAATTTACATTTTCGAAAATAAGTCGAAAGCTGTGCTCTCAAAAATTACAAAAAAAACTGTTTTGCACTACAAAAAAAATCAACTTTCATATGACATCCAACATGACATGATCAAAAATAATTTTTTTTTAAATTTCTACTTTAAACCACATCCCCATACTTTAAATCCCATCCCCATCCATTAAATTTATAACAACCAAAAAAAAATTTGGGTTTCGATTTATCAAAATTCCTACACTCTTGAATTTTTTAATTTTTTTTTGTAATGTTCGAAGTTAAGGGGGCAATTAGGTTCCTAATTATCCTAGTGCTAGAAGCATATACCAAGATCATGTAACGCATTGTTTTCCTCAAGCCAGCATGTATAATAGTTATATGGAAGCTCATTTGTTCGAGCAAGCAAAAAAGTTCATTCTTTAAAAAAATAAAAAAATTGCGTCCATCAACACCTTAGAAAGCGCATGTTGTTAATTCTTATGGGACCTTTTTCTTAAAAGGTTCTTATGTGCTGTTGTGACACACATTGTAATTCCTACTACCCAACACATTTTATTTAAAAAAAAAAATAAAACGTTTACGTCAAAGAATATTCCATAACTAAGACTAAGGGTACTATCGTTGATTGACAAACGTACATCCACCAGCACCCCTAAAATATCACTTATCCCCTTAATATAAGCGATATCATACGGCCATTGTCAGTAGTATACGATATCTCACGTTAAATGATTTGCCAATAGCAGGCACTAAAGTACGCGGCTTTGTCACACCCAAAGATCAAAATTTTTAAATTTTACATATGTTCCTGCGGGCGGGAAGATATTATAAATTCGTTTGTATTAATGCATTGTAACTGTTTGCAAATCACTATTGCAGACGTGTTGCTGGCTAAGGGCCACATTTTTAATTAGTTTGTTTATCATAATTGCTATCCGTTTTTGATTATACATAAGCTATGCTTCTTTGTATAGTATTTGTGCGAATTCCATTACGTAATTTTGGCTTTTAATCGATGTTATCAACTATTATTCTTAGTTGAAGAAACATATATTACATACAATTGCAAACCAATAACATATTTGGTGTAGATGATAAAATTTGTAACATTGTGATGTGTTTAATTCAAATACATATAGTTTTGATATACAAACGTAATTGTTTCAGATTACACTTTCATTAAATTATGTTCAACAAAAAAAATGTTGATCAAAGGAATCTAGCCGTATAAAACGATATTTAAAAAAAAATCCAAATTAAATTATTATCAACATTTAGGCAGAACCCCTTAAAATAATTATAAGAGCCCTGGGGTTCCGTTTAAAAAATTAACCTGTTACCTATGCGCAAGTGTACACAACAACTTCCCAAAGTTTCATGATGATCGGATGAATGGTTTATTAATGCATAAACGACAAACACACATACTTTCAATTTTATATATATATATATATATATATATATATATATATATATATATATATATATATATATATATATATATATATATATATATATATATATATATATATATATATATATATATATATATATATATATATATATATATATATATATATATATATATATATATATATATATAAATATATATATATATATATATATATATATATATATATATATATATATATATATATATATATATATATATAGATTGGTCTATGCAGACCCGACAAGGGGGGGAGGGGGTGGAAGGGAAGGTTTTACCCCGGGCCCGGCTTTTCAAAAATAAAATATTCTATATGTGAAAAATTATTTTTCAAAACTAATGTATATATTGGATTTGATCTTCCACTAAATTTATAATATGTATATGTATTTACTAATTTACCATTAAATTATATTCGCTAATTTACTTTTAATAAAATACACGATGATTTTAATAAGACGGCTCAAAGATTTGGTTAAGAAGTTTTTCTTTTTAAAGAAGGGCCGTATAAAAGATGCCTTTAAACCGTATATTTGTAATTACAAACCTAAAAAAACGATAAAAAGCGGTCAATTTATTATCAATTTAGCATCATTCGATTTAAAAAAAAATTAACAGTAAACAAAACTAAACAAAAATAGTTTTTTTTGGAAGGCCAGAGGCTCTATTCTCGAACACATAAATGTGAATTTGGACAATATTGTGAAGTTCGTATCGCATAACATTAAACGGATTTTATAGAAGATTCATAAAGATTTTACGGCAAACGGATTTCAAAATTTTGTCTAAATCCAGCCACTGTTTAGTCTAGTTTTACCTTCCGCAGCAAAAGTAGATTTATCTGTTTGTATATTAGAATATAATGCTCGATTTCTTTAGATTGTACATAACAAGTAAAAAACCAACCACACCAAATAGAGTTTCGCCATCATTTTGATGTTTGTATAGTTTAGAAGATGAAATAATAAAGCCACATACTACTGAAAATGTAATTCGTCGAGGGCACATGAAGATAACTACATTGTTTTCCCGTGATCGTTTGAATGAACCATTTCCTAAGTCACTCCTATTCAAAATTTTACCAAACAGAGAAGAAATAGAACGAGATCGGTTATTTTGGAGCTCTAATAAAGATGCCTTTCATTGCCTGTCGTGTCGATTATTTAACACGAATATTAAAGGAAGGATATTCTCAAGGATATTCTAAGGATCAATCATGAAAAATTTATAAGACAAATTACCGGCACACGAACACAACCGAGTACAAATTCATTGTTACACAAAGTGGCGTAAAATGGAAGTTAAAATAACGGGTACTTTTTCAATCGCCAAATTGCTTTGCAATCAAATCGAGAACCAAACAAAAATTTGGAGGCAAATTTCAACAAAAATTTGGATACTATTTGTTTTTAGGTGAAAGGGTTTTGGATTTGAGGGGAGATACCTATTTGGTTGGTGAGTCTATAATAACGGTAATTTCTTGGGAGTTTTAGAGCTTATTAGTCACTATGATCTCTTGCTACGTGATCATTTAGAAAAAGTAAGAATTGCTCAGAAAGCTCAGCATCATTTACAAGTTCATTATTTTTATCACCAGAACTCCAAAACGAGTTCATTCAGCTATGCGCTAGCCATGTAGAATCAGTAATTCATGCTGAAAAAAATGCTAAAACTATGCTATTCTTGTTGATGCAAGTTCTGATTCTTTACATGGCGAACAAACTAACTTTATTTTGCGTTACCTTCGTTTAGACCAGAAAAACAAAACTTACGTAGTTGAAGAAAAAATTTTAACTTTTGTTGATTGTGAAAAAAATACTCTATACCTTTACATGACTATCAAGTACAAGGTTGTGATAACTCAAGCAACATGAAAGGTGACTACAAAGGTACGCAAGTTCAAATTAGTAGAGAAAACTCATATGCAGTGCATTCCCCATGTCGAGATCACTGTTTTAATCTCTGTGGAGTTAACTCTGCTACAAAAATGCTACAACTTATTTAGCAGCAGTCCTAAACGATGGGTAATTTTAAAGAAAAATATTCCGCAGTCACTACACTCAGAGAATTTTGTTAGTAAATTTAATAACCGCCCGTTTTAAAAATGTGTAATAAGTTATTTTATCAATCTGATAACGATTTTTATTAAAGTAATTGCCACATTCGTTCGATTAAAACATTTTGTTATTATTTTCATAAAAATGTTTATTAAAATAAAAATACGGTCAATATTATTAAAAAAATCACAACGGTTGATTAAACTAATAACCAATTTTTATTAAAATAATGAATTTGGACAGTCAAAAAAAAATCATGTGATTAACGTAGAGCTATTAAAATAAAAACATAAATTATTATTTTTGTAGTTAATTTTAATAACCATTTTATTAGATTAATCATTGACGTTTTTACTTTCAAAACGTAGGTTATTAGATTAATAATAGTATACATTACTCTAACTTTAGGTTATTATTTTTAACAAAGATTAATAAAATCTTGGTAAGAATCACAGTTTATATACAGACGCTAAATAAACAACTTTAAAAAATATTTAAAAGTTTTGTGAAAAGTTAAAAGTGTTGTTAAAAAAATTGAAAAAGTAAGATTCTTTTATTAAACGATAAGAAATTTGATTTAAAACAAAAACAAATAGTTGGCAGGTAAACAAATTCATACGTTTGGTATGTGAAACTTTGTAAATTTTTGTGCTGTCTATTTCGTTTTTAAAAAAATTGGTTTTTCAGTTCCTGAAGCAGATTCATCAGAACATGTAGAAATTTTGTTCGATGAACAGAGTAGTTGGGCTGAAATTGAGTCTGCATGGGACAGGACTAAACAACTGAGACTCAGCGACATTTAAAAATTAAAATCAACTTCGGAAATTTTAACCTAATGGAAGCAATTTAAATTACCGCTTGGTTATAAACTGGTAATTAATAATTCAATATTAGTATATTTCAATAACATTTTAATTATAATAATATTCCTTTTAAAATTTTCAGATAGAGATTTATTTCAAAGCAGAAACATTGAAAGCCAGCGATTTTGGTTGTAAATTACCAACATTTATTTAGAAAACTCAGCCCATTTTTTAAGAACAAATTAAAGATGAAAAGTTAAGACAGATTGTTGAAAAGCTTCGCAATACACAGAATATATGACAGAAAGTAAGTTTTTTAAATTTGTTTTTTTTGGCTCCAAAAACTTGAAAAACAGGATTCCATTCAAATTTTACAGCAATAGAATTTTTTGCGGTCAAATTTGTATGAAATTCTGTTTCTGTTTCTGATGTATTTGAATATTCAACTGTAAGTTAAAAAGTTGTTTTTGGACATGTCATTTGTAATTTTTAGAGTTCCGTTTTTTATACGGAACACTTGGTGAGAGTACAATGTGTTTTTCACATTATGTCGATTATCTCGTGAACCATTAATCCGATGAACTTAAGATTTGAGGTGCTTATAAAACTAACCTATCCACACAAGATAACGGGTTAAAAATAAATAAAGTTGTGTTCGTTTGTTTTACAGAGGTACGATGTTAAGCCTTTGAGAACATACATTTTTTTATCGAGACGAGTAGGGTATTATATGAAAGGGCTTCGCGTTTCAGCATTCCTTAAAAATGTATTTTGGAATTTTACACCTCACCATTTTTCGTATAATTTTGAAAAATGACGTTTTCTCTATGTTTTATTGCCCCGATTAACTCTGACCCTACTTAATCGAAAATCTTGAAATATATTTGGAATGATAGAAAAATGTGTAGGTTTTTAATGAAAAATATAGAAAAGCGGCAGATACTCATAACTATATTTATTAAAGGTGTGGGAATGATAAAGGCTAAAAACATCATTTAGAACCAGGTCAAGTGCGGTGTCATTTGAAAGAGCACTTGATTTTAGAAACATTGACATTTTTTTAGAATGTTGCAATGCACAGTTTTTGAATTATTGTCAAAAAAGTGACACAAAAAGTTGGTCCCCCCCCTTGCATTTCGAGCTTAATTAACACAAACATTTGAAAAAATTCACAGAGACAGGAAGTTTGATAAACACTGAATTATAGCGAAGTCTCAAATAATTATTTTTTGAACTTTTAAGGGATTGGGGTGGGGAAGGAAGAAGAAAACTTTTTCTACCCAAGCAAGTGTTGTGTCATTTGAGCACCAAATATAAGAACAATTGCAATTTTTTTTAGAATTTTGCGGTGCACATTTTTTGAGTTATTCTAAAAAATGTGCAAATTTCATGCCGTTCCCATACGTTTCGACACTGATAGACAGAAAAAATTGAAAAAATTCACAGAGACAGGAAGTTTGCTATATTTTGAACGAAATTTATAGCGAACTCTCAAATAATTATATTTCTGTGTGTTTGGTGAAAGGGTGAAAGGGGGGTAAAAAAAACTTTTTTGACCCAGCGAGTGGGATGTCATATGAAAGAGCACCAAATTTAAGAAACATTGCAGTATTTTTTAGAATTTTGCGATAAACAGTTTTTTAGTTATTGTTAAAAAAGTTTTATTTTAAGTATATGTATACCACCACTACCCTAAGTTTTGACTCTGATTTATAGAAAAAATATTCTCAATTAAAGCCATTTAAACTGGCTAAACTGGCTCATTCTTTCTTTAGTTAACATAAACAGCTATGGATAAGATTTAACCTTAATACCGCATTTACAGCGACATAGCAAATTAGTAGATGTAATTTAAATCAGTGCTATAAACATTTTTTATTTTAAGAGCTTGCAACTAATTTGAGATCTAGTTTTACTATCTAGTAAATAATTTTCAAATTAATATTGACGTAGTAAACACCATTGCAAATAAACAATTTTGATTTCTACACCGTTCCTAAAAATTTTAAATTATCAAATTTCTTTTCTCCGTCAAATATTTTTCAACAATCAGAGAAAGAACTTGAGGAATGGTCTAGTTATCATTTTTTTATTGCTTTTTTAAAAGTTTGACAGATAGCAATTTAAACTAAACTAAATTAAAATATGTTTATGAGATTAAAAGATTTATTTTGCAATCTACGCTGTAAACTCATATTAAATATGACAAGATGCAAATTAATATACTATCTACTAGTTTGCTATGTCACTGTAAATGCGCTATAAGTAACAATTTTTGTGTCATTTTTGATCAATGTATAGTAGAATTTTTTTGCCAGCGAACACGAAATTTGTTTGTTATGCGCATATTGTTTGCACATGCGCATATTGTTTGCACATTCAGTGTCTCGATTAAAATATTGAAAAAAACTATTAGGGTCCCATTGAAATGGACAAAAAAACACATAAAATAATAAATTACTATTGAAATTCAACCAATTATAATAGAAAACCAAAAACTAGTAAATATATTAATGATTTTGTAGGCAATGCAACAAAATTTTGATAATTAAAAATAATTATAATAAAAATAACGACGCCTATGGAAACAAATATCACAACAAACAAATGGTACGAACTAGAAGTAAAAATTTAACTAATATAATTGTTTTGAAAACAAATTTATCCCAAAATAAATAATACATCTCTGTTTTACTTTTTGTCTCATCTTTTATCTCTTGCTGCGTCGTATCTGTCAAAAATTTGCGGGCAAAAAAATTCTACATAGACGTTTACGATTAAAAATTTATTCTGTTATGCGTCAATAGTCTGGCGATATAAAGACTTTACAACACAACTTTATGTCATTTATTTTTGATATTGTGTTCTTTTACATTCACGGAACCCTTGGCGAGCGAATTTTATTCGCACTTGTCCGACTTTTTTTGAGTAAAAACAATTAAACCTATTCAATGTTAGAGTCTGTTATAATATAATTATTTTTCTGTTTTATATTATTTAGATGGTATTCTGCTATCAACTATGTATTTACTGGACAGGATTCTCCGTCCAACCAACAAAGCTTGAGATTCGAGATTCTCAAAACAGTTTGGCCATTATAGGTGAAACTTTTAAAAATGTTGAAGAGATATTATAAAAGTATTTGGATCAGAAATTACCATTTCAGCCTCTTTTGTTAATTACTGGATCTAGAACTAAGCCAATACTAGTATGTTTTGATAATGTACGGTATGAAGTTTATACATCATGGAAAGCAGTTGATGTGTGCTTCAAAATATTTTATTTATTCAACTTAAAATATCCGCAATCAGCAACCAATTTTGGAATTTTATCCAAAAGTATTTTTATACATTGAAAGGCGAAAAAGAAATAGCACATTATTCGATCAATTTGTTGATTGATTGGTTAAATTAAAATCAATAATATATATTATTAGTTTTACTATGTAAATTTATTTTTTAATTAATAATTAATAAAAAATATAGTAAAATATAATATATTTTACTATATTTTTTATTTTATATACGAACATAGTTTCCCTTGTTTTCTTTTAATTTTTGTCACATATAAATTTAAAAATACTTTAAAACAAAATTATGAATTATTTTAAAATTAAAACTATGAAATATAAATACTTTAAAATTAAATGAAAATAGTTGAAATATGTATATAAAATTGTTAATAAAAAATTTATGTTCTCTTTTATTTAAAAGTGTAAAATATAATTTCCATTATTAATTTAATAAGTTCCATTATTAATTTAATAACATCTAATTATTAATTTAATAAGTTCTATTATTAATTTTAAAGCATCTTATTATTAATTTAATAAGAACCTTTTATTAATCTAATTAGATTGTATTATTAATCTGATAATATAATATTATTTTAAAAACAACTTTATTATTCTAATAATATATGTCATTTATCCAATGGATACCTAATATGAATGTAATCCGTTATGTTATTAATTCAATAAGAATTTTTATAAATATAAAAGCGATCGTTTTTAGATTTAAAATTTAAATTTTTTTTGTTAGTAAATATTACGAACAAATAATATTAGTTTAATAATGCCTGTAATTACGAAATTAGTGAAAATAATCACAAGTTGTGATTAGCTGTATAATAATCACCAAATTATTAATCTAATGGCTATTTTGATAGTTTTTAATAACAGAATTCTCTGAGTGTAAGAATATCTAAATTAGTGTTAAATATTTTAATTAATTAAAATAATTAGAATAATAACAAAATATCAAATTGACTATTTTTTAATAAAATACACATTTTTTAAAATTTCAAGACAAAAAATGCAAAATAGAAAAAATAGTATAAAAAACTCGTTTCATTTCGTTCAAACTCGTTTCGTTTTCTAAACAGATTGCGTGCGATAAAATCGTCGATTATGAAACTAGTTTCTTAATATACTATTTTAACACTATATCAAACTTTTTTCTCACTTTAAATTTTTATTTATTTGTATACCGTAAATTTCGGTCTTTAAGAAAACTTTTAGAAAACATTCAACCCAAGAAGAAGGTCTCTTAGAGAAAATATTTGGTGTAAAAATAAATGTAAAGTTTTTTAGGTGAAAAAGACTTTGTTTAACTAACGCATTATTATTACAATCACTTTAGTAGTTCACACAAAAATTATATAATATAAACGGTTTTTAATATTTTTCCAATAATTAAAAATTTCACGCTCAATTTGCACTTCGAAATTTGAACGTAGCAAAAACCATTTCTACTAAGGAAAAAAAAATCTCAAACTCTCAAACTTAATTATTTTTTTTTCGTTCATCAAGGAACCAACTAATTCATATTTTTTTTTTTGAATTTAATTATTTAAAGAAATTTCAGGAAAACATTTTAAACCAAACTTGTTACTGGTTCATCATGTCCATGGAAGGAACTTGTTCATCATGTCCAGCACATCCATGGAATCGATAATTTCTTTTTTTTTCACTGTTCAGGTTCCTTTTATTCAATAATGTGAAACACTGGAAAAGATCATTATATTTTTGGTAGCAAAACACTTTAATTTGTTAATTAAATTATTTATTAGTTAAATTGGGTTATTTAAAATTATTAATTTTATACTTTTCTAACAATTTTAAAAGAAATTTCAAAGAAAAGAGTTTTGTTTGTTTTACTTGTTGTTTTTAGAGTTAAACACCAAATGAATCTGAATAAAAAAAACAAAGTCGTAGTGGACTCTAGCCACACCTTGTTTTTTAACCAAACAAAATAGGGTTGCCAATTGTAACGTTCGCTTCGTTAAGTCTTGGTTGTGGTTTTTTTTGTTTTCTTTAGATGGTGTTTAAATAACGAAATTTATTAGTTTCTGAATTGAATTTTTTTTTTGAATTCGAGTTTCTAAATTGAATGTTTTGAATTTTTATCTCTGGAATTTACTTAAAATGATTTGAAATATATTAAGACATTTGGACGATCGTTACAAAGAAATCGTCTTATTTCATCATTTTTTACGTGAAAACTCATAATATTGATTTATGTGGGGTTCCTATCAAAAATACGTGACTTTTTTTGTGTGTATAGCTTGAATGTTAAACTGGATAACAACCAGTGTCCAGTGTACTTTTTTTACATTCACTGGAATAATCAATTTGTCCAATGAAAATATGTTTATTTTCTTCGTCCATCGCCGGACCAACTAGAGTTTGCAAATCAATGTTAGTAATATTTATATTTTAGGCTGTAGTACTCTTCAAAATATGTACAATTTTTTACACTATCTATAAATTTTTGGTGTTGTATAGTAAACTTTGGAAAATTGTTTTCGAAATCATCTTTTAAAAAATCTTCTAATCTGAAATGAATTAAGAGGTGTTATTAGAAACTATTTTATTTCACACAGATTTTCAAAAATCAAATTCACCAAGTATTCAAAAATAAAACAAATAAAAAGTTGTAATTTTATTTAATTAACTTAAAAACCGCTTTATTTTTAAATAAATTCTTTTACTAGTTTCAGTTTTATTAACCATCCTCAGAAAGAATTTTTTGCTAATTTTGATACTCAGTAGCAAAAATGTTTTCTGAGGATGGTTAATAAAACTGAAACTAGGTAGTTAAAGAATTTATTTCAAAAAAGCGTTTTTTAAGTTTTTAATAAATGATTAATTAAAATTACAACATTTTTTTTATCATTGAATATGTACTTGGTGAATTGATTTTTGATTTGAAAAACTGTGAAGTTAAAAAGACAGTTGGCTTAAGGCTTGTCTTCATTTTTTTATCTGTAGGGGATCATATTCTAGAGTGACACACTTTTTTTTCGTATTAGAATATATGTCGTGTAAAACGACTTACTGGAACTAAAATTTGCGGTAAACATACAGAAAGCCTCACGAATCTATCTGAAAGCTATTTATTTTATTAACTTAGACTTTATTGATAACTCAGGAAGTTTTTCGTCAGTTGTTACTAGTGTGTCACTGTTTCACACCATGTTGTAGAGTGACACGCATAATGTTTTACTCTGACACACATATATTAATGACTGACACAAAATTATTTCTGAGTCCCAAAGAAAAGAAAAATACGAATTTATAAAAATTAAATATATTTATATTATAAATAACATTAAAATAATAAATTAAATTCTAAATTTCAATTTTATTAAAGAAAAATAAAAATTAAATAAAAGGTATTTCTGTTTCTTTCACATCACAGGTAAATAATCACAATAAAATAAAATTAAAACAATAAAAAATAATGATAAAATTCGACAGTTTCCTATGCTATAAGTAATTACTCCCTACTCAACGAAGGTTAAATGAACTTAAATCTATTTCAAATGAAATTGATCCTTTTTGGCGACTTGTGTGACCGTGAAAAATCGGATTTGGCAAAATCATCTGGATATCACTCAGTTGTACCGAAGCGATATCCTCAACATCAGGTTCTACGAATTTACTTTTACTTCCAGACAATCTGAAAAATCTAATTACGGCCTCTTTATCGTCAATTTGTAATATCTTTCCAACATAAAATATATTCTTTTCTTGTCCCAAAACCTTAAACTGCACTAACGCATAATCATTTAAAGCAGGAGCTCTAGAACCTGAATCAGCAAATGTTGGATTTTCTTCTTCAACAATCAGAGAAAGAACTTGAGGAATGGTCTAGTTATCATTTTTTTATTGCTTTTTTAAAAGTTTGACAGATAGCAATTTAAACTAAACTAAATTAAAATATGTTTATGAGATTAAAAGATTTATTTTGCAATCTACGCTGTAAACTCATATTAAATATGACAAGATGCAAATTAATATACTATCTACTAGTTTGCTATGTCACTGTAAATGCGCTATAAGTAACAATTTTTGTGTCATTTTTGATCAATGTATAGTAGAATTTTTTTGCCAGCGAACACGAAATTTGTTTGTTATGCGCATATTGTTTGCACATGCGCATATTGTTTGCACATTCAGTGTCTCGATTAAAATATTGAAAAAAACTATTAGGGTCCCATTGAAATGGACAAAAAAACACATAAAATAATAAATTACTATTGAAATTCAACCAATTATAATAGAAAACCAAAAACTAGTAAATATATTAATGATTTTGTAGGCAATGCAACAAAATTTTGATAATTAAAAATAATTATAATAAAAATAACGACGCCTATGGAAACAAATATCACAACAAACAAATGGTACGAACTAGAAGTAAAAATTTAACTAATATAATTGTTTTGAAAACAAATTTATCCCAAAATAAATAATACATCTCTGTTTTACTTTTTGTCTCATCTTTTATCTCTTGCTGCGTCGTATCTGTCAAAAATTTGCGGGCAAAAAAATTCTACATAGACGTTTACGATTAAAAATTTATTCTGTTATGCGTCAATAGTCTGGCGATATAAGGACTTTACAACACAACTTTATGTCATTTATTTTTGATATTGTGTTCTTTTACATTCACGGAACCCTTGGCGAGCGAATTTTATTCGCACTTGTCCGACTTTTTTTGAGTAAAAACAATTAAACCTATTCAATGTTAGAGTCTGTTATAATATAATTATTTTTCTGTTTTATATTATTTAGATGGTATTCTGCTATCAACTATGTATTTACTGGACAGGATTCTCCGTCCAACCAACAAAGCTTGAGATTCGAGATTCTCAAAACAGTTTGGCCATTATAGGTGAAACTTTTAAAAATGTTGAAGAGATATTACAAAAGTATTTGGATCAGAAATTACCATTTCAGCCTCTTTTGTTAATTACTGGATCTAGAACTAAGCCAATACTAGTATGTTTTGATAATGTACGGTATGAAGTTTATACATCATGGAAAGCAGTTGATGTGTGCTTCAAAATATTTTATTTATTCAACTTAAAATATCCGCAATCAGCAACCAATTTTGGAATTTTATCCAAAAGTATTTTTATACATTGAAAGGCGAAAAAGAAATAGCACATTATTCGATCAATTTGTTGATTGATTGGTTAAATTAAAATCAATAATATATATTATTAGTTTTACTATGTAAATTTATTTTTTAATTAATAATTAATAAAAAATATAGTAAAATATAATATATTTTACTATATTTTTTATTTTATATACGAACATAGTTTCCCTTGTTTTCTTTTAATTTTTGTCACATATAAATTTAAAAATACTTTAAAACAAAATTATGAATTATTTTAAAATTAAAACTATGAAATATAAATACTTTAAAATTAAATGAAAATAGTTGAAATATGTATATAAAATTGTTAATAAAAAATTTATGTTCTCTTTTATTTAAAAGTGTAAAATATAATTTCCATTATTAATTTAATAAGTTCCATTATTAATTTAATAACATCTAATTATTAATTTAATAAGTTCTATTATTAATTTTAAAGCATCTTATTATTAATTTAATAAGAACCTTTTATTAATCTAATTAGATTGTATTATTAATCTGATAATATAATATTATTTTAAAAACAACTTTATTATTCTAATAATATATGTCATTTATCCAATGGATACCTAATATGAATGTAATCCGTTATGTTATTAATTCAATAAGAATTTTTATAAATATAAAAGCGATCGTTTTTAGATTTAAAATTTAAATTTTTTTTGTTAGTAAATATTACGAACAAATAATATTAGTTTAATAATGCCTGTAATTACGAAATTAGTGAAAATAATCACAAGTTGTGATTAGCTGTATAATAATCACCAAATTATTAATCTAATGGCTATTTTGATAGTTTTTAATAACAGAATTCTCTGAGTGTACATAAGCTATCTAACACGCGATGGTCAGCTAGAATTGATGCTGTTAGACCTTTTCCAAAACTTCTTCCAGAACTAATAAATGTTATAGAAGATCTTAAATGCCTTTAACTAACAGCAGAAATTCATCAAAATATCAATGGAATTAAAAAATCCATGAGTAAATTTATTGTATAATAATTGCATCAATATGGTTTAAGATATAGAAAGTTTTTCATGAGAGCTGATCAAACAACAATAGATATTGAAGTTCAAAATCTAGAGAGATTCTAGAGATATCCTAAGAATTCAATGGGATGTCATCTTAAAGTAAATTGGTGGCAAATGGGTTACATATTTCTTCTTCTTTGCCGGTAAGTATTAAAAAAGAAAACAGTCAAGAACATTTTCTGAAAATGGAAATGAAGATCCTGAAAACAGCATTTGTGACCAAGAAACAGAATTCAAAAGAAACACATACTTAGTTATTGTAGATTTAGTAATAGCAGGCGTAACACATCGATTCGAAGCAGTGAGATATTTAAATAAAACATTTCCATTTTTGTGAAAATTTTCGATATAAGAAGAGAAGAAAATAATTCGTTGCAATTTACAAGGTAGGTGTTTCAGAAGAATTGGCAAATGAGGTGATTCACTTCAAATATACATATTCGGAAAATTTCGAAGAAAATCGTTCTTCTCCTCGTTGCCATTAAAAATATTGATACTCTTTTCCAAATACTTGTAGCCTTAAGAATAATTCCTGCGCCAAACGTTCCTTTGACCTATTATAATGAATTAAAAATTTCCACAGATTCTGTTCTTCTCAATGGCGTGTTGATGGTCTTGCGATTCTTTGCTTAGAATCAAAATTAGCGAGGCAGTTAAAGTTCAGTGACATAGGCGTTTTCGCATCAACCAAAGCACGACAATCTCAATTATCATAAAAGAGTAAGAACAACTCAGAAAATTCGTAACATTCTTGTTTAACTTTCAAAATGAACAAAATTTCCATAAAAAATTATGTCTAACTGACGATTGAGAATTCATCTTAAGTAAGATAACTGATGATGAAGTTTCAACTTAGAAATATCATAGCCTTGGTGGCGTAGTGGTTAAACGTGTCTGCCAAAGGATTCTGCTCACTTGCTCTGGCATTGATGAGGTTACGAGTTCGAATCCCAACCGAAACACGTAAAAGAAAAAAAACGAGTTTTTTTCTGAGATATTTCCAACCATACCTTTGAATTGAAAAATTCAAATTAATTCCTTAGTTACTTCAGTTTAATTGCTCACAAAAATCCCGGATTCTTGTAAACGTTTTTTAAAGAAATACAACATTTTAATTTTTGTGTTATTATTTAGGTCCGATTATATGGACGCGAATAGAAGATTTATTCTCGTATATAACGTCGTTTGTTTTGTATGAATCACGATAGAACAAAAAATGTATCCGAGGATTTTATTCTATTCTCTGTTATATCTGCTGTTTTTCTTGTATAGAACAGTGGATAAAACAATTTGTTTTCTTTTTTCTTGACATACGCATAGCAGGATAATTTTGTTTTGAGTTTGTGATTATTTTTTAATTTAAATTTGTGCGTTTCTAAAATATGTATTTTGATACAAATTAATAGTAAAATAAATAATATTTTTAAATTTATAGTGAAATTTATTTAATAGAAAAGTAAAAGAAAAAGTATTGCCACTTATAAAAAATCTGCTATAGAAATGCAATAAAAACAAAAATATTAAAATTTCCATCCGTGTTCATATACAATCGACGAAAAATAAAATTCTCGGATGTAGATATAACTTATAGACTGAAACAACTGAAAAAACAACAACAATTGCATTCAATTTTTTAATTGTATCAGTTGCTTCAGTCAAATCGAACACGGCTATTATTTTCGGATTTTTTTCTACCATCGTAGTGCACACAATCGGAACTAAATGATTATATAACGAATTGAGTAAATGCGAAATTCTTAAATGGATGGATTCTTTTAAAATTCATTATTTTTACCTTTCCATTTTATATGAGAGTGAGAATTTTTTCCAGAACTCATACTTCAAATTAAGTATTAAACTAAACATTAAATAAATACTTCCATTCTTTTTGATAAATATTATTGTAATAATGCGTAAAAAATTATCAAACCAAACATGTATCCTTATTTTAAACTATTTGGTTAGTAAAATAATAAAAATGTAAAGAGGGCCCGCATTTATTTTCCCCTCCAGGCCCCGTTTTTCTCTCTACGGTTCTGGGTCTATGTCATATTTCAATATTTGGATTTACTATTTAATTATGTGCGTAAGGGTTTTTGTTTATGATATAAATTTATTGGAAATGTATCATAAAACTGATCTGTAATGTATATATGTACACTGTCCTGTGTTTTCTTTTCCTCTATTTGTGTTGAAATAAATAAAACCAAAGAAAACACCAAGCGATAGATCATTAATTGCTTATTTAGTTAATTTATTGCAAATATTTCGAGGTTTTGTGACCTCCTCATCAGTGCACTATTAATCGAAATGAGAACAGAATTTAAAAATGTTACAAAATATTAAAATTAATATAAACTTACATAAATAGCAAATTTTTTTAGTTTCTTGGCATATCAGTTTTTTTTACATATAAAACACCATTAAGTTTACGTTTTTTCGATAGAAGTAAAATTATAAAATTGTATACAAACCAACATTTAAATAAATTAAGACCATTACAAGAACAGATTAAAAGAATTTTTCTACAACTAAATTAAATTAAATCGAATTAAAACAAATTAAAAATTTTTTTGTATGTTAACAATAGTCTAAAAATGTGTGTATTAGTAACAAATTGACTTTTTTGATCGGTCAATGAACTGAAGTTGAAATTGTAAAACAAGACCTTATTATCAACCGCCGTTTTTATTTTTATTTTTTATTTTTCTGGACATAACGAATCCGTTATCAGCTGTTTTTTTATTATAATATAAATTTCCCCATCGTTATTATTTGTTTTTGTGTCAGAATATGTTATTGTAACTAGACAAACTGGAACATTTTTCATCGGTTTCGTTTTATGTTGACTGTTTTTATATTTCAATTAATTTGTTTGCAATTTAGTTTATTGTTTCTTGTATTTCAGGTGGTTGAGAACATGAGTGAAGGCAGGATTTAATACTTCAAAGTCCGACTTCTGATTTACTGTTTTTTGTTTGTGTTGGTGAATAGAAATGGACTCAAGTGTCAATTGTTTTTTCCAATGGTTTTCTTTAGTTAGTATTTTAGTTCCATCATAATTGAACGTGTGTCCTGTTTGTTTGCTGTGGTGGAAGGCAGCAGTGTTGTTGGTTTTTATTTTGTTTGTCGTGACATCGTTAATGTGTTGTTTCAACCGACTACCTAGTTTTTGACCTGTTTGTCTAATGTAGACACCTGGACAGTTGTTGCAGTTAATTGCATAAACCACACCTTGTTGTTCCATGGTGTCGACTTTGTCATAGGGCTTTCTGATTGTTTTTCCTACAGTTGCATACGGTTTGAAAGCTACTTTCATGTTGTGGTCTCTCTCTCTCTCTCTCTGGCGTTTACATCCCATGAAGGGATTTTGCCGTCTGTGCCACCAGCTTTCAATCATCTCGTTCCATGACCAGTTGACCCCAGTTTCGACATCCTATATCACGAAGGTCTTGGATGATGTCATCACGCCAGCGTCGTCTAGGTCTTCCTCTTCGACGAACACCAGCTGGTTGTTGTTGGGACGCTTTTTTTATCATTCTTTCTAATGGAGCCCTTTCTACATGACCAAACCATCTGATCCGGTTAGATTTAATGAATCCGATTACATCGCAGCCTCCAAGAAGCTGTCTGATGTCGTGATTCATTCGGATTCTATACTGATTTTCAGCAACTTTACATGGACCATAAATTGTTCGTATGACCTTCCTCTCGAATGTTGATAAAATTCTACAATCGGAGGAAGTCAGTGTCCAGCTTTCACTTCCAAATGTAAGCACAGGTCGAATTAATGTTTTGTAAAGTGTGAGTGAGACACGACCGCGAAAGATGTTTTGATCGCAGAAGTTTTGAGTATGCGTAGAAAACTCTGTATGCGGCAGAGACACAGGCTTTGATATCTGCCTGCATGTCATTTGACGATGTTATTACAGACCCGAGGTATTTGAAGTTTTCCACGCGTTCCACTTCGTAGTCGCCAGTATCCAGATTTCCGGGAGGTATGTTCTTAGATGTTGTTAGCACTTTAGTCTTGCCGGTGTTGATGCATAATCCAAGTCGTTTAGCATTTCTTTCAAGCTGAGAGAGACTATCTTTAATATCGCTCGTTCTACGTCCGAGAAGCACAATATCATCTGCGTAGCCTAGAACTTGACTAGATTTATTATATATGCGTTTTGCGTCTCAATTCGGCTTTTTCTTATCGCGTACTCTAGCGCCAAATTAAACAGTACAGGCGCGAGTGCATCACCTTGTCGAACACCTGATGTTATATCGAAAGGATCAGAAACTGACCCTTCGATTACTATTCTACAATTTGATCCCGATGTTGTGAGTTTGCACAGAGAAACAAGTTTCTCTGGGATACCAAGGCATATGAGTGCGGACCAGAGGTTGTCGCGGATGATACTATCATATGCTTGCCTGAAATCAACGTAGAGCTGGTGAATGCTGATGTTGTACTCCCAACATTTTTCCAGAATCATCCTTAATGTAAAACATTGATCTGTGGTTGAGCGGTTGGGACGAAAACCACACTGATAGTCACCGATGATAGATTCGGCGAACGGGATGAGTCGAGCAAGTACAACATTAGCTAGTATTTTATATGCAGTGTTCAACAGTGCGATGCCACGATAATTTTCACACTTTAGACGGTCACCTTTCTTATGTAGCGGAACAATGAGTGCTGTTTTCCATTCAGCAGGTAGTTCTTCTTGGTCCAAGATTGCAAGAATCAGATCGTATATACGTGAGACCAGAGCTGCTCCTCCATTTTTCAAAAGTTCTGCGGGAATTCCATCGAAACCTGGTGATTTGCCATTTTTCAGTTTTTTAATTGCAGCTTCCACTTCCTCTATTGCTGGGTAAGGGACAAAAATCTCCTCAGTTGATGGAGCAATTGCTCGAATAGGATGACCTTCATTCGTCCTATTCAATAGGTCTTGAAAGTGGGATCGCCACACTGCCAGCACATCATGTTCACTTGTTGTAAGTTCATTATTTTCATTTTTGATGGCTGTAGATCTTGGGTGGAAATCTTTTGTCAGATTCCGTGCATTGGCAAAGCACTCTTCTGAATTTCCGCTGACCGCATGTTGGTTGATGTCTTCAATGCAGCTCTTCATGTGTTCGCGTTTCTTTTTACGTAGAAGTTTTGCTGAGATTTTCCTGGCGCATAGATAATCAGCTTGGGAGCTTCGGGTGTTCCTTGTTAACCATTTTTCTCGCAGTTTTTGTTTATGTTCAACGGATTGGCGGCACTCGTCGTCGAACCATTCGTTGTGTGATTTCGGTGGCCGCTTTCCGATTGTAGTTTGTGCTACGGCTATAATGGTTGATTGAAGCCATTCTTCTTGTATGTTAAATGGCATCTCAGAAGAGATGTCATGCTCTTCTATGTTTTGTGTTATTATTTCCTGATATCTGTTCAGCGTTTCCGGATGTTTAAATGCATCGACGTTCCAGCGCACGGTCTTTTTTGCTTGTCTATTAAATGTAGATGATAATTTGCACTTGTACTTAAAGATGACAAGCATATGATCGGTGTCCATATCAGCACCTCTGTATGATCGAACGTCAGTTACAATTGTGGAACGTCTCTTAGAGATCATGACGTGATCGATTTGATTTTCCGTTCTTCCGTCATTTGATTTCCACGTTGCCTTGTGAATTCTCTTGTGAGGGAAGAAAGTGCTGGAAATTACTAGATCATACATCATAGCCAGCTCGGCTGCGCGAAAACCGTTATTGTTGCTGGTATGATGCAAGCTGTTAGGTCCGATATGTGTTTTAAGTTCTGCTATCCTACCGATTTGAGCATTAAAGTCACCTACCACGATTTTTATATCGTGCCGCGGGATTTTATTGATGACTTTTTCGAGTTCTAGGAAGAACAGGTCTTTAATATCATCTGCTTTATCTTCAGTAGGTGCATGAACATTGACGATCGTTACATTGAATTTTTGCGTGCGGATTCTCAGTGTGCATAACCGCATATTAATTGGGCAGAAGTCGATAACATGCTGATTCACGCGACGGTGTATAAGAAAGCCAACTCCAAATTCTCCTCCGTTTTGATGACCGCAATAATAAAGAGTGTATCCTTTTGCTGTTTCATGGATTCCACTACCTGGCCATCTTAGTTCTTGTAATGCCACTATATCTAGTGTGTAGCTCTCGACTTGTTGTGTGAGTTTTAGGAGATCTCCTGGTCTTCTAAGGCTTAGCACGTTCCAGGTTCCCATTTTTAAATCGTAGTCCGGGTACAGTTTCCGAGGTCGTTCCAATAATGAATCCAAGATATTCCGAGGCCTGTGTACAGAATTCATGACAATAATTTTTTTACGGAAATGGGGTGTTAGCCCTTCGCCCAACCCAAATTTTCGTGAATGGGTTCGTTCTGCATCTTAAGGTCACCAGAAACAACCTTTTTACATGTTTATATAGCGAGCGGCTTGATCCAAGACAGACGCCCACTGAAAACCGCCCCTTACATGGAGAACAGACGCTTTCTACACATTTATATAGCGAGCCGCTTGATCCAAGACAGACGCTCGCTCCAAGCCGCCCCTAACATGAAGAACAGACGCTTGAGTTGCATTGGTTTTATGGCGCCAAAGACTCGCCATGGTGCAGAATCATTGAGTATAAGCAGTATTTACTCTGCCCCTCTCAACTACACCAACCTAATTCTGTTAGCGTTACCCAGGTAGCACGGCGTGGACGTAGAATTTCGGATTTTTCGCTACCCCCATTTTGTAGAACCTAGATCTTAAAAGGGTTTTATGTGTTGCTGTGACACATATTGTAATTCCAAATATGTCAAATATTTTGAAATTGCACAAATGTTTTTGAACTTTTCGGTGAAAAAGATGATGAACAATGCCATTGAAGCTACAATTTTGAATGGACAATTCGAAGATTAAGATGATTTCAACAGATTCAAACGTTTAGTTTCCAGTGCAACTCGCTTTTACAATTACCATCAACAAAGCACATGGACAGTCACTGCAAGTATGTGGATTAGATTTGGAGAATCCGTACTTCTCCCATGGACAACTGTATGTGGCGGGAATTAGATTCTACTTTAATAAAACTTTAAAAAAAAACAATTATTTATTTTAATTTTATTTAAAAAATTTATTTAATTTTAAAAGAAAGAAGTTAACACTTCAAAAGCCACAATAAATCTAAAATCTTATTTCTAAAATATATCTTTCAATAATTATTTGGGTGATGCAATAATATGCATCACGATAAAAAATAATTTTGTTTGTTTGATTCTCAAAACAATTTTTCTTTAGTAACTTAAAGAATAATATGAGAAATGCAAAATTGCATTTCGATAAGATAAATTTTGTTTTATTTTATTATATTTTGAACTTAATAAATTTATAAGAATTTACTGTTTACAGTTTGTGAAAAATATTATCCTTTGTTATTTAATCATTTTCTGGAATTCAAATATTTAAATGTTTTGGAAATAAAATATGTCTGAGAATCTTGTTCTTTAATAATTGGAAAACTTATTAATAAAATTACTGATAAAGAAACATGCATTATGGTATAACTAATATAACTAACATAACTATCTAGGGTTGTGTCATATGACATTGACAGATGCATATGACAGAAATACAAATGACATAATTATTGATGTTATGTTGCAGTCTGCGGATGTAACTCCTCCCTCTTAAGAGTTGTCCAAAAACGACGTTTTTTGACAGCTGGTGGTTGCTGATTTTCATAGTTGTGAATGGTTCATCTCTATCTGTATGGGTTGATTTTTAATTTTCTTGCAATGTAATATTTTTTTAACTGAAATATAAAAAAGAACTAGTGCGGTTAATGTGACGAAGGTGCCGACAATGGGATTTTTATGATGACCATGTTGTTTTATTGTTTTGTGGAGTATTTGAATTTCTTCGCTATTTTTACGTGTGCAGTTACTTAGTGCTGGTAGTTTGATGATGGTGTTTATTGCTAATATGTTTATGTCGTTGTATGGTTGGAGTTTTATGTTGTATTCTAGAGTGGTCATTATACTTGCATCCGTATATTTTTAGTTGTTTTGTTGTATGTGACAATTTGTATGTGGCAAATTAATTTACTACCATTTACTGATTTTTGTTGTGAGCATGTTGATGTCATAGTGATTTCGTTTTCTGTTGCTGTATATAAATATTCTGGTAAAATTTGTTCGATTTCTTCGTAGAATGTAGTTTTTGTTAAGTTACAGAAGGCTGGTTGATTATTGATAATTTGAGATATACATGAAGTTTTACTTTTGCTGGTTGAATGTTTGTCACAATAATAAATTCCTTCTATTTTGTTGCAAGGTTTGGTTATGAATTTATATATGTTTTTGTTAAGGATTACATAGGGTTCAGGAAAATCTAATACATAGGTTTTATTTATTGGTATTGCTTTAATAATGTGGAAAGATGGAAATGCCGGATGGAATTAAGGAATTTGGATTGAAAATATTATTTGTCTTTCAGTATAGTATGGCTGTAACCATAAAAGTTCATATAGATACTTTCATCTGATTCAAATTTTACGTTATATTTATTAATATATTTATCAGTTCGTTAAGTTTTAAAATATGTCTCGAAATTACTTTGAGTTTTGCCATAATAATAGATTTGGTTATATCGGATAAGTATATATATCAAACAATTCAATTAATTATATTAATAGTTAGTATTATTAATAGTTATTTGTTCAGTATTAATAGTAATAATAGTTATTTGTTCAGAACGTCTGTCTTGAGCTTGTGGTGTCATTGCGTATTTGTAACAAACGTTTTATTTTAGCCTTGTGTACCTTACGTTTATTAGTAACTAACGTTATTTTGTTATTCTTCTTAACTTTATGTTTTTGAAATCTAGGGCTTAATTTATTGCGTCTATTGTCTTGTTCGTATATAGTTTCGTTTTCGTAGAATACTGGTGGTGGTATTCTATTTTGGTTTAGTCTGTGCATTAATTTTACTTTTTCTTTCGCATTTCTTGTTGATATTAGATTTCGTAATTTGTCATATCCTTGTACATGGTTTTGAAGATATTCTTCAGCATTTTTGTTATTGGATTTTTCTGGAAATATCTCTTGTTTGGTGTAATGTCCACTTTTTAGTTCAAAAGGTGTAAGCTTAGTTACAGAATGAATAGAATTATTATATGTAATTAAAGATTGTTTCATTATTTCGTTAGCACATTTGTTTTTATCTTGAGAGTAAATAATTCTATAAATTTCTATAAGGGTCGAGTGAAAACGTTCAACAGGTGAATTGCCAGTCGAGCTTTTCGCTGAGGTAAGATGAAGTACTATTTTATATAGTGTGCAAAACTGTTTAAATATTATTGATGTAAATTCTACACCTCTGTCCGTTACTATTTTATTCGGAACACCATGATTTGCTATAAAGTCTTTCATATGGTTTACGACTTCTAATCCATTTGAAATTGTCATGTGATACGCTATGCCAAATTTTGAAAATTTATCTATTACTGTCAGATACTTGTTATTATTTATAGAAAATATGTCTATGTGTAATATTTCTAATGGTCTACTAGGTGCTTCAGAAACTTCAAATTTTGACAATTTTTTGTTTCTATTGTATTTTAAGGTTTGACAAGTTTCGCATTTGTTTATAATTTGATTTAGTAGATTTTTCATTTTAGGAAAGTAGTATTTTCGCTTGAGTTGTTCTTGATTTTCTGTTATGCTACGATGGTTGCCGTCTTGGTGTATTTTAGATACTATTTCTTGTTGTCGACAGTTGTCTGTAATGTCCTCGACTAATGTTCTACTGCGAACTATTTTTAGTTTGTTTTCAGAAAAGTGTTTTCTATAAATTTGGTTTAAGAGTTTAAAGATGTTGTCATTACAAGCAATGCCTGTTAGTTTGTTTGGCTCTATGTATTCTTTGTACAGTCTGATTAAATTATCCTCGGTAGATTCCTTACACTGAAAATGATATCTTTTCCTTTTTAAAAAGAGTAACTTGAATGTAACTTGCCATTCAGCAAACTTGTCGTCTAATTCTAGAATTATTTGCGTGTTGAATTCGTTTAACACAGTTTTACTCGTAGGGATAGTCTTATTTTCGTCAGTATTTTGAGTCGAATCGATTTTTTCTACTGAACTAACTGATTGTTCGTCACTAGTTGAACTATGATTTATTTCCACTTCTGGTTCAAGTCTGGATAATGCATCTGCGTTTGTATTTTTGGTTCCTTTTTTGTAGATAATCTCATAATCGAATTCTTCTAATTTCAAACGCCATCTTACAAGTTTAGAATTTGGTTCTTTTAGGGAGAAAAGCCAAGTCAAAGGCTTGTGGTCAGTCACAATTTTAAATTTTTGTCCAAACAAATATGATCGGAAGAACTTTGTAGACCAGACGATAGCTAGAAGTTCTTTTTCTATCGTAGAATAATTTTGTTCTGTTTGTGTAAGGGTACGACTAGCATAACATATAGGTTTATCTGATCCAATAGGACCTTGAGATAGAACAGCGCCTAATGCTACATTACTAGCATCTGTTGTGAGTACAAAATGTTTTGTGAAATCGGGATATTGTAGTATGGGATTGTTGCAAAGTAATTGTTAACAATTTTCGAAGCATTTGATGTACTCTGGGCTCAATACAATCTTTTTATCCTTTCTGAGACACTCTGTAATTGGTTTAGTGAGGTTAGCAAAATTATTTATAAACTTTCTATAATAACATAGTAATCCGAGAAAAGATTTAATTTGTTTCTCTGTCTTTGGTATAGGGAAATTTTTTACAGCTTCAATTTTGTCAGGATTGGGTTTAACACCTTCGGGCGTGACAATGTGTCCAAGAAATGCAACTTCTTTATGTAAAAACTCAGATTTATCGAGTTGTACTTTGAGATTAGCTTTCCTTAGCTGTAAAAATACTTGATTTAAACTTTCGAGGTGTTCTTGTAGGGATGTAGAGAACACAATGATATCGTCCATGTAGCAAAGACATATTTTGCCTTGAAGGTTTCTCAAAACGTTATCCATTACGCGTTGGAAGGTAGATGGAGCATTTTTTAGTCCAAATGGCATGCGAACATATTCGTAGTGGCCGTTGTCGACTGTGAATGCTGTTTTGGGTATATCTCGAGGCTTTACTTCGATTTGGTGAAAGCCCGATGCAAGATCTAGAGTAGTGAAGTACATACATTTACCTAGTTTGTCTAATATTTCATTAATGTTTGGCAGTGGGTAACGATCGTCTATCGTTTGCTCATTTAACTTACGGTATAGTCTACCACAAGTCGCCATTTTTCTTTTCCACTAGCATCTGCCTTCTTTTTTACTATCCAAATTGGTGCTGACCAAGGTAACTAGGACGAATTATCCCATTTTCTAGCATTTTGTCAATTTGCGTTCTCACTTCTTCCTTGTGGATATGCGGGTAGCGATAACTTTTCGTAAATACTGGTTTTTCGTTATTAAGATTGATCTCGTGTTTTACTTGATTTGTAAACCACAGTCGATGTGATTCTTTGAAGAAGACATCTTCATGTTTTTTACACAGTTTAAAAATTGCTTTTCTTTCTTCAGTGTTCAAGTGATTTGTTCTAATAAGTTGGGTGATATCCGTAGATTCAGCGGAATCTTTTGATATTACAGATGAATGATTTACTTCGATGTGATAATTATCTCTTAACATTTGTACTTTAACAGGTTGTTCAATTTGTAACGTTTTAACGTTTCATTAATTCGTTTCATTAATTCTTTTCTTATCAAAATTTTACCCCCTTTTCCAAATTTCCCAAATTATTCTCATGTTGACTATCACAAATACAATGCCCATGTACAAAACTTCGATGTCAACTAATTTTATAATAATTTGATTCCTTTTCCATTTGTCTGGGAAAAGACAAATGTTTTCGTCATGATTTACAAATCATTTAAAATTTTCCTTCTACTTTCAGTATATATGATTGAAATATATATCACATTACTTTTTCTAGTTAATTTGAATCGTTTCTCACAGTTAATTTTTTCGTAAAAAAATAATATAAAAAATAAAAATTCATTTTCTTGTGATAACAAGAAAATACATTAATACTTTTATGCTGATTCAAATTTTCTGGACTGCGAAATTTTTCCATTATCCAAGTTCGAGGCAGTCAGTTTTTAGTTTTGGTTGGAAGAAGTGGTTTTTCTTTGGTGTTTGTTATGTGGAGTGGAGTTGTGGGGTCGATGAGTGATGTGAGGTTGAGCTAGTGATAGCCGATCAGGCAGTTTAGATTTAAGTTTTGTGTTTTTCTTTGTTCGGTTATCTAGTTTTCCGAGTTAAAAATTATTATGTGGATTTTTAGTTGTTGGTACGGTTTTTCCTGTTTGTTTTGTTGGCGTTGTGCTGTAATTGTTGTTGTCATACGATTGAAATTGGATTGTTGCATAGTTCAAAATAAAAAAAAAAAATATATAATAAATAAATAAATAAATAAATAAAAAGAAATATTTTGTGCTTTTTAGATTATATGAATTAGTTTATAAATTCATTTGAAACTATATACTATTGAAATAAAAGTTATATTGTTGTTTATAAGTAAATAGATTCAAAAATGGTTGGAATCGATCAGTATATTTGCAAATTAATGAACACCATTGAATCAAGTGAATAAAATAATAAATTTTAGTTTATATTGTAATTACACAATTTGGATTTTAATTATATAATAAGAAATCCTATTAAAAAAGCTGGTGGAAATAAGATAAACTATATTATTTATAATTAAACGAAATTTGTGTTGAAAACTAAAAATAAGTCAATAAATCAATGAATTAAATTACCAATTGTGTTGTGACTTGTTAATGCTGTTTTGGAGTAGAATATATAATTTGATGGTAACCCAAAAGTAACGAAGAATGATTTCGAATATCCAGCCGTCAAGATAATTATAAATTCGAGGACTGGTATAATGGACGATGGCTGGTTAAATGGACGAATGGATTGTAGTAATGTAAGTTTTGTCTATGTTTTATTTATGTACATATTTACTTTTATTTACGCATAATCGATAGTCGATAAGTTATAGCTATGTATTAGTTTAACGTACGTCACGGAGGAGTACAAAACATACATGTAGTAGAAATAGAAATCTTTATTGTCTGGTTTGTGATTCTTGACGGGAATTCAAGATCTAGATATGCTCTGACACTTCACTCACTCCCATCCTCTGGGTTCTAGTCGGCCTTAGATACCCGTCGTCAGAGCCAATGTCTAGATAAAACATTTTGTTAAAAACTGTCTTCTAGGCCACTAGAAGCAGTATTTTACATGGCGCCCAAAGATTGGCTCAATCAGCTTAGTTTTTGTTTTATTTCAATTTATTTTTCGTTTTTAAATTCAGTTTTTCGGTAATTAGTTATCAAATTTACTCAGGTGTTATTCTATAATAGCAACCACATAAATATGGCTTTCCTTCTACTTCCTTCCCTTCCCAAACCTTTTCCATACCTTGTAAATAGTTTCCTTTCAGAGCACCATATGCGCTTCTAACTCAGATTTGTTTCTGTTGATTTAGATATCAGTTTTTGTATGGTTTGTTTCATAGTTTTTTTCAAATTAATTTCAAGATTTTGTTTTTTTTATCTCACTAATAATATTTCTTAAAGAAATCCTCGGCATCAATTACCGTATGTTTGATTAATTGATTGCTAACAGGTCTTTAAAGATATTTTTATTGATTTGATGCATTTTATGGTTTCGCACTGTGTACTACTATTTGGTAATTGATTGCCAGTGTCAGTAAAACTATAAAATGTTCAATATTTCCTCAGATATCAAGATGTTTTAATCGCGGATAAACCAGCGTATAGCTGTTGAATTATTTGTTCGGCAATTAAAGCATATCCTCTCTTTTCGTTCCTTTTAGTTTGTCCTTCCTTATCACGAATCAGACAAATAATGATTAATAGTTTTAAGTTGGACTACGTTTATGTTGTGTTCTCCTCCAGACGTCAATAAAGCAATCCTATTGAATTTTGGGAAATGAAATTTGTTTATTTAGAGTTAATAATAAGTTAAGAATATATAAAAACTTATTGTGTATTCTTACAAAAATTAGATTTTTCGTTATATGTAATAAAGTAATTAGAGTAGGCTGATATAATTTTTGTTTTGTTCTTTTTGTTTGTTTTGGTTTAGAATTTGTGTTTGTTTTTTATTATTGTTTATTTTTTTTTATTGTTCGTTTTAAAATTATTAGAATTAAATTTGAATTAAAAATGTGCAATTGTAATTATTTTTTTTATCTCGTTAATTTTTGTGTTAGAATATAATCATCTTAAAATATATGTACATATGTAATTGAATATCGTTTATTATAAAATAATTAAGTATATGTTGTTTGGTACCGATTTAGTAAGTTTAAAATATTTTGTTTTGTTAGTATCTTACAGTATTTTACGGTACAAAAATATTTCGTATGGTTAGATTTTAGTGATTAAGGAATTTATTTGTTTTTGTTAAAGTCGTCTTAATTGTTTTTTTTTTATTACACTATCGAATTGAATATTTTAAATTATCTTAAACAGAATTTTTAGCAACAATTTGAAATCTCAAATTTTTGAAATTTATTATTGTGATTTAGAAATTTCATCATTCTTGTTATGTTTATTATGGTTGGAATTTGAAATTGATTGATTGGTTTAAGTACATTAAAGGATTTTAAATAAGATTTTAGGTTTTTAGTGAAACATATTTTTAATTGATTTGAATAAAGTTCTTTATTTCATTGGTTTTGAAATCTTCAAATATATAAAAATTCTTATTGTGATTTAGAAATTTTATTATTTTTGTTAGAGTTGAAATCTGATCAATTACTTAAAGTAGATTAACAAAATTTGAAGTATTAAATTTTGGGTTTTTGATAAAATATATTTTTAATTGAGTTTGTTTAATTTTTACTATTTTGAAATTAAATATTAATTAATTTTTTTACATTACACTTATAATATAAATTTAAATTTACAGTTTTTTTCAATACATAAAAAACTTTGCAATGAATCTTAGTTATAATGCTAATTTTGCTTCCGAAACCAATATCAACTCGGCTGACAACTCCAATACTGCAGTATCTTTACCTAATAATGAGCTAATTAGTAATGTTCAAGAAATGCGTCACATTGATGTTTACAAATGGAATGTCCATTTTGATGGTTCATCGGATGGTCTTAATATTTCTAGATTCTTATTTAGAATAGAAAAATTGGCTAAGGCCAACGGTATCGGTTTAAGTCAGTTAGTTGACGATATTTACTTTTTACTCCGTGGTGTAGCTTTGGATTTCTATTGGATGTTAATTGAACGAAATCCAAATATTTCGTGGAATACATTTCGTGATGAAATTATTAACAGATTTGACGATCGACGCACAGATTATGAAGTACGCCTATCGATCGAACATAGAAAACAACATTCCGATGAAACATTTTTAGAATTTTATAACACTATATTGAGTATGTCTTTATCTTTGAAAGTAGGATTATCAGATTCTGACTTACTAGAAATTCTCAAACTAAATATGAGGACAGGTCTTCAACTTCAACTTGCTGGTCATTCATTTTCTACTATACAAGAGCTTGTGCACAGATGTGTCGTAACAGAAGACGTATGGACAAAGCTAGGTTATAATCCGGAACAATGTATTTCAAATTCTCGACAGTCCGTAAGCGAGTCAGTGAAACCAAGTGGTCAAATAATTTTAGAACCTAAAGTTTTCTGTCAACCGAAACCTACGACCGCTGATGTGTCATGTAACACTGATTTTGAACATACTGTTCAACAGCCAGTTACGTGTAATACTAACTACCCAAACCATTCCGCTTCAACGAACTCATCTTCCTCCAACCATTGTAAATTTACACCTTGTGCCAATTCTGTCAATAGTTTTCCTTTCTCTATTACTAAATCTCGTACTAACTTATATTTTCGTCATAAAAAAGCCATTTGCTCCCTACTTTCAAAAGCTCTTGTTTCCGTAGAGCACGACAACAGACCTTATGCTATTGTCAAAATTAATAATATTTCAATGACTGGTTTGTTAGACAGTGGTGCTAGCATTAGTATTTTAGGGGCGAATTGTAATGATTTTCTTTCTTCCACCGGTATCAAAATTCATTATCTACCTTCTTTTGTATCTACAGCAGATGGTCAAAAACAGCGTGTTGTTGGCTACGTTTGTGCTAATGTTGAGTTTAGAGGATGCACAAAACTGTTGCGATTCTATATTGTTCCAAATTTATCCCAAAATTTATATTTAGGTATTGATTTTTGGAACGCTTTCGATCTACTTCCGAAAATTGATGAAATAACACCTCAAATGACTCCAATTGTTGATAAAGATCCATTAGGTTATGATCAACACGAGCTGTCTACTCAGCAAAATATCCAGTTAACCGAGGTGGTTAAAATGTTTCCGTCTTCTGCTATCGAAGGTTTAGGTAAGACCCACTTGCTTCAACATAAAATCAATGTTACGGATGCCGAACCAATCAAACAAAGATTTTATTCTATTTCTCCTGCGGTTCAATCTTTGATGTATCAGGAACTTGATAGAATGCTGTCTCTAGGTGTTATCGAAGAAAGTGACAGTGCGTGGAGTTCTCCTATTACATTGGTGAAAAAGAAAAATGGCCAAGTACGTTTATGTCTTGATGCACGAAAAGTAAACGAGGTTACTGTGAAAGATGCTTACCCGTTACCTTTAATCGAGGGCCTGTTAAGTCGTTTGGATCAAACTAGATACATATCCAGTATTGATTTAAAAGATGCATTTTGGCAGATTCCTCTTGAAAAGGCATCTCGGGATAAGACAGCTTTTGTAGTTCCTGGTCGACCATTGTACCAGTTTACTGTCTTGCCTTTTGGACTTTGTAATTCTCCTCAAACTATGTGTAAACTCATGCACAAAGTGATCCCGCATCATTTACACGATCGAGTGTTTGTATACTTAGATGATCTTTTAGTTGTTTCATCAACAATTGAAGAGCACATGTCGCTACTTAATGAGGTTGCCAGACTATTACGGAACGCTCGTTTAACAATTAATGTGGAAAAGAGCAAATTCTTCCTCAAGGAAGCAAAATATCTTGGTTACGTGATTGGTGACGGTTGCATTCGTGTTGACCCATCCAAAGTCGATGCAGTTGTTAACTTTCCAGTTCCAAAAACATCACGGCAAATTCGTCGCTTTTTAGGTATGACGGGCTGGTATCGCCGTTTTATTCCAAATTATTCTTCAGTAGCAAGTCCATTGTTCGATCTTCTCAAAAAATCGGCAACTACTCGGTGGAATGATGCTGCACAAAAATCATTTGAAGCTCTTAAATCTTTTCTTGTTACAGCTCCCGTTCTAACCAACCCAGATTTTTCCAAGGAATTTTTCATTCAATGCGATGCTTCTAAAGCAGGAGTTGGAAGTGTTCTCTTCCAACGTTCGGCTGAAAATATTGAACATCCAATTGCATTCATTTCCCATAAGCTTAACAAAGCACAACGGAATTACAGCATCACCGAACTAGAGTGCTTAGCTGCCGTAATGTCTGTCAAGAAGTTTCGTCCATATATCGAAGGGTATCGGTTCACTATTATCACCGATCATGCCAGCCTTAAGTGGCTGATGAATCAAAAAGAATTATCCGGTCGTTTAGCTCGGTGGAGTTTAAAACTCCAAGGTTTTGATTTTAAAATCGAATATCGCAAAGGAAGTGATAATATTGTCCCTGATACACTCTCGAGAGTTTTTATAGATTCCATCACACCACCCGATGAGACCGTTCTGCCGTTACACGTAGATTTAGATTCTGAGGCATTTAAAAGTGATGATTATCTATCACTTATTAATAAGGTACAAAATGCAAAAGAAAATATCAACATGTGTGTACGAGACGGTAAAGTTTTCTTCTGCCCAATTCCCACCGAGTCGAACACTGATATCTCTTTTTGGAAATTATTTGTACCTTCATCTTTAATCCCAGAGCTTCTTCTTCAAGCCCATAATTCACCAAAATCCGCCCACCTTGGTGTTGCAAAAACCTTGAACATTCTACAACGAACCTTCTACTGGCCCAAGATGGCTCAAGATGTTAAAACCTACATTGGTTCATGCGATACGTGTAAGATGACTAAGCCTGTCAACTTTAGTACAAGACCTAAAATGGGATCATTTGTTGAAGTCGAAAGACCATGGCAACACATCTATGTCGATTTTCTCGGACCTTATCCGCGATCCAAACTTGGGAACAAATATATCTTAATTGTTCTAGATAAGTTCAGTCGATTTGTCATGCTTGAACCACTTAAGTGTGCTACTGCTGTGACATTGACTCGGTATTTAGAAAATCGAATTTTTTCTATGTTTGGTGTTCCCGAAACATTGTTTTCCGACAATGGTTGTCAGTTTGAGTCCAACCTTCTTAGAGATCTACTCCAACGTTATGGTGTCCATCATATTTTTACACCCAAATACTCTCCTCAAGCGAATGCTTCAGAACGAGTCAACAGATCTGTAATTTCAGCTATCCGAGCATATGTGGCCGATGATCAGAATGAGTGGGACAAACACATTCATGAAATTGCTTCCGCATTAAGGAATGCAACACATTCATCAACTTGTTTTTCTCCTCATTACTTGGTGTTTGGTCAACATATGGTCTCGCATGGTGCTAATTATAAATTACTGCGTGATTTCGATATGTTGAACGAAAGTGACATAAAAGTTACACCACCACATAACCATCTAAGCATTGCAAGGCAATTGGTGCTTAAACACTTAAAGTCTGCCCACCTTAGGAACGAAAACCAATACAATCTGCGGAGTCGTCCTCGCGATTTTAAACCAGGTCAGGAAGTTTTTGTTCGAAATTTTATCCAAAGTGACGCTTCCAAACACTTCAACGCCAAACTGGCAAATAAATTTATTAAAGCTAGCATTCTTTCCAAAGAGGGTAATGTGGGATATAAGATCTGCAACCCACAAGGTAAATATCTTGGTGTCTATCACACTAAAGACATTCGCTAGTTTTATCCTTCCTTGGATAGCTTCACATTTATTCTGTTCAGTTTTAAGCCCGGCTTGAGATCTCTTATCTTTCGGGTCATGTAGGTCGTCCCCACGATTGTAACGTTTTAACGTTTCATTAATTCGTTTCATTAATTCTTTTCTTATCAAAATTTTACCCCCTTTTCCAAATTTCCCAAATTATTCTCATGTTGACTATCACAAATACAATGCCCATGTACAAAACTTCGATGTCAACTAATTTTATAATAATTTGATTCCTTTTCCATTTGTCTGGGAAAAGACAAATGTTTTCGTCATGATTTACAAATCATTTAAAATTTTCCTTCTACTTTCAGTATATATGATTGAAATATATATCACATTACTTTTTCTAGTTAATTTGAATCGTTTCTCACAGTTAATTTTTTCGTAAAAAAATAATATAAAAAATAAAAATTCATTTTCTTGTGATAACAAGAAAATACATTAATACTTTTATGCTGATTCAAATTTTCTGGACTGCGAAATTTTTCCATTATCCAAGTTCGAGGCAGTCAGTTTTTAGTTTTGGTTGGAAGAAGTGGTTTTTCTTTGGTGTTTGTTATGTGGAGTTGAGTTGTGGGGTCGATGAGTGATGTGAGGTTGAGCTAGTGATAGCCGATCAGGCAGTTTAGATTTAAGTTTTGTGTTTTTCTTTGTTCGGTTATCTAGTTTTCCGAGTTAAAAATTATTATGTGGATTTTTAGTTGTTGGTACGGTTTTTCCTGTTTGTTTTGTTGGCGTTGTGCTGTAATTGTTGTTGTCATACGATTGAAATTGGATTGTTGCATAGTTCAAAATAAAAAAAAAAAATATATAATAAATAAATAAATAAATAAATAAAAAGAAATATTTTGTGCTTTTTAGATTATATGAATTAGTTTATAAATTCATTTGAAACTATATACTATTGAAATAAAAGTTATATTGTTGTTTATAAGTAAATAGATTCAAAAATGGTTGGAATCGATCAGTATATTTGCAAATTAATGAACACCATTGAATCAAGTGAATAAAATAATAAATTTTAGTTTATATTGTAATTACACAATTTGGATTTTAATTATATAATAAGAAATCCTATTAAAAAAGCTGGTGGAAATAAGATAAACTATATTATTTATAATTAAACGAAATTTGTGTTGAAAACTAAAAATAAGTCAATAAATCAATGAATTAAATTACCAATTGTGTTGTGACTTGTTAATGCTGTTTTGGAGTAGAATATATAATTTGATGGTAACCCAAAAGTAACGAAGAATGATTTCGAATATCCAGCCGTCAAGATAATTATAAATTCGAGGACTGGTATAATGGACGATGGCTGGTTAAATGGACGAATGGATTGTAGTAATGTAAGTTTTGTCTATGTTTTATTTATGTACATATTTACTTTTATTTACGCATAATCGATAGTCGATAAGTTATAGCTATGTATTAGTTTAACGTACGTCACGGAGGAGTACAAAACATACATGTAGTAGAAATAGAAATCTTTATTGTCTGGTTTGTGATTCTTGACGGGAATTCAAGATCTAGATATGCTCTGACACTTCACTCACTCCCATCCTCTGGGTTCTAGTCGGCCTTAGATACCCGTCGTCAGAGCCAATGTCTAGATAAAACATTTTGTTAAAAACTGTCTTCTAGGCCACTAGAAGCAGTATTTTACAAATTAAACAAATCTTTTCTTGGTTAGAGAAATTTACTATTTCGACAAATGAATACCAGTTTTTGGCATGGTATATACCCTCAGGTATCACTAATTGTTCTTGTACGTGTACCGGGGTTTAATATATATTTCACCATTTTGAATATCAACAGGGATGCTGATAGTCATTTTCGTTCTTGGTGGAACGGTATAGTTTTTCGAGATAAAATTAGGTATAAATATTAATGGAATTGAAATGTTCTCAGTTTCTAATAACGATTTTTGAAAATCTGTAATGGATAGTCTGGCATAATGTCAGAACGCAGTGTATTACAGTCGCAGTTTTCTTAGTTGTTGTTCCTTATATTAATCTGTACCACTTGTAATAGATTCTCATCCCTTCGTCCTCAATAGTCATATTTCATGTAGTTTCCTTAACCCATAGTTTCCTTATATTTCTTAAAATCTGACTAAATCTGCAATAGGTGGACGGACGTATAGGAGAGGGAAAATGGCACTAATTACCCTGATTTATTTATTCATTAATATAATATAATATTGGTTAATTTGAATTAATTGATAATTTTCTTTAATCATCATCCGTATGACCGCTAAACTTTAATCAGAATTTAATCTTACCACACACTAAAATTGACGCGCGCTATATTTCCATTCGACTGTTCTCGCCATACTACTTGGGTTTGAATTTTTTTCTAAAACACAAACCGTAATGAAACAACGAAATTTTCAAAACCTCATAACGGCTACGTGTATTTTGTTTCCAATCGTCAACATACAACGAATTACTATTTTTGCTTTGTTAAACATTTGATTTATCTTTGTATGAGTGTTTTGTTTTAAACAATCCTTCCGTTGTTAAACTGAACTTCACTGTGCTGATATAGTAGAGTGTAGTTTAATAAATGTCCAAACATCATAACATTGATCGCATCTGCATTTAATTCATTTTGGATTCAATTATAAATATTATGGATGTGTCAGAAATATTCTGTATCCCAACCTTATTCTCGTACAATATTATCAAATAGTAAACGGTTTTGTGAACTATAATAAGTTCCCAATAATTTGAAAATCTGATGTAAATTAATTATCTCCCATCTAAATACTTTATTCGAGTTACTGCGAGATTAAAAATTTGACTATATAATGAGCACGGTAACTTATTCTCTCTCTTAGTCCAATTAACATTTCGTATAGTGCACGTCAAAATCTGCTACCTTTTCATTTTTGTGTTTGACGTCGCTTAAAAAAAAAAAGAAATTAGTTTAATTTCAGTTTTGGCTATTGTGATTTAGCCGGATATTATACATTAATTTTTGACAGATTGAAATCGGTGGTGTAGAGAATTGTGTTATTTTGTGGACGTGGAACTCTTTTATATTCTTTGTTGGATAATAACGGCCGGAAAAAGGGATTCATCCAGTGGAATTGGGTTATGGATAGTTATATCCGATAATTGAAAAACGTGAATTGCAGGGAAAAGAAGGAAATTTTGACGAGATCGATCACAATTACCACAAAAGAAATTTCGGAGTATCAGGTATGATTCAATAGATTATTAATATGACTAGTGTGGTAGAATTACAATTTCAGTAACGGGATAGCTAATTTTTAGTGATAACCCCTAAGGTCAATCAATAAGTAATACGATAAAATCCATGTGATTGCACCATTTCGAACGGATGATTAGAAAATTAGTCCTACACCAGTCTAGCTAGTTTTTCTTTTGTGTGTCCGTAATACAGGGCGTGGTCAAGGTCACGGACAACTGGAAAACCAAAAAGAATTTTATTTGTGTATTGTGTTAATTTATTATATGAGAGGAAAACCTTGCATGTGATGTCAATTCTTACGAAACCGCAACCAAACAAAATAGGTTGGCTATGATAATGATGACGAGCAGGTCACCCAACTAGTAGTGACAACGTCCGCGGTGTTTAGTGAAAATTAATTTATTAACTTATTGGAACAATTTACGTACCGCCATTAGTATTTAGTTTGATTATTAGTAGGATCATGATGGATGCTCATATCCAGTAGTAAAAAGTCAATCTGTGTTTTGTGATGAATATTTCATTAATTAGGAACAGTTTACTGTTGATTATAAAGTGTTTACTGAACTCAAGCAAAATCTACCAGTTTGATTAGTATTATTTTAATAAGCCTTGCACATAACTAGTATTAATAACATAAGAACATAAGTTGTGTTTTGTGAAGTTTAATTTAAACCTAAATAGAACAATTTCTGTACCGTTACTAGTAATTATTTGGAGTATTATTATTTTAATTTAGAAATGCACTTAACCAGTAGTGATTATGTAAATCTGTGTTTTGTGAAGAATATGTACTTAATTTAGAACAATTTCTTTGATTATAATGTGCTTATGGAACAAACAAAAACAAAAATACCTAGTTTGATTATTCATAATAATTTTATATACCAATAATTGTATTTCCTCTGGATTAAAATGGGGCTTGCATCAAACCAAAATTAATGAAGCGCCACATCTGTGATATTTATTTCAACTTGTGCAACATAGTATTGATATACCGTTGTTACGTCATCAGTCTCCACTTTTGCAACGCAGTTCTGTGCAATATTTTGGGGTCATCATTGTCAACTGTTTGCAACGAATTTTTTTTTGGATATATACAGATTTTTGCGTGGTTCAAAATTTTTCAACGGGCATTTTTTTTTTTACCAAGTTGTTGCCTGGTATTTTCTACGCATGCAACTATAACTAATATATTTCAATGCAACATTTAAGGGTGATTTTTTTACCACTACTGTGCTTCAAATAATATGCAACGTAACAATTAATTGTGATTTTTACCACCTCTGTGCTTCAAATATTGTTCAACGCAACATTTAATAGAAATTTGTGCTGTAACCAACGTATTTCAACCATACTGTAATGCAACTTTGAAGTCCACCTTTTGCTAACATTACCTGATCTCAAAGGTTAGACTTTGGTTATATTTTCATATTTTTCAACGCCACTTTGACGTCCGAATCTTGCTATTGCTACTGTGGTTTAAATGTTTAACGCTGATGACTGCAAGCTTATATAACGTTCCTACTTATTATTTTTGATTCAACAAAATTTTACAAATTTATATACCGTTTATACGTATCGTTTTTGATTCAACCATATTTTGCATCAATTATATCATTATTCGATTCAACCATATTTTACAACAATTACATCGTTTTGGATTCAACCATATTTTGTATCAATTATATCATTATTCGATTCAACCATATTTTACAACAATTACATCGTTTTGGATTCAGCCATATTTTACAACACTTGCATCTTTTTTGATTCAACAATATTTTTCATCAATTATATCACTATTTGATTCAACCATATTTTACCACAATTACATCGTTTTTGGTTCAACCATATTTTGCATCAATTATATCATTATTCGATTCAACAATATTTTACATCAATTACATCATTTTTGATTCAACAAAAGTATACGACAATTACGACATTTTTTTGATTCAACCAAATTTTACAAATTTATAAAACGTTTCTACGTATCATTTTTGATTCAACAATATTTTACATCAATTATATCATTTTTGATTCAACACAATTTTACATCAATTACATCATTTTTGATTCAACAAAAGTATCCGACAATTACAACATTTTTGATTCAACAAAATTTTACAAATTTATATAACGTTTCTACGTATCATTTTTGATTCAACAATATTTTGCATCAATTGCATCATATTTGTTTCTACCATATTTTACAACAATTACCTCGTTTTTGATCCAACCATCTTTTACAACAATTACATCATTATTGATTCAACCATAATTTTACCTCCATTACACCATTTTTGATTCAGCAATATTTTACATCCATCGTATCATTTTTGATCCAACAATATTTTACCTCAATCACATCATTTTTTGATTCAACAAAATTTTGCATCAATTACAATACTTTATTTTGATTCAACAAAATTTATATAACGTTTCTTCTTATCATCTTGATTCAACAAAGTCAACAATAGTTTTCATCAATTACAATATTTTTTTTTGATTCAACAAAATCATACCAGTTTTTTTATAACGTTTCTACTTACCGTTTTGATTCAACAAAGTATTCAACGATTGCTAGTTTATTGAACGTTTCTACCTAACAGTTTGATACAACGTTCGTACGTGCAAAGTCATTCACCATTTGTTTTTATACCAAGTAATTTTGGGGTATTTCAAACATGAACAACGTGCTGATGGAGGGCTGATGGAATTCGAATAGGAGGACGGGGTTTAATCATGGGGTGAGTAAATTTATTTCATTACTACGGCCATAATGATAAAGGGGTGTGAGTGTGTGTGTGTGTATGTGTGAGCGTGTGTGTGTGTGTGTGTGCGTGTGGGCGTGTGTGTGTGTGGGCATATGTGAGTGAACGTAGGGGTTGGACGTGTTGATCGTGGGTCTTTCGCCAATGGGGTCGCCAGAGTCTTCGTTTTTCCACTTGTATTTCTTTCCATTTCTGCAAATTTTCGTGAATAGCGTACATGTCTGTATTTGTGCTGAAGTAGCAGGGTTACTTTATCGTTCCCATGGTCTGAAGCTAGTTTGGGGCTTGAAAATCAATCTCGCTAGGTACGCTTCCTGCTATGTCCTTCTTATTGGTTCGCCAATAAGAAAGCGCTTCATTACAAATTGGCGCCCAACGTGGGCGTACCAATAAGAAGGACATAGCAGGAAGCGTACCTAGCGAGATTGATTTTCAAGCCCCAAACTAGCTTCAGACCATGGGAACGATAAAGTAACCCTGCTACTTCAGCACAAATACAGACATGTACGCTATTCACGAAAATTTGCAGAAATGGAAAGAAATACAAGTGGAAAAACGAAGACTCTGGCGACCCCATTGGCGAAAGACCCACGATCAACACGTCCAACCCCTACGTTCACTCACATATGCCCACACACACACACGCCCACACGCACACACACACACACACACGCTCACACATACACACACACACACTCACACCCCTTTATCATTATGGCCGTAGTAATGAAATAAATTTACTCACCCCATGATTAAACCCCGTCCTCCTATTCGAATTCCATCAGCCCTCCATCAGCACGTTGTTCATGTTTGAAATACCCCAAAATTACTTGGTATAAAAACAAATGGTGAATGACTTTGCACGTACGAACGTTGTATCAAACTGTTAGGTAGAAACGTTCAATAAACTAGCAATCGTTGAATACTTTGTTGAATCAAAACGGTAAGTAGAAACGTTATAAAAAAACTGGTATGATTTTGTTGAATCAAAAAAAAATATTGTAATTGATGAAAACTATTGTTGACTTTGTTGAATCAAGATGATAAGAAGAAACGTTATATAAATTTTGTTGAATCAAAATAAAGTATTGTAATTGATGCAAAATTTTGTTGAATCAAAAAATGATGTGATTGAGGTAAAATATTGTTGGATCAAAAATGATACGATGGATGTAAAATATTGCTGAATCAAAAATGGTGTAATGGAGGTAAAATTATGGTTGAATCAATAATGATGTAATTGTTGTAAAAGATGGTTGGATCAAAAACGAGGTAATTGTTGTAAAATATGGTAGAAACAAATATGATGCAATTGATGCAAAATATTGTTGAATCAAAAATGATACGTAGAAACGTTATATAAATTTGTAAAATTTTGTTGAATCAAAAATGTTGTAATTGTCGGATACTTTTGTTGAATCAAAAATGATGTAATTGATGTAAAATTGTGTTGAATCAAAAATGATATAATTGATGTAAAATATTGTTGAATCAAAAATGATACGTAGAAACGTTTTATAAATTTGTAAAATTTGGTTGAATCAAAAAAATGTCGTAATTGTCGTATACTTTTGTTGAATCAAAAATGATGTAATTGATGTAAAATATTGTTGAATCGAATAATGATATAATTGATGCAAAATATGGTTGAACCAAAAACGATGTAATTGTGGTAAAATATGGTTGAATCAAATAGTGATATAATTGATGAAAAATATTGTTGAATCAAAAAAGATGCAAGTGTTGTAAAATATGGCTGAATCCAAAACGATGTAATTGTTGTAAAATATGGTTGAATCGAATAATGATATAATTGATACAAAATATGGTTGAATCCAAAACGATGTAATTGTTGTAAAATATGGTTGAATCGAATAATGATATAATTGATGCAAAATATGGTTGAATCAAAAACGATACGTATAAACGGTATATAAATTTGTAAAATTTTGTTGAATCAAAAATAATAAGTAGGAACGTTATATAAGCTTGCAGTCATCAGCGTTAAACATTTAAACCACAGTAGCAATAGCAAGATTCGGACGTCAAAGTGGCGTTGAAAAATATGAAAATATAACCAAAGTCTAACCTTTGAGATCAGGTAATGTTAGCAAAAGGTGGACTTCAAAGTTGCATTACAGTATGGTTGAAATACGTTGGTTACAGCACAAATTTCTATTAAATGTTGCGTTGAACAATATTTGAAGCACAGAGGTGGTAAAAATCACAATTAATTGTTACGTTGCATATTATTTGAAGCACAGTAGTGGTAAAAAAATCACCCTTAAATGTTGCATTGAAATATATTAGTTATAGTTGCATGCGTAGAAAATACCAGGCAACAACTTGGTAAAAAAAAAAATGCCCGTTGAAAAATTTTGAACCACGCAAAAATCTGTATATATCCAAAAAAAAATTCGTTGCAAACAGTTGACAATGATGACCCCAAAATATTGCACAGAACTGCGTTGCAAAAGTGGAGACTGATGACGTAACAACGGTATATCAATACTATGTTGCACAAGTTGAAATAAATATCACAGATGTGGCGCTTCATTAATTTTGGTTTGATGCAAGCCCCATTTTAATCCAGAGGAAATACAATTATTGGTATATAAAATTATTATGAATAATCAAACTAGGTATTTTTGTTTTTGTTTGTTCCATAAGCACATTATAATCAAAGAAATTGTTCTAAATTAAGTACATATTCTTCACAAAACACAGATTTACATAATCACTACTGGTTAAGTGCATTTCTAAATTAAAATAATAATACTCCAAATAATTACTAGTAACGGTACAGAAATTGTTCTATTTAGGTTTAAATTAAACTTCACAAAACACAACTTATGTTCTTATGTTATTAATACTAGTTATGTGCAAGGCTTATTAAAATAATACTAATCAAACTGGTAGATTTTGCTTAAGTTCAGTAAACACTTTATAATCAACAGTAAACTGTTCCTAATTAATGAAATATTCATCACAAAACACAGATTGACTTTTTACTACTGGATATGAGCATCCATCATGATCCTACTAATAATCAAACTAAATACTAATGGCGGTACGTAAATTGTTCCAATAAGTTAATAAATTAATTTTCACTAAACACCGCGGACGTTGTCACTACTAGTTGGGTGACCTGCTCGTCATCATTATCATAGCCAACCTATTTTGTTTGGTTGCGGTTTCGTAAGAATTGACATCACATGCAAGGTTTTCCTCTCATATAATAAATTAACACAATACACAAATAAAATTCTTTTTGGTTTTCCAGTTGTCCGTGACCTTGACCACGCCCTGTATTACGGACACACAAAAGAAAAACTAGCTAGACTGGTGTAGGACTAATTTTCTAATCATCCGTTCGAAATGGTGCAATCACATGGATTTTATCGTATTACTTATTGATTGACCTTAGGGGTTATCACTAAAAATTAGCTATCCCGTTACTGAAATTGTAATTCTACCACACTAGTCATATTAATAATCTATTGAATCATACCTGATACTCCGAAATTTCTTTTGTGGTAATTGTGATCGATCTCGTCAAAATTTCCTTCTTTTCCCTGCAATTCACGTTTTTCAATTATCGGATATAACTATCCATAACCCAATTCCACTGGATGAATCCCTTTTTCCGGCCGTTATTATCCAACAAAGAATATAAAAGAGTTCCACGTCCACAAAATAACACAATTCTCTACACCACCGATTTCAATCTGTCAAAAATTAATGTATAATATCCGGCTAAATCACAATAGCCAAAACTGAAATTAAACTAATTTCTTTTTTTTTTTAAGCGACGTCAAACACAAAAATGAAAAGGTAGCAGATTTTGACGTGCACTATACGAAATGTTAATTGGACTAAGAGAGAGAATAAGTTACCGTGCTCATTATATAGTCAAATTTTTAATCTCGCAGTAACTCGAATAAAGTATTTAGATGGGAGATAATTAATTTACATCAGATTTTCAAATTATTGGGAACTTATTATAGTTCACAAAACCGTTTACTATTTGATAATATTGTACGAGAATAAGGTTGGGATACAGAATATTTCTGACACATCCATAATATTTATAATTGAATCCAAAATGAATTAAATGCAGATGCGATCAATGTTATGATGTTTGGACATTTATTAAACTACACTCTACTATATCAGCACAGTGAAGTTCAGTTTAACAACGGAAGGATTGTTTAAAACAAAACACTCATACAAAGATAAATCAAATGTTTAACAAAGCAAAAATAGTAATTCGTTGTATGTTGACGATTGGAAACAAAATACACGTAGCCGTTATGAGGTTTTGAAAATTTCGTTGTTTCATTACGGTTTGTGTTTTAGAAAAAAATTCAAACCCAAGTAGTATGGCGAGAACAGTCGAATGGAAATATAGCGCGCGTCAATTTTAGTGTGTGGTAAGATTAAATTCTGATTAAAGTTTAGCGGTCATACGGATGATGATTAAAGAAAATTATCAATTAATTCAAATTAACCAATATTATATTATATTAATGAATAAATAAATCAGGGTAATTAGTGCCATTTTCCCTCTCCTATACGTCCGTCCACCTATTGCAGATTTAGTCAGATTTTAAGAAATATAAGGAAACTATGGGTTAAGGAAACTACATGAAATATGACTATTGAGGACGAAGGGATGAGAATCTATTACAAGTGGTACAGATTAATATAAGGAACAACAACTAAGAAAACTGCGACTGTAATACACTGCGTTCTGACATTATGCCAGACTATCCATTACAGAACAAGTGCTTTTTGGACGAACACCTACGACCAAAAAGAAGTTGAAAAAGGCATAGGCTGGTCGCCAATAGACCTTGTATATACATATTAGCTTGGTGAAGCACCTCGACGTACCACAGATTAGCAATCAATGCGATCAGTATTACAAACTCAGTCTTAGCAGAAACAAAGTAACAAAGTATCTAAGAATATACAAAAAAAAACTTTTGGGAGGGGTATCGATAAAATCAGTATTCTACTCTATTGCAAGCGGTGGATAACTAAAATCTTCCAGACCCAATTTCGGGCAGATCTGGGGGTTCCCGAGACTCTAAAGTCACAATAAAAATTGATTCAATCTGCTGCAGATCGAAAGGAAAAAACACCGTGGGACCGACTTCTTTAATGAAACATCCGACACAATTTCGTTTTTTTTTTTTTTTACGTTATGCAGGCTCGCAACCCACACCTGAACTAACACGAGTCTCATGCGTCTCCGACTCGCTAGCCGGGCCACACTGTTGTACGCTTCCGTCCAAGTGACTCGGAAGGTTGTTCATATAGATTCAAGGTAACCAACTGAACCAAATTCAAATACGTTCAATCACGGAATTTGCACTCATAAATAGTCAAAACAGAAAAAAAAAATGTTGAAACAAGACCCGAACACCACAGCTGATACACGCTTACTGAACTGTGAATTCAAGACGAAACCACCCTCATATGATCGTCGATACTCTTGACTTACAATGGCGGTAAAACACAAGCGAAAGTCACCAACATAGTGACAAAAGAAGTTATCACCGATATTAGGCACGAATGTCCTTGGAATGGTAAACACCTCTACGTTTAGAAGCCAGGTCCTCCAGTTCGTAAGCAGCGCTACCTACCAACCTTATTACTCTGGCTTCAATAAACTTCTGTGCAAGTTTAGCCGATAATTTCTTACCGGCGTCACTCAAAATAAAGTTCCTTCGGAACACCGTATCACCTGGTTTAAACAAAGTTAACCGAGCTCGTAAATTGTATCTTTCAGCACTTTTGACAAATGCTTCGGCAGTTAAATCAAGAATTCGAATTCGAATCTTATTAAGATAATCCGGTCGCAGAATCGTTTCACCTGGCTCAAGAAGACTATTCAGTCGTCTCAGCAGTTCATATGACGAACCATGAGTCACCATAGGTATTCCAAACATTGCGTAATACGGGGAACATTGAAGTGTTTGATGCAGGGAACAACGTAGTGCACAAGCGATCTCGCTCAAGTGCAGATCCCATTTAGAATGCTCCTCCTTTAAATAGGCTCTAATACCAGATAAAACACTTCTATTTACCCGTTCAGAAGCGTTAGCTTGAGGTGAATACAACGCTAGTAATGTATGTTTCACTCCGTGCTTCGCCAAGAAATCTTCAAATAGTTTAGACTTAAACTGCGTCCCATTATCGGACACAATAACTTCGGGACAACCAAATACGTGAAAGACATTGGTAGCCAATAGATGACAAATTGGTTCAGCAGTTAGTTTCCGTAAAGGAAACAAAAAGGGATATTTCGTAACATGATCTAATACTACCAGAATAGCGATATTCCCGGCCTTTGAACGAGGATAAGGGCCAAGAATATCGATATATAATCGCTGTCCAATTCGTTCTGTTTTCATCTGGGACACCATGGGAGCACGAAGTGGAACATTAGTCGCTTTGATTTCTTTGCAGGTCTTACAATTTCCTATGTAGGATTTAACCTGGGTATACATGCGAGGCCAATAGTAAAATTTACGAATATTAAACAAGGTTTTTGCTAGACCTCCATGAGATGAGGTAGGAGGATTGTGGGCCCTTGCAATACACTCGTCAGTGTATTCCTCAGGTAACCACAATTTCCAAACCTCACCCTCTGAAGGAATATCAAGATCTAGACAAGCCAATCGTTTATAAACCCGACCAGAAATTACTTTCAGATCAGGCAATGTACCGTCTGCTTCGGTAACCAGATTTACCAACTCCAAATATCGAGAAGTGTTGAAGAAAGGGGAATTAAGATCTAATTCAGGCACTGGACATAGTTCAGAAATGATGTCGACAGAGTCACGTCTTGATAGAGTGTCAGGAACAGTATTTAATTTTCCTTTTCGGTACTCAATATCAAAGACGTAACCCTGCAATTTCAAGCTCCAACGAGCCAATCGACCAGAAAGGTCTTTTTGTTGCATTAACCATTTTAATGAAGCATGGTCAGTTATGATCTTAAAGGCCTGACCCTCGACATACGCTCTAAATTTCTTTACTCCCAGTACGGCGGCTAGACACTCTTTCTCACTAGTTGAGTAATTGCGTTGCGCAGAATTTAGTTTCTTGGACATGTACGCTATGGGATGTTCCATACCGTCCATGTCACACTGCAGTAATACACAGCCTATACCGTCATTACTAGCGTCGCACTGGAGAGTAAAAGGTTTAGTATAGTCGGGGTTTATGAGGACTGGTGCTGATATGAGAGCATTTTTGAGATTTGTAAATGCTCTTTCAGCTTCTGGAGTCCATACGAATTTATTAGAATTTTTCTTCAACAAATCTGATATTGGAGAGGACATAGCAGAGAAATCAGATATAAAACGGCGATAATAACCCGCCATACCCAAGAAGCGTCGAATCTGTTTGGGTGTTCGAGGTGTAGGAAATTCTGATATAGCCTGAGTTTTATCAGGATCAATTTTTAACGTACCACCTCCCACCACATATCCCAAATATTTTACCTCCGCTAAGAGAAACTTACTTTTTTCCACGTTTATCGTCAAGTTCGCACGTCTAAGACACTGGGAGATATCTTCTAACAGTTTCAGATGGGCCTCAAAGGTATCTGTAACTATTAGAAGATCATCCAAGTATACGAAGACGCACGACTTGAGATGTGGAGGAATTACTTGGTCCATCAATTTGGTCATTGTTTGCGGCGCATTGCACAGTCCGAAAGGCATTCTTACGAACTGATACAATGGCCGCCCTGGGACCGTAAAAGCAGTTTTCTCTCGGGAGTGTTTTTCTAACGGTATCTGCCAGAAAGCGTCTTTCAGATCCAAACTGGAAATGAAATTACTTTGTGGCAGACGACTCAAGATCCCATCTATCTGTGGAAGGGGGTAAGCATCCTTCTTAGTAACTGTATTGACCTTTCTACTATCCAAACAAAGACGATTCTTCCCAGGTTTGCGAATTAAGACCACCGGACTTGACCATGGGCTGTTTGAAACCTCTATAATACCCAGAGACAACATCCTATCCAGTTCTTCTCCCATCAGTTTCTCAATGGCGGGCGATATTGGATAGTGTCGTTGCTTGATGGGAGCTGCAGTCCCCACATCAATAACGTGTTCCAACAAATGTGTTCGACCCAGACCCATTTTTGAAAATGATGGTAGAAGCTGAATAGTGTTTTGTAGACGTGTTTGATTGTCCATAGACAATTCTGAAATTCCTGACTCCGTAGTCAAAAATGTAGGTAGGTTAAATATCGGGTTAAACAAACCAAAAGCGTTAAAGAAATCTATACCTAGATATAGATTTTGAGTCAAAGACGGGATAATGAAGACGTCCAGGGTTCTGACTTGGTTCATAAATGAAACCTTTGTTTTTACAAACCCCAAGATCTTCTGTCTTTGGCCATCGGCAGTACGAACTACGGCAGACGAATAAGTTAGAAGGTCTGGAGTCTGTACGATTTCTTTAGCAAAATCACCACCAATTACAGTCAAGGACGCTCCACTATCCAACAGTCCAGTATGTTGTTTACCCAATATTGACACTGTGGCATAAGATCTCACATCGTTGTCCAATTTCACAATAGAGGAAATGGTTTTAGTTTTAAACAAATGACGTTGTTGCCAATAAATACGAGAACGGAGCGCAGAGCGCGATGGAATTTTCAAAGATGATAATGAATCGACAAATATGTTTGAGCGCACCTTCAGGTATTCGTTCAATCGTTGTTGGAACGATTTGATTTTGGTCCATAATGGAGGTGGTTCAGTATGAACGGATGTTCGTTTCAATAATTTCATATCAGTATCATGAGTGGGTACCAAATCATTAAAAGTCGCATTTGTAATCGGTGTTTCAGGGGTGACGATAATGGAATTATTATCTGTTTCGTCTCTGTTTGAAATACTTACAGGTAGAGTATTCCAAGAGTGTTCTATCAAATTGGATGTTGAAGCTCGGTTCAACAGTGTATTGTGTACTAATAGGTTATTGGGACTAGTTGATGAAATATTTGAAGGATCAGGAGACAAATTAAATTTGGTCTTAGATGAATCTAAGACAGGTCTTGGGAGCGAGAAAAGGTGTTGGGATTCTGGCCCCCCCTTCGGTTTCCCTGACAATTTTCACAATTAGGACACAACACATCGTCCTTCCCACATCCCCAACAAAACAATCGCTGTGATTCACGACAATCGTGCCACCGATGACCAGGTCGTTTGCAGTTCCAACAAATAGTTGAACTGGTTATTCGTCTCATATTAGGGGCAGGCTGTATTGCCGCAAGTTCGTTGGATGTAATTGGTAACGATTCAGTTGGCAATTCGTTAATTTGTATTTGTGAAAATTCACGATCTAAATCCACCTCAGACACCGGTCTCGATGGTCTAATGTTATAATCGCGCGGTCTGGTTATTGACTCGGCCCATAATTTTTCGCGGTCACGGCAGAGCTGGCGCAGATGTTCCAGTCCATAGATGGTGACATAAAGTAGCTCCCTTCTAATTTCCAATCGTAAGTTGTTGCGAATCAAGGAGAACAACTCCACATCCGGCATCGGTACTCGTAGTTTATCGCCTAGTCGATAAATTGATTGTAAGAATTCATCAAACAATTCGGTGGGCCGCTGTTTCCTGGCCCTCATCCGCTCCTTTACCTCTTCGTCCGTCTGCCTGTCTTGAAATTCTATTCGAAGAGCATGACATAAGTCAGTCCAAATAAGCTGTCGGTTCTGGCGAAAATATCTCCAGAACCAATCAGCGGCACGATCTGTGAACAACAGGTACAGACAGCGGGTGATAATAGTAAAATCGTTATTTAAACACATCTCTGTCAGCCGCTCTATTCTGAAGATGAACGCTTCAACATCCAGACCATCGGGTCTGCCTGAGAACGTTACGTTCCAATTTCTAACTGTGGTAGAGTGCTGATCGAGATGTGTTCGTATTCTAGCTGGAGCAAGAGCAGGATGAGGTTCAGCAAACATTGGTGGTACTGGTACATTATTTTGCACAAACGCATTTACTGGCGTATAATTTGAATGAACCGATTGATGTCTCGGGGGGGTGGGCGAGATTACATTATGCGCTAGGGGTAGTAACACTTCAGGTGCTGGAGCACGTGATTGCATCATTGAGTGATTAATTCTCGAAATTTCCTGATCGATGTGAGCATTTACTGCTTCCTGAAAACCTTGATCTTCCGCTGCAGCGGCACCATATATGGGAGATCGTTGAGCTATATTCACTCGCACTTCATCGGCGAGTCGAGATGGTGGAAGACGGTTTGCCAAAGGCGTGGACGAGGGCTGATTTCCGGTACTGGAACGACGTTGCCAACCTGCGGTAACAGATCGAGTCACAGGTCGCGGTGGGGGTGGCACTATTGTATAATTATTTTTATCTATCCCTCGAGGCAACCTCTGTAATTCTGCACGCTCACAAGCGGCTCGACAAATTGGGCAGGTGTGATTCTGCAACAACCAGTCGTTGAGGCAGATGTCATGAAAGAGATGGTTACACCGAGTGAGAAGTTTTACGTCGGCCGGCACTATTTCGTGTTGACAAACAGCACAAGAGCTGGACCTATCCAGAACGTCAATCTTATCAGTGGCAGACATTATGAATACTCAAACCGCCGCACAGGACCAGATCAATAAATGCACGTATATGGAGAGCGAAACGAAAATTATTACACTATCGATGTGAACGTTGAATCCAAATAAACAATTCAATTATCAACAGAAAAGATTATTTTATTCCAATATTTGAGTACTAAGAATATATTTTAAAGCAGAATTTAAAAAAAATTATATGGAAATTTAGCGATTCAAACCTCAAACAGCTACGCAATGTCTGACCAATTCGTCAATTATATTAAATAAGATTTATTATTGTCTTGATATTATTTCACTACTATTTACAATTGTTTTCCAAGATGCTGATATATGAACAGAACAATAAAAATAAACGGTGAGATTCGAGAGAAAATAAGTAGACTACAAATATGGCAGAAGATGGCAATTACGAAAATACTACTGTGTTTTGTATCTGATTTGACTAAACAAGGTAAAAATTGTACTGTGAGAGAAAACAAGTATACTAAAATATGGCAGAAGATGACAATTATATGAACTTTCCAGACCCAATTCCGGGCAGATCTGGAGGTTCCCGTGCCGCGAAAGTCGCAAAATACGAAAAAAATTTTGAGCGAACGAATAAAAAGTGCGGCAAGCCTACCGGTTTGACAAGACTAAGAAATTTTAAATGTAACAACAAAACTTAATGCTACCCTGCCAATGAAATACTGAATTGAATCCAAAAAAAAATCCTCTCCCCGAACTTGAAGCCAAATCTCTCACGGAGTTCAAAATTAGTAAATTAAAACCTTCAAATTCGGGTAGGCAAATTTTTCGTTGTTTTCTTTTAAATTAAATTAATTTTCAACTAAATTTGATTTCTTAAAATACTTAAAATTAGCTGGTGTCTTCAATGTTGTTATGTGTTTTTTTTTTTCGTTTGTAAATCCTTCTTATTTTCCTTGTATTGATTTTTATATTCTTGATTTTCCTTTTTTTTTTATTGATTTATATGTTAATTATGTTCCTTTTATTGATTTGTATGTTAATTACTTTCCTTTTATTGATTTGTATGTTGTTTATTTTGATGGACCTACAAATTGTTGGAGAAAGAGCGGATTAGTATTTGGTAATACCAGCAGTTTTATTTATAGTTCGCAATTAAATATTTATTTATTTATTTATTTTTTGTGTATAAATATATAAACATCTACCAATTTATTTATTTATCTTTTATACAAATATATAAATATTTATGTATTTATCTATTTATTATTTATTTATTTATTTATTTATTATTTATTTTTTTAATAAATATTTATTTAATTATCTTTCTTAATAAATATTTATTTATCAATTTATTTATTTATCGACGACGGACGGACGGACCAATCACGGGGGGAGTTCATCACACCCGGGGTTGAAGGTGGTGACCGCCGATCTTTCTCATTTTGCTTTGTGGTTTTTTTATGTTTTTACTTTGGGACCAATGAAAATTGAAAGTGTTCTACGTTAAAAGGATGGGAAGTGGAAAAGGATAGGGAACAAGACGGGATGAATAAGGATGGGAGAAGGGAGGGTGAGACAGGAATAAGGTGGGGTATGTGCTGGTAGTGCCTCACCCAGCTGACGAGTGCTGATGGGATGGTCAGAAGATAAAATCCCCTGCACCACCATTCTATCAACAACACTCGGCAGCTGCGATCCACGCCACCCACACATACGGTAAGGTGCTGTGGCAGAGGTGGACCAGTTACACATCAGCATGACAGCCGAGCGAAATCTTCCCTCGACAGCGGGCCAATGCTGTCTTGGAAGAACTTCCTCGGTATCACCCGATGAGAACCAGCACACCTCAACCACAGGGAAGCTAGTATTGCCGGGAGGGGTCGCTAACGTTAGGCAATAGTAGCGCAGGTTGGGCTCTGAGGACCCCGCAAACCCGAAGCCTGACCAGGTGACCAGACTCGGACGAGGTTTGGCGTATACACCAAACCACGTCGTTCTAGGTCTGGCACCTGAGACACCTTCGGCCTTTGAGACGTCTCCAGAAACCCACCCCGTAACTAGGGTCCGTGGGGTTGTAATGCCCATTGAGAATAATTCCGAAAAATTATTCTCACCCATGCGTTTTAAAAAAAAAGACAAAAAAGGAGAATATTAGCTGGAGGCGTAGGGACGCAACTCCCCATCAAAGTACAGTCTGAGGAATCTCAGACTTCCTTTGCTCCTGCGCGTTTGAAGCAGGGAATTGCTTCTACGCCGCCAGAGTCTTTACTATTGTTTTGGTGGAAAAGAAAGTTAATTTTGAAGAAAAATTTTTAAAAAAAAATTTTTCGAATTTTTTTGAAATTATGGAGGGACTCCTCCAGAGTCCTACATCGCTGTAGGGACCCTTAGAGCAGCCCCACGTTGGGCGCCAATTTGTAATGAAGCGCTTTCTTATTGGCGAACCAATAAGAAGGACATAGCAGGAAGCGTACCTAGCGAGATTGATTTTCAAGCCCCAAACTAGCTTCAGACCATGGGAACGATAAAGTAACCCTGCTACTTCAGCACAAATACAGACATGTACGCTATTCACGAAAATTTGCAGAAATGGAAAGAAATACAAGTGGAAAAACGAAGACTCTGGCGACCCCCATTGGCGAAAGACCCACGATCAACACGTCCAACCCCTACGTTCACGCACATATGCCCACACACACACACACCCACACGCACACACACACACACACACGCTCACACATACACACACACACACTCACACCCCTTTATCATTATGGCCGTAGTAATGAAATAAATTTACTCACCCCATGATTAAACCCCGTCCTCCTATTCGAATTCCATCAGCCCTCCATCAGCTCGTTGTTCATGTTTGAAATACCCCAAAATTACTTGGTATAAAAACAAATGTTGAATGACTTTGCACGTACGAACGTTGTATCAAACTGTTAGGTAGAAACGTTCAATAAACTAGCAATCGTTGAATACTTTGTTGAATCAAAACGGTAAGTAGAAACGTTATAAAAAAACTGGTATGATTTTGTTGAATCAAAAAAAAATATTGTAATTGATGAAAACTATTGTTGACTTTGTTGAATCAAGATGATAAGAAGAAACGTTATATAAATTTTGTTGAATCAAAATAAAGTATTGTAATTGATGCAAAATTTTGTTGAATCAAAAAATGATGTGATTGAGGTAAAATATTGTTGGATCAAAAATGATACGATGGATGTAAAATATTGCTGAATCAAAAATGGTGTAATGGAGGTAAAATTATGGTTGAATCAATAATGATGTAATTGTTGTAAAAGATGGTTGGATCAAAAACGAGGTAATTGTTGTAAAATATGGTAGAAACAAATATGATGCAATTGATGCAAAATATTGTTGAATCAAAAATGATACGTAGAAACGTTATATAAATTTGTAAAATTTTGTTGAATCAAAAATGTTGTAATTGTCGGATACTTTTGTTGAATCAAAAATGATGTAATTGATGTAAAATTGTGTTGAATCAAAAATGATATAATTGATGTAAAATATTGTTGAATCACAAATGATACGTAGAAACGTTTTATAAATTTGTAAAATTTGGTTGAATCAAAAAAATGTCGTAATTGTCGTATACTTTTGTTGAATCAAAAATGATGTAATTGATGTAAAATATTGTTGAATCGAATAATGATATAATTGATGCAAAATATGGTTGAACCAAAAACGATGTAATTGTGGTAAAATATGGTTGAATCAAATAGTGATATAATTGATGAAAAATATTGTTGAATCAAAAAAGATGCAAGTGTTGTAAAATATGGCTGAATCCAAAACGATGTAATTGTTGTAAAATATGGTTGAATCGAATAATGATATAATTGATACAAAATATGGTTGAATCCAAAACGATGTAATTGTTGTAAAATATGGTTGAATCGAATAATGATATAATTGATGCAAAATATGGTTGAATCAAAAACGATACGTATAAACGGTATATAAATTTGTAAAATTTTGTTGAATCAAAAATAATAAGTAGGAACGTTATATAAGCTTGCAGTCATCAGCGTTAAACATTTAAACCACAGTAGCAATAGCAAGATTCGGACGTCAAAGTGGCGTTGAAAAATATGAAAATATAACCAAAGTCTAACCTTTGAGATCAGGTAATGTTAGCAAAAGGTGGACTTCAAAGTTGCATTACAGTATGGTTGAAATACGTTGGTTACAGCACAAATTTCTATTAAATGTTGCGTTGAACAATATTTGAAGCACAGAGGTGGTAAAAATCACAATTAATTGTTACGTTGCATATTATTTGAAGCACAGTAGTGGTAAAAAAATCACCCTTAAATGTTGCATTGAAATATATTAGTTATAGTTGCATGCGTAGAAAATACCAGGCAACAACTTGGTAAAAAAAAAAATGCCCGTTGAAAAATTTTGAACCACGCAAAAATCTGTATATATCCAAAAAAAAATTCGTTGCAAACAGTTGACAATGATGACCCCAAAATATTGCACAGAACTGCGTTGCAAAAGTGGAGACTGATGACGTAACAACGGTATATCAATACTATGTTGCACAAGTTGAAATAAATATCACAGATGTGGCGCTTCATTAATTTTGGTTTGATGCAAGCCCCATTTTAATCCAGAGGAAATACAATTATTGGTATATAAAATTATTATGAATAATCAAACTAGGTATTTTTGTTTTTGTTTGTTCCATAAGCACATTATAATCAAAGAAATTGTTCTAAATTAAGTACATATTCTTCACAAAACACAGATTTACATAATCACTACTGGTTAAGTGCATTTCTAAATTAAAATAATAATACTCCAAATAATTACTAGTAACGGTACAGAAATTGTTCTATTTAGGTTTAAATTAAACTTCACAAAACACAACTTATGTTCTTATGTTATTAATACTAGTTATGTGCAAGGCTTATTAAAATAATACTAATCAAACTGGTAGATTTTGCTTGAGTTCAGTAAACACTTTATAATCAACAGTAAACTGTTCCTAATTAATGAAATATTCATCACAAAACACAGATTGACTTTTTACTACTGGATATGAGCATCCATCATGATCCTACTAATAATCAAACTAAATACTAATGGCGGTACGTAAATTGTTCCAATAAGTTAATAAATTAATTTTCACTAAACACCGCGGACGTTGTCACTACTAGTTGGGTGACCTGCTCGTCATCATTATCATAGCCAACCTATTTTGTTTGGTTGCGGTTTCGTAAGAATTGACATCACATGCAAGGTTTTCCTCTCATATAATAAATTAACACAATACACAAATAAAATTCTTTTTGGTTTTCCAGTTGTCCGTGACCTTGACCACGCCCTGTATTACGGACACACAAAAGAAAAACTAGCTAGACTGGTGTAGGACTAATTTTCTAATCATCCGTTCGAAATGGTGCAATCACATGGATTTTATCGTATTACTTATTGATTGACCTTAGGGGTTATCACTAAAAATTAGCTATCCCGTTACTGAAATTGTAATTCTACCACACTAGTCATATTAATAATCTATTGAATCATACCTGATACTCCGAAATTTCTTTTGTGGTAATTGTGATCGATCTCGTCAAAATTTCCTTCTTTTCCCTGCAATTCACGTTTTTCAATTATCGGATATAACTATCCATAACCCAATTCCACTGGATGAATCCCTTTTTCCGGCCGTTATTATCCAACAAAGAATATAAAAGAGTTCCACGTCCACAAAATAACACAATTCTCTACACCACCGATTTCAATCTGTCAAAAATTAATGTATAATATCCGGCTAAATCACAATAGCCAAAACTGAAATTAAACTAATTTCTTTTTTTTTTTAAGCGACGTCAAACACAAAAATGAAAAGGTAGCAGATTTTGACGTGCACTATACGAAATGTTAATTGGACTAAGAGAGAGAATAAGTTACCGTGCTCATTATATAGTCAAATTTTTAATCTCGCAGTAACTCGAATAAAGTATTTAGATGGGAGATAATTAATTTACATCAGATTTTCAAATTATTGGGAACTTATTATAGTTCACAAAACCGTTTACTATTTGATAATATTGTACGAGAATAAGGTTGGGATACAGAATATTTCTGACACATCCATAATATTTATAATTGAATCCAAAATGAATTAAATGCAGATGCGATCAATGTTATGATGTTTGGACATTTATTAAACTACACTCTACTATATCAGCACAGTGAAGTTCAGTTTAACAACGGAAGGATTGTTTAAAACAAAACACTCATACAAAGATAAATCAAATGTTTAACAAAGCAAAAATAGTAATTCGTTGTATGTTGACGATTGGAAACAAAATACACGTAGCCGTTATGAGGTTTTGAAAATTTCGTTGTTTCATTACGGTTTGTGTTTTAGAAAAAAATTCAAACCCAAGTAGTATGGCGAGAACAGTCGAATGGAAATATAGCGCGCGTCAATTTTAGTGTGTGGTAAGATTAAATTCTGATTAAAGTTTAGCGGTCATACGGATGATGATTAAAGAAAATTATCAATTAATTCAAATTAACCAATATTATATTATATTAATGAATAAATAAATCAGGGTAATTAGTGCCATTTTCCCTCTCCTATACGTCCGTCCACCTATTGCAGATTTAGTCAGATTTTAAGAAATATAAGGAAACTATGGGTTAAGGAAACTACATGAAATATGACTATTGAGGACGAAGGGATGAGAATCTATTACAAGTGGTACAGATTAATATAAGGAACAACAACTAAGAAAACTGCGACTGTAATACACTGCGTTCTGACATTATGCCAGACTATCCATTACAAATCTAATTTTATATTAAGCTTTTGCATAATTTCTAATCCTATGAGTCCATCAAAGTAGTTATGGAATTTAAAGACTAGGAAATCTAAAGGTTCTTTAGTTTTGAGTTCCATTAAACCGTTAATGGTTACTTGACTAGTTATCTCGTGAGTTTGAAAAAGAGTTTTTACTAGAACAGGCTGAATGGTTTTGATCCGTGTAGGATGTACATGTTTTGGGTCTATAAATGATTTATTGGCTCCTGTATCTATGAGCATTTTTAATGTAGTATGTGGGTTTAATTTAATATGAATATATGGTAAATAAAACGATTGATGAGAATTTAGTGTTATATATCCAATGGGGTTTCCGAGGCTTGTTCCTGAAAATTTTGATCATCTATTTCTTGATTTTCTAAAAAGACGGTTTCGTCTAAAGTGTCATCTAAGTTTGGAAAATAATTATAGTTCTCTGGAGAAACGTCTACATCGTTTTCGTCAATAATATTCGAAGTGGGATTTTCCAAGTTGAACAGCTCTTGACTGTGGAATCTAGGTGGTCTAGGTGGTCCCAAAATTAATAGGTTGAAAATTGGTTGGTTGTTAAAATTTGTTTTGATTAGAATTTGTATCCAAAGGCTCAATTTTCCTGTTTGTTTGTTGAGGTTTAGGTTGTAATGGAGGATTCCTTTTCGAATTAGGATTTTGTGGAAATGTTTGTCTAAAATTTTGATTAGAAAACGGGTTCTGATTGTAATATTGATTTTGTGGTTTACCAAAATGATTTACTTGTAATCTAGGCTGGAATGAATTTGGAATATGTCTATGCGGTGCCGTGAATTGTTGATACGGTTGAATTATCCGTTTAGGAGGTAATGATGGAATGTGGTGTGTATTATTACGTTGTTTAATGTAATGCATGTTTTGTTCACTTATGCATAAAGAAAATGCATCACCTATAGTTTTTGGTTGCCATGCTCTAATCATGGATCCAAGGGGTTCTCTGAGTCCTGCGAGATATGTAGCTAGACACATTTCTTTGTATAAACTTTGTTTAACTATTTGAGATGATACTGACTTTTCATTCAATTTAACATGATCTAATATTGTAGACTGGATATCAATAATTTTAGAAAAATATTTTTCTACTGTATCTTGTCCTTGGTAGATAAGATGTTAGTCTCTTATAAGGCTAGTCTCGTTTCGTTTGTCTGCATAATGAGTGGTAAGGTTTTCTTTAATACTGTTCCAATTTAATTGAGTTCCATACATAGTAAGTATTTCGTCAGCTTCACCAGTAATTTTATTGCGGATTGCTCGAAGAAAAGTCGTAGGAATAAGTCCATTTTCTAAAATCTGTGAACAACTTGTAATTATTTCGTCGACGTTGTCTATAAAGTCATATAATGTATGTCTACTACCTTCATATTTAGGTAAGTCTTTAATAACATCAGGAATTTTTAATGCATTTACCTAACCTAGTCACTTTTTCAATAGTCATTTTTTCTGTCATTTTAAAATTTAAATTAATATTATCACTTTTTAATTTGTTATTATAATTTTAAATTTGATTTGTTTTATTATTTTTAAAATAAATTTCTTTTAAATTATTTGAACCTTTACAACTAATTCCATATACCGTGGAATAATTAAATTTATTTTAAATTATTTAAAACTTTTAAACTATTTCCATATACCGTGGAATAATTAAATTTATTTTAAAATATTTGAACTTTGAAACTATTTCCATATACCGTGGAATAATTAAATTTATTTTAAATAATTTGAAACTTGAAACTATTTCCATATACCGTGGAATAATTAAAACTTTCTTCTCTTATTAAATTTAAAACTTATTGGTAATTTCACTGACTCCATAAACCGTGGAATCGTTATTACTAATATTTAAATGAAACTTATTATGGCTACTATTTACGTTGGGATATGAAAAGGATTTTAGCATATAAAATTCACTCACCAGGCAACTAACAATAATATGATGTTCATGTTGGTAGCGGCTCAGCAATTCAGCAATCTGGATGATGTCTTGATGACTCGATAGACCGTCGATAATCACTATAACTTTATCACTTTACTGTTTATTGTTTAAGAACAATTATTTTTTAATCTACGTTAAGGCACTTTCACTACCACTGATATACCGTCAGTGTGGATTTATTTTAAAATATTTCCCGAAATATGCACTAAAAAACGCGTGTTTTAAATAAAAATTTTCTTAAAAAAACCGCGTTGGATATTAAAAAATATCCGCTATTAACTGCGCCAATTAGATTCTACTCTAATAAAACTTTTAAAAAAAACAATTATTTATTTTAATTTTATTTAAAAAATTTATTTAATTTTAAAAGAAAGAAGTTAACACTTCAAAAGCCACAATAAATCTAAAATCTTATTTCTAAAATATATCTTTCAATAATTATTTGGGTGATGCAATAATATGCATAACGATAAAAAATAATTTTGTTTGTTTGATTCTCAAAACAATTTTTCTTTAGTAACTTAAAGAATAATATGAGAAATGCAAAATTGCATTTCGATAAGATAAATTTTGTTTTATTTTATTATATTTTGAACTTAATAAATTTATAAGAATTTACTGTTTACAGTTTGTGAAAAATATTATCCTTTGTTATTTAATCATTTTCTGGAATTCAAATATTTAAATGTTTTGGAAATAAAATATGTCTGAGAATCTTGTTGTTTAATAATTGGAAAACTTATTAATAAAATTACTGATAAAGAAACATGCATTATGGTATAACTAATATAACTAACATAACTATCTAGGGTTGTGTCATATGACATTGACAGATGCATATGACAGAAATACAAATGACATAATTATTGATGTTATGTTGCAGTCTGCGGATGTAACTCGGGCGCGTTAGGAAAGCCTTCTGATTTATTCGTGTACGCCCCGCACCAGACGGAAAAACAAAAAATATAGTGTATCCACAAGTACTCTAATAAATAAATAGAATTAAAACGACATATTGAAATTCGTTCCACATTAAAATAAGTAAGTTGCAATAAAAACGACACAATATGTTATTGGTTCAAATGAATGTTATCTTTACGAGTTTTCTCGAATTTTCTTTCTTATGAGATAGCGGCAATACGCGACGGGTATAATGTTAAATAAGCAAAACTTTTACACTATTTGGTGTAAAAAATAAAATTTTGAGAGATTCTGTGAGTGATAAAGATCAAAGTAATTATTGTAATGCACTTGAATTTTGCAATTTGAGAGCATTTTTCATTTTTTCTCAGAAAAACTTTTTAGAACAGTTTTTGTGTGTTTCGTATCGGGTACAAATACAATGCATGAGCACTGTGAACACTTGTGAATCTGTTTTTGTTCTGTATAATGTTCTGTATGGAGATGACACAACTGTACTAATGCAACAAGTCATTTAAATTGTTTTATTGCTTACTTGAAAACTTATTTAATCGCTAATTTTTTATGTATCCGAACAGATCAGCTAGAGTGCTGTTTATTTTCCATTCATATTTTTAAAAAGTAAAATTAAAAATTATGCTGCCATTTCTAAATCATTGCTAGTACGTCAACAAAATGTCTGCGCAAAAACTTTATTTATAAGAGTAGCAAAACACGCCGGGTCCTGCTAGTGTTTTATAAAATAAAAGTTAAAAGACAACTGTTTTTATAGTTTGCTAGAACGAAATTATATATGTGTTTTAAATAATCCAGCTAGTGGCATATTCCTTGATTATGTGGCGCACTATTCTTCTGAATGATAAAGCTTGCATATAGAGTTATATAAAAATTCTTCTCTTCAAGAAAGCAAGCGAGAATCGAGGTTGGGCATGTTCAATTAATATACTCCATAACTTGATTGATAAGATTGGGAGTGCTAACCGTTAATTGAATAGGGTTCATTCGACAGTATCCCTAAGTAAGATATCACTTTGGCTAGTTATATCTGCCTTTATAGTTGATATTGCTGATAGTATGAGATATCGCACTTTACTAATATGTCAAATACAACGACTTTAATACGCAGAACTATCACACACGTACACTGAATAAATGTCGATCATCCTGTTGGCACAGTAGTTATGCATGCGGTCACGATGCATGCGTTTACGGTTTTGTGTCTTCAATTCAGTTATAGTGTCTTTCAATTTGGTTTTTGAAGATAAGACAACCGAATTTGAGGTCATTGTGAGCAAACATTCAGTTGGTACAAAAAAAGTGGTAGTGACAGAATTTCTTTCAGTGTAGGTTGCATAATAAAACATTTAGTGGAGTCATTTTAGCAATTTTATATTGATGTAACAGCAAAGTTAAATTCTTTTTCGGTTTTCTGTTATAGACATAAAAGTAAGTGGGCATGTAATTATTAAACAAATTTGGAGGTCCAGAAGGGCCTCAAAAATGGCAAAAACTGGTATTTTGGTGTTTTTTAAGTAGGCCGCTTCACTATTTTGGAAATATTCCGGGCTCTAATGATCATAAAAAAAAATAAGAAATAAAAAACTTTTGTGATTAAATTTCCAATCCATCTAGGGGGGTTAGGTACTTTAAAAGTGTAACCTAACATCAAAAAACCGAATCGCGTGACTTTTTTTTTTACTAAATTTATGATAAGGGGCGGAAAAATCGTCAAATTTTCATGAAAATTTCAGGGAACATGTATTTCAATAGTCTTAATATGGGATTTAATTTTTATGAAAAATTTTAATTTTTTCGGCCACAATTGGCATTTTTCGTTAAATGGCAAAGTATTATTTTTTTTAAATTTTAACTAAAACTTGACTTTGTAAAGGAATAGCGTCAAAAGTATCAAAGTAATCTTTGTCAAATGTTCACCCGTTTTAATACACAAACTTATAAATCAAATAAAAAAAACCGCGACCTCCTAACTTCTTCGCTATTGAATTTAGAGGCATTTTAATTTGATAAGGAATAAAAAAACAAAACAAACCGTTTTCCGCGAAACAATAGAACTATTCGCGAAATGGTTAAACAAAAGTTGTTAGCGCTATTCCAAGGTATCCCCAGTTAACCGGTGGGACAACTTTCGTGGGACACCCTGTATATATGGTAAAATTTCAAAAAAATGCAAAAATTAATTTTTTTTTTCATTCCCAAAAATGGGAATTTAAATTAAGACAACATAATTTTAATTATACTTAGGTTAAAGTAGATAAAAAAAGTACAGATTGAAAAAAAAATTAATTTTGGATGACTTCTCATAAGATGACGCCGTTGGCCAAATTTAACGAAAAATACCAATTGTGGCCGAAAAAATTAAAATTTTTTCATAATAATTAAATCCCATATTAAGACTATTAAAATACATGTTCCCTGAAATTTTCATGAAAATTCGACGATTTTTCCGCCCCTTATCATAAATTTAGTAAAAAAAAAAGTCACGCGATTCGGTTTTTTGATGTTAGGTTACACTTTTAAAGTACCTAACCCCACTAGATGGATTCGAAATTTAATCACAAAAGTTTTTCATTATTTATTTTATTTTTTATGATCATTAGAGCCCGAAATATTTCAAAAATAGTGAAGCGACCTACTCAAAAAACACCAAAATACCAGTTTTTGCCATTTTTGAGGCCCTTCCGGACCTCCAAATTGCCAAAATAATTACATGCCCACTTAATTTTATGTCTATAACAGAAAACAAAAAAAAAATTCAACTCTGCTCTTACATCAAATATATCACTTATTTTTACTAATATGACTCCACTAATTTACAAATCAACAAATCCTTGATTTATTTATACCTGCAAATATGTAAACAAACATAAAACAAAACATATATATATTAAATGAAAACATCTTTTTAATATCTAATATCGTTTAAAGTTTTATCTAATTCTTACAGTATTTATTATTCTTTACCGGCACGTAAAAGATTCTAAACAAAATATAAATTACAATCAACTAGTGACCGATCTATTCCTTCCTACTTCCCTCGAAACAATAATATGCTTGAAATTTTGTGAATATTTTGAATCTATTATTTTCTGTTTATTTCAGCTTAAACCGTCACCTCAAACCATCATCATCAACAGTTATCAACGTTATCGACCTAATATTAATGACTAATGGTATGAAAGAGTAGTATTAAACGTTAACAAAAAGTTGTTCAACTTCTAGTACATATGAAAAATAAAAACTGTCGAAAAATGCATGGTGGAAAAACGGTACAATTCAGCAACTTTAAGCCCACAATTAGCGCACAAACATTTAAAAATTGAACTTTGATGACTTTTTTTATGTATTTACAAAATTATTTTACTTGCTCATACAATCAGTTCAATTCTTTCCCCCATCAAAAATGTCAAAGCCAGATTAAAGCTAATAAAAAGTAAGCGCACAAAAATTAAAATTCAAAATATTTTATTATTTGCCATAAATTTTAGAAAATTGCTTTTTATATTTTATTTCCAAAAGAATTTAATTGCGACAAAATTTTGATTTTATATCTGAATAAAATAAAAAAAATTATTATCCTGCAGCTATAGCAACAGCGAAATTATTATCTTGGTTAACCAATTATGTTTTTATTTTTATTTTTTTTATTTATTTTATAATTCAATAAAATTATTTCAATTAAAGTTTATTCAAAATTAAGCATTAATTTCTTGTACACTAAAAAACTCGTGTTGCGATTTAATAAAAGGTTTATGGTACACAAATTTAAACCATTCTATAAGTAACTGTTATTATATAAAACCAATAGTGGATTTATGCTTAGGATTATTGAACTTCCGGGCTTAAGGTGGCAAAATTATGAAAAATACATAGCTTAAAGAAAGGTTCAAATTTAAAAAATCAATTTAATTTAATTAGTAAATAATTTGTTAAATTATAAGCCAAAAATAAGTTGTTATTTAACAAAGTATTTTTAAAATATCTTGTTTTTTTGCAATATACACATATTTCATACAAGAACGTATAAGCTGTCAAAGAATTGGCACATTTTCTGCACCTCACAAGGAAACTTTAGATCAACTAATCTTTTAGTAATTTATAACATCCAGCATTATCCATGACATAAGAAGGAGAATTTGCATTGGCCGTAGTGTAGTACCTTAGTGTTATTAAACACAGCTTTAATAAAAACACAAACAGTAAGTGGACACGCTTTTTTCTAAACTAACTTTTTAATTGTTTTTCCCAATACGGTGTATAAACAAAATCAATATGGTTAACTTATTTTTAATTCAAATTGAATGTCAGTCTTAGTCAATTACCATGTAGTTTTTCTAATTAAACCAATCGCAAATATTTTATTTATCATCAAACTAATTAAAAGTTTAATTGAACTAGTCTCAAAAATAAGCGACAGTCAGAGACCTTCAGTTAATTTACTTAACAATTAAACGTTCGTATAATTGCTGAGCAATTGACAAATATTAATATTAATTTTAATATGATTTAGATTTCCACATATTAGTAAAAAATAGGTGAACTGCAAATAAAATTCGCTCGCTGAGGATTTCGTGAACGAAGAAGAACAAAATATCAAAAATAATGTGTTGCACAGTCTTATATTGCCGGACCTAGGGTATTTAATGTCGATTATCAAGTACCCGGATACCCAGGCATTTTTGGTTTTTACAACATACTCGACTACCCGGGTATTTCGATTAACGACCCGGGTAATTTGATCGAATATAAATTTATGATTTTAAACAAGCAATCTCTCGCATGAAATAGTATTGATTGGGACGTAGACCATAGGACCTTTTAAGACTTAAACAGTCATAGTATAACCCCAACCTATGAAAATAGGGTGGGATCTAGATTTGATTGGATTGTGCAGGGACTCAACCGGTTATTGCCTGCTATGCGTCAGTGGAGGTCGTGGGAATTAGAGTATGCACAAACCAGTTTTAACCGCGGGATTAATTAATACTGATTATGTACCAATATTGTTCGAGCAAACATTGATTTTTTACTTCACCCTGGTATATCTCAAAAAAATTAAATTAACTAGTTCATGATATTTCAATAATAAAATAAAAATGAATTTTTATAAAAGAAAAAAAAATAATTGAAATAATAAAATTTCACTTATCGATAAAAATATGGCTGGATTTCTTCTTTGAAAGTTATTCAATCGTCTCTTGAAGTTGTCTCATTTAGGGTACAAAAAGATCCTCTTCTAAATCCCAATTATTAGTGTTATTAGTTTTTCTGGCAAAATTGGCATATGGCACAACTGCATCTAATGAATCCCATTCATTAATTACTGTATGTATAGTAATATCAAAATTTGTGATTTTTTTTTGCACGGCACAGTTAATGAGTAAATGCAGTTAATGAGTAATCAGTCAACTCATTAAATTTTGTTTTTCGTTGTTATTGATGGTTTGATTGCATTATTATTTTTTTTAATAAGTTCCATCTAATGATGATGACGTTCTGATAACTAATGATGATACACTGTTATATTGTTGTGTTTTGTATCTATAATTAAACGATTAAAGCTAGGGTTGCAACGTGTCCTACTTTCGGTAGGACAGTCCTCCTTAGGAGCGGGAATGTCCTACGTCCTACTTTACTATAAAAATGTCCTACTTTAGGCAAACTGTAAAACAATATCTTACACTGAATAAAATAGATTTTTTTTCCAACCTATTTCTCTCAAAAAACGCGTTAGCAAAATAAGTAATCGTGATTGCACCTTTACTTATATTAAATTTGTAACCGATTATTTTATTTTATGTTGAAAGGTTAGTAACAATTAAGCAAACAATTTGCAACGCTGTGACATATGAGAATATCTATGCTTTATTGCACGATTTATTCAGGTGGTAAACCACCATTGTTTAAATAATTTTGAATTAAATCCACCGTTAAAACCTCTGTTTTTTTTAAAATAACTTTTGTTACAAATTAGCTGTTCTTAGTATTAGTAATAAAATAAAATGACTGAACTGAATTTTGTTATAAAGTTAAACATTTGTCTACAGGAAGCTAACCATTTTGAAGGAAAATGCAAATTTATTTCATAACTGAAAAATGAAGTGGCGCAAATCCAACGAGTTTTTTAGATTTAAGACCGAAGGAGTAGTGTGTCCTACTTTGAAACTTTTAAAACGTGGCAACCCTGATTATAGTCATAACATGCCGTAACTTTTAAGATTTGATTTTGTATTTACATAGTATTTAGTCTTTTTAATACAAACTTAACTTATGAAAATGCCTCTAATTTTAACATATCACATTTAGAGCGATTAATTAACATTTTGAGAGATATTTCTTACACATTTAGAGATTATTTCTTTTTTTTTTTACTAGTTTGTGTTTTTTTTTTATTTTTAAAACCTATAAATTAATATATGCAAAAAATTGGATTAGACAATCGAATTCTGGAATAGGCCAGTAAAAATAGTATTTGAACAACAAAAAAATTCGTTACAGCAAACTGACAGCGGGATATTGTGGAACACGATATTGTAAAAGAGGGAAACATAAATCGAACCAACAGCTGCTATCCGGGGGGGAGTGGGGTGGCTTTTTAGGGTTGAAGACAGTTTTTCGTGATTTATGGCTAAACCGTGCATCTTATCAAAAAGAGTTATATGTAAAAGTTGTAGGAAATAAAAAGATCTACAACTTTTGCACGGACCATTTTTACCCTAACCTTAAAATTTTTCGAAAAAATGCGAAAAACCGATTTTTTTCTTTTTTCTTTTTTTCTTTGACAAAAAAAATTTTACGAAGCTCAAACGTTGACAAAAGGTACCTCTATTTATTGCAAAAAGGCGGTAATTTTTCGGAGGGAAATATTTAGACGTTGTTGTTAAATTTAATTTAAACAAAAAAAAAACAAATTTGTACTGCCATTCCTCTTAAAACTACGCCTCCTACAGAGTTCTGTTTTGGCCCACTTACTCCTTGTTACGTCTACCTTTGATAAGTGGTAAAAAAAGGTATACTGCTAAGGAAAACATAGCGCTAAAATTGAAAAAACCGAAAAAATCGCTTTTATCGTGGTGATTTGCATATTTATCGTTGAATAATTGTTACTAATTAATAAAATCATTTAAATTTTTTTGATTACGTAAACGAAGATCTTTTGGAAATACATTTATGAATAATTGTATGAGCCGTTCACTGCACAAAACGATTAACTCCATAAAACAAAATGTTGAGAAATTGAATTTTTTTCAAAGGTCAAATAAATTTCGATGTTTAGTAGTGTTAATCTTTATCATTCAGGAATATTATTATAAACATAATTTATTTAATTCTGCTTACTAAGTATGTATATCAATTAGCTACTATAGTAGTAATTTAATTAGTATATTAGATATTTAGTTTTTAATGTCAGGTTTTTAATACTCATTTTTTAATGGTCTGACCATTAGAGTCTAAATACCAAATTTTGACTTTTAATGGTGTTTATCATAATTATTCAGGAAAGTTGTTTTTAACATAGAAAGTTATGACTATAACAAGTACTTTGACATTTAAACTTAAAATTTTCCAAAAAGTGGAGTTAGTCGCTTTGTGCAGTGAACGGCACATATATATTTTCGTTACTTTTAGTTTATTTAAGCAACAAAAAAGTAAATTTTATTCTTCAAACATATCGATCTCAAAAAGTACCTTTTTGTTTTCTTTCATGTTTTTTATATTTTACAGATTTGTCATTTACTCAAAACATACTAAACCTAAGGACAATCGTTATTTTTTGTTTTTGAGAAAAAGACATTTGAATATAGTTTGATTTTTTTTTGTACTTTTTGCCATACACTAAAACCAAGTTTACTGATTCTATTAAGCTTTTTTTTGGTTTTAGAAGGTACTAAATGAGGCTTAAAGAAGGTACTAAATAAGGCTTTTTTGGGTTTTCTGATGGTTTAATCTTTTACCCAAAACGTGCTCAAATTACAGACAGACATTTTGTTCGACGATCAAAACCCATTCGAATATATGCTAGCAAAAATATGCCAGTTGCAGATTTTGCTGTAATTTATCAAATAGATAGTGAATTTTCTTTTCAATTACAATGAAAAATTCATATTAAATTAAAACATATCATATATTAATTATCACATATTATAAACTAAAATAAGTATTAAATATTTTAGAAAAATGAAAATCCTGCCAATCCGATGTACCTTCGAAATCAAATTGCTCAAAAACGGCTTTAGCAATTTTATCAAACTTTTTTTTGTTTAATAGGTGATTAGTTAATCGTTTGAAAAAAAATTAATTAATTGTTTTTGTAATTAATTTTAAAATTAAAATATTAAAAAAACTTTTTTAAAGATGGCGCTTAGGTTGAAGATCAATTGGAATTTAATTTATTTTTTTTTTTGTAAAAACCGTTCTATCCTTACTCTAAAATATTCCAAATTAACAAAGAGGCTAATATTCGTGTTCTTGGAATAATTAATTTTAACGATTTTTTGTACGACTAAAATTGTAATTGTTGATTTTTTCTTCGAACAATTTCTATCAAGATCGAAAACGCAAGCATTATTCATAAATGTATTTCCGAATGATCGTCGTTTACGTAATCATAAAAAAGTTAAAATGATTTTATTAATTAGTAACAATTATTCAACGATAAATACGCAAATTACCACGAAAAAGCGATTTTTTCGGTTTCTTCAATTTTCTCGCCATTTTTTTTTTAGCAGTATACCTTTTTTTACAACTTATCAAAGTAAACGTAACGACGAGTAAGTGATCCAAAACAGAACTCTGAAGGAGGCGTAGTTTTAAGAGGAATCGCAGTTAAAAATTTGGTTTTTTTTGTTTAAATTAAATTTAACAACAACGTCTAAATATTTCCCTCCGAAAAAATTACCGCCTTTTTGCAATAAATAGACGTATCTTTTGTCAACGTTTGAGCTTCGCAAAATTTTTTTTGTCAAAGAAAAAAAGAAAAAAGAAAAAAATCGGTTTTTCGCATTTTTTCGAAAAATTTTAAGGTTAGGGTAAAAATGGTCCGTGCAAAAGTTGTAGATCTTTTTATTTCCTACAACTTTTACATATAACTCTTTTTGATAAGATGCACGGTTTAGCCATAAATCACGAAAAACTGTCTTCAACCCCTAAAAACCCACCCTACTCCCCCCCCGGATAGCAGCTGTTGGTTCGATTTATGTTTCCTTCTTTTACAATATCGTGTTCCACAATATCCCGCTGTCAGTTTGCTGTAACGAATTTTTTTGTTGTTCAAATACTATTTTTACTGGCCTATTCCAGAATTCGATTGTCTAATCCAATTTTTTGCATATATTAATTTATAGGTTTTAAAAATAAAAAAAAAAAGCAATATTTAATTTATTGTTTTACAAGGGAATTACCAACCCACAAGGTTTAAAACAAGAAAAATTTAGAGTCGGTTTTTATATTCGTCACATACCTAACAATAATAAAAAAAAAATATGGAGGGGTTGAAATCTCATCAGCTCTGAGATATCAAGACTTCGGTCTGGGTTAAGGATTTTGATATAGTTTTCGGCAAAAAACTTTTATGCGGACATGGTTTTAGTTAAACTCAGCAAACTACTCAAAAACCTCTCCATTTAGTGTTTCGAGAAAATATTACAAAATCACAAATTCATATTTCTTTCGAATTTCCAAAAATTTTGTAACAAGTAAATAAAATCAAACTTTTACTAAAATCCTAAAAATATTCCAAAAACTATTACAAAATCAAAGATTAAACTATTTACAAAAATTCTGAAAATATTGCAAAAATTATACAAAATCAAAAATTGAAACTTTTTTCAAAATTCCAAATATTCCAAAAATTAGAATAAAATCAAATATTTAAACTTTTTCTAAATTCTAATAATATTCCAAAAATTCTTAAAAATTCAAAAATTGAAACTTTTTCAAAATTCCAAAAATATTCAAAAACTATAACAAATTCAAAAATGTCCATGTCCATTTTCATTTTCAGCACAATATTCAAAAACTTTCAATTTAGCGATTCGTGAAAATATTACAAGATCACAAATTCATATTTCTTTCAAAATTCCAAAAATATTGTAAAAATTATAATAAAATCAAACTTTTTTCAACATTCTAAAAATATTCCAAAAATTATTACAAAATCAAAAATTAAAACTTTTTCCAAAATTTTAAAAATATTGCAAAAATTATTACAAAATCAACAATAAATACTTTTTTCAAAATTCCAAAAATATTTCTAAAACCATAACAAATTCAAAAATTTCCATCTCCAATTTCATTTTCAATTACATTTCCGTCATAAAAACAGCTACATTTTTTTTCCCAAAAAATTGGCTAAAAAAATCAATGAAATTATTTTTTGACACGCTTGACATTATTTTTTTGACAAACTTATAATGCCATAATTCTCTATAAAAATAATATATATTCACGTCATACAAATTATTTATTTTATTTTTTTCCAAAAAATTGGGTAAAAAATAAATAAAAATCTTTCTTTTGACACACTTGACAACATTTTTTTGACAAACTTATGCCATAGTTCTCAATAATAATAATAAAATCATTTCAAACAAAATTTTAATTTCATTTTTTTTTCCGAAAAATTGGGTATAAAAAATAAATAAATATCTTTCTTTTGACGCACTTGACAACATTTTTTTGACAAACTTATAATGCAATCATCTAGATTTTGGTCTCACATACCAATCCCGACCATTAAGATTTCTCGAAATTCAATGTTCCTACTCGTAATCACTTAAAATGAACGTTTTTTTAAAAAATATGCAAATTTCCTTGTTTTGACACACATAATGATTTTTTTGACACACTTCCGGTACAGTTATCGAACACAGCGTCCTTTCGGACCTGTCCCTTGAGTATACCTATTTTTAGAAAAACAAATTTTTGAAATCCCTCCAGTGGTTTTCCCTGCAGCGTAGGGAATGACGGACGGCCGGCCGGCAGACAGACATACATTTTTTTTTTTGACTTTTTTAGAATCAGTAGGTCCTAAAACGTCGAGAAATGCCAAAAAAGTGGGGTAAAAATTTCACTTTGAGCTCATGAATGTAATACTTAGGTCTTTCAGACTGAAGTAATACATATTTACAAAACAGAACGATTCGTTCGTTACACTACGTCTTAAGAGAATTCTATGTGTTGTGTGACAACGTTGTTGTATTGTAAGTCCTATTACACAACATATTTTATTAAAAAAATATCAGTCAAAATTACATGGATTTAAATTCAGGCCGAGTGAACAGCATTTAGAAAATAAGCTAAATTTTGTACTTTTCAACCAAAATCTTGTGCATATATGTCTGATATTCTAAGCAATTACATAATCTGTTGTTTAGGATATTGAACGGAATGATATGTTCATGCAGAAGATGCTGGTAGACAAGACTATGTGACTATGTTCTAGACACCTGATAACGCTAGGTAGCTCAAATTTGTATAATAAATAAAATAAAAGAATTACCAATGATGAAATTTCTTTATATTTTCCGATCTTAAGAAATTGAAATTATTCCTTTTGATGATTGACCATAGGTGCAAATTTTATTATCTTCTATACAGGAAACAAAAACATATTTTAAAGGGAAGTTATAGTGTTTTCTTTTGATTGTGTTATACAACTGATAACATTCTATGAAGTTTTTTAATACCCGTAATACTAAAAATATGAAGGGGCTGAAATCTCAAGGTCTGAGATATCAAGACTTCGGTCTGGTTTAAGGACTTTGATATAGTTTTCGGCAAAAAACTTTAATGAGGACATTGTTTTTAGTTTTGGGCAGCGATGTATATCAAACATAAAACTCTATTCGAGTATAATATGACCGTATTTGTTTTTTATTTGTTTTTATCCGTTAGGAAAATGGGCTTCTCGGTCTACAAATTAATGACATTTAATAAAACATCATCAATATATTTCTTATTTTGTTTTATTATGTTGAATACAAAATTTTTGTTGTGACGTTTCGGAATGTATTATTCCTTCTTCATGACATCAAACATACTTTAATAAACATATAAATTAAAATTAAAATCTTAAAATCTTAAAAAATTAAAAAAATATTACTTACAATCAAAGATGATTTTATAAAAACATAATTTTAAAAACAATGGCGTCGAAACTTATTGTTTAAAAACACTATTTTTAACATATCTTAATACATTAAAAGTCAAAATCAGTGTTGCCGTTTGGAAATTTGGAAAAGTATTTTTACTTCCAATAAAAAAGTACTGTTTTTTAAAAAAAAGTACTAAATAAAGTGAAAAACGATATTTTAAATCACCAATGACATATTTTCTCCTAAAATTCAAAAACTTAACATCAAAATAATAATAAATAGTGAATCCATAAAAAAATTACAAAAATCACAAAATGCTAAATAATTACTTCGAAAAAAATCACAGATTTAAAAAATTCAAAAATCATAGAAATTTAAACTACCTTTGTAGTTTTCACAAAAAAGCTCCTAATTCAAACCAAAATACTAAAAAAAACCTATATTGTGAACAACTGGGTTGTTTTGGCACATCGGGATTCCCCTTTTTAAAATATCTGAGCAAGATTAAATATTTATGCTATAAATTTACGTCATACATAATTAAGAAAGAATAAATAAATATTAAATACTTAAATATAGACATTTCTATTTAAAAAGACTTAGTTATATTTTTTAGTTTTTTATTTTTCAAGCATGAATGTTAAATATAAGCAGAAAAAAGAAATAAAAGTGTTTTTTTATTAATTTCTGTAAATCCGATGACCTTCAATCTGGTGCTCTGTACAAAAAAAGAGACAAAACCAAAAGTTGTTAAATATAAATTTTACAAGCACAAATTACAAAAAAGTACTGAAATGGAAAAAGTTGTACTTAAGTATTTCGGTAGTACGGAAAGTACTAGATCTAGTACTTAAGTACTGAAACGGCAACACTGCAAAATACCAATGGACAGTTACAGTGTTTTTCATTTTCATTTTTACTTTTTTTTTTTTAAATAATTGATCAATGTATTCGTCTTCGCTTGCATGGGTTGTTCGTAATTTCATAAAAGTTATCTTTGTGTGTGTTCTTATTGCGTTTACGTTTTTCGGCTGTGTTATCAATTATAGCACAATACACGGAAGCTAAATCTTGTGTGTCGCGTCTTTGATTATATGTGTTATGTGTATAAATTTGTAATGCTTCAATTGTGAGTCTTTAGTTGTAGTGTCTCTGTGTACCTAATATTTTAGCATTTTTGAGGTCTGGGAAATGTCCTACATCGTGAAAATGTTGTACCACGGCAGTTTTTGGGGATGTTAGAATTATCAGATTTCTTTAAATCGTTTTTATGGTTTTGTAAGCGTTTTTCCAGAAACTGTTTGGTGTGACCAACATAAGAAAGGTCGCACTTTGAGTTTGGTTCGCCGGCGCCTAGACACGGGATTTCATAAATTATATCAGTCTTTTTGTTTTAATACACGAATATTGAATACACATATAATAGTGAATAGTGAATACACTATTCAGACAAACATTGCTTTTATGTGCGATATGTATATTGTTGTTATAATTTCTGGTGATTTTAGTTACACTAAAAAAAATTTGCACGGTAAAATTCACAAAATCGTTTTGTAAAAGTGCTAACAAATTTTTTTTGTGAATTTGCCAAAAAATGCTAAACTTCATACAAAATTTTGTATAGTCTATTTGATTTTTTTAAATCTGAAAAAAAAATTGTAGACTAACCAATTATTTTTGTGATTTGGATTACAAATGTACAAAATCATAAACATTTCTTAATACAAATTTTTTTCATTCTTTTAACAAAAATATTGTTAAGGTTATATTGATTTTTTTAAATTTTAAGCCATATCTCACTTATCCATAACAAATTAAAATTCAATTGTACAAAATTTTGTACAATTTGGTCAACAGAAAAATGACATTCTACAATTTTTATTTTCAAACTTAATACGAATATTGTCGATTTTTTTTTAAACTTTACAAAGAGACTTATGCAATTTAAAAAAACAAACACATTTTTTACAAAAAAAAAACTCTGCTTTTACAAATGCTTTTATAAATTTTCATAAATTGAAATTATGTATAACCAAAATTGGTATTAAACAATTTCAGTTTCAATTTGGCTGTCTAAGTCTAGGTAAAAATTCGCAGATATTTTTTAAACTTGAGATTATTTAGCGATGTCTATGCATGATAAATAGTGATAGTGAAAATACATACACGCTAAATTTAGAAGACATATTCTATGCACAGGTGAGAATATTTACATATACATATTAATAGGCCACTTACCGATTGCGTAGATATTGGAATTGACTCTTAGAGATAATGGATGAACTGAATTGGATCAGATCCATAACATATTTCAAAACCTACGTAATCGGTGACAGCCAGCATAAAGTAAAAAGATATCACAACTTTTTCATTGTTTTTTTAGATTCTGAAATTGATTTTATAGTGCTACCCTAGTTGGGAAGCTTGGGCTGTGGTAATTGCGGTGGTAGTTTTATGTTCGCGAGTGTAAAACAAAATATCGATCTAAGTTGATCAATTTTATTAAAAATTAAGAACATAAAATTATCATCAGTTCTTGTTCGCATTTTGAATATAAAAGAGCAAAAGAATAATAAATGCTTTTTGATAAAATATTGTTTTTTTACAAACAAAATAAGGTTTAAAGTATTGAAGTGTTAAGAAAAATTCTGTGAATAAATAAATGTTTAAATTATATGTACAGTGTTATCATTATTATTAACAACACTTCAGTAATATAACTGCGTATTAATATGTTTTAAATGATGCAGATATTTCAAAATAAAAATATAACATAAAATAAATATAATAAAAATTATAAGATAATAAAAAATAAAAAAAAAATAAATGTTAGCTAAAAATTGTGTTTTATTTATTAACGAAGAACTAATAAATATAAACGACTGTTTTACAAAAAAAAGTAATTAAATCTATAAATGTCTTTTGTTGACCAAATAAACATATTTGTTATTTTTCTAAAACTTTTGTGTAAACAAAAATTAATTTTGAGAATTTTACAAAACATTTAATAAAATCAAAAATGTTTCGGACATTTTTACAATTTAATTTATAAAGCTTACAATCTTTTGCTGGATGTTAGTAAAAGAATTTGTAGTGTTTACAAATAATGTTTTGTATATCAACAATATTTATTGTTTTTTTTTTTTTTCAAATTAAAACAAATTCGTTGGTTGAAGCCTAATTATTTTATTTAGGATATTTTTTAAATCTTTTTAAGAGTTTTTCATTTGTATTCATTTTGTTATAGTTTTTACCATTTTCTGAAGATGATATAAATTATATCGAAACGTTAAAATAAATTTTATAAATAAAATAATTAGGCTTCAACCAACGAATTTGTTTTAATTTGAAAATTAAAATTACAGCCTACAAATATTTTTTAAAAAAATATTTATTGTAAAAATGTAAATTTAACAAAAAATTTTGTGTGTTGTATATTTATAAAAAAATTGTAGAACGTATGTAGAATTTGGTTAGTTTCACTTAGTTTTTTTTTTGAGTGTATTTGTTCTGAAACTCTTCAACATATGTTAGACTTCTAAACACTTTATTTGTACTATATGTTTTGTAATGAAGAGCTTCTCCATTGGCGAACCAATGAAGCGGCATAGCAGGCTGCGTACCTAGAGAGTATTAACGCCGTAACGACTAAAGCTCAGTCATCGTGGATTTGATAAATTAATACCTGCTGCTTCAACACAAATACAGAAATGTACGCAAATTACGTGAATAAACAGAAGTGGAAACAATACGATTGAAAAAATGAAACTCTGGCGACCCCTTTTGCGAAAGAACCACGATCAGCACGTCCAACCCCCACAATCATTCCCATACGCCCACACACTCACGCTGCATACACGCTCACATCCACCCACACACTCAGACAGCGAAGCAAGACAATGAAGCTCAAAGATCCACAGCAAGTACCGTAGATGGTAGTAATAAAAAATAAGTGGTATTACTGCCATCTGATCCATCTGGTACAGTTCGTAAACGGCTGCCATTGCTGGTAAACCGAGAATCAAATCTAAGAGCACGGGAGAACGTCACACGCTATATTGAAAGTCTTCTTTATTTATTTCCTTTTTCTTTATTAATAACATTTTCAAAAAAAAATTTTTTGAAACCATACGCAATCACCACAAATTACTACAAAAAAATTATTTGCAGCTCCAAAAAAAAAGAAGTTATAATTTATTTGTAAGTTCACTAACCATTTCAAAACAAATTCAATTTAAATACATGTAGATTACAGTTGGTTAATGTTTAATATGGTTAATAAAGATTAAACGTGAAAAGAATTTGTTTTTTTGTTTGGTTTTCAGATTATTTGGGATTGATTTTTTTTTAACTACGTAAATTATAAATTAATAAATTTAGGTAATATAATTTAATATAGTAAAAAAAAATGTATTTGGAAAACTAAATATTACCTCGGAGCAAAAATATTTCGATTAAAATCATTTCCAATTTAGACTGAATGTGTCTCGCTACACGCATCGCCAGCTCTCACACACACGCATCGACAAGCAAGCCCCCCATTCTATCACTTGTACATAGGGTTTCTCATTTCCCGTAGAAATTCAAATCCCGGGAAGCCGGGCCAAAAAGTGTTAAATTCCCGGGATCCCGGGTAATCCCGTGAAACGCTAAAAAGCTAAATTTTTCTAATTGGGTCGAGAAATGTAGTTGGGTAGAGAAATGTGTAAAATTAAAACAGCACAAAAAATGCGCTATTGATTTATAAATTTCCATTATTTTTAATGAGAAAAACTTCAAAAATTAAATAAAAAAGAATGCATAGAAACAAAACAAAAATAAATTTATAATACTAATTTTACCAATGGCGCCATCACTCAATTTTGTCCGAATTTTTGTGACGAAACGTCCTGCCACAGCAAAAGCTCTTTCCGATTTAATTGATGTCGGTGTGATAGTTATTAGTGCATTGTATAATCTAAATTATTTGTACTCTGCTTAGTTGCTTCAAAAATTACCAATTCTTTTGTGATGTTTTTAACGTCATATGATACATGTTCTGTGATACAAACAAACCAAAATCACAATAACAACGGTACTTCTCAGCACCATAAGACGAAAAATATTGGACCCTCAGTCCGTATTTTGCAATTGAACATTGAAAGCATTAGCAAACTGAACAATTAGAAAGAGTATTAAAGTTATTATTTCCATATCAACGATGTAATTCTGGCAGGAAACGCATGCAACAGATGAAGCGCAACTTACTTCTAGAGGAAAAATTGTTGGTTACAAACTAATTAGTGCTATTTACCATCAAACATATGGATCTGGCACGTATATTAAATCAGAAATCATGAACTGCACCCATTTACTTACACCAGACGGACAACGATATACATCTTATTGTTGTTGATATATCGATCACGAAGATTGTTAACGTAAACAAACACCTAAATACAGCGTGGCCAGCTGATACTCTACCATTATTTCACCACCCAGAAATATAGGTTGGTGACTTTAATAGTCATCACAATCAGTGGTCCTACTCAAATAACAATCCCAATGGCATACAACTAACTGATGGGACCAATCGATAACATGTTCCTGGTATATGATACGAAAGACATGAAAACCTAATTAGATTTGCTAGATGACCAAGTTATTACAATCCCGACCTCTGTTTTTCCATAAAAAACGAACACCGTAACCCTATTCCAATATCTAGGACTGTCTTACAAGGTTTGTAACGTTCTCAACATCGTCGAGTAATTTTTGAGGTAGGTATCCAAATCCCACACGTAAACTCTACTCCTCAACCTAGATGCAATTTTAACAAAGCTGACTGGGCTAAATATGGGTCGGAGTTGGATGCAGTGATTCACTAGATCCAGCCCATTCCTAAAAATTACGATAGGTTCGTTGGAGCCATCATTTCAACTGCAAAGAAATGCATCCCAAGAGACTTCCGGTGAAGAATACATTCCTGGTTGGAGTAGAGAGAGCAATATATTTATTATTTGAGGAGCGCCTTAGTAGTGGTGATGCAGACGTAGTTGATGACTTAATATTCTCACTGGACACCATGAGGAAACAAAAGTGGATTAACGCTGTTGAAAACATTGATTTTTCACATTCTAGTAGGGCAGCTTGGAGTCCTCTTCGGAAACTGGATAGCTCAAACTCAGTTACTCGTGCTAACAATGAAATAAATCCAGCCGACATTGCAAATCACATTGTAAACATGTCTCGTTCCTCTATTAATCGCCTTCAAAAGAAAACCATTAAACATAAATTAAGAGAAATGAAGCGCAAGTTTTAGGTAGATTTCTCAGAAAAATCTACCTATTTTAAGTTTTATTGGTTTTAATTTGTTGTGTTTATATGTGTCAAAAAAAAACATACAAAAAAACCATGACACCATCCATATGTGTCAAAAAAACATTTTTCAAATTTGAACAAAATTAATTACTACAAAGGGAAAAGAATTAAAAACTACTCGATTTTCGAGTGAGAAAATTTTTAATATCTTTGAAAAAAGTAGAAAAAAATGTTAATAAAAATTAGCGAGATATCCGGGATCCCAGGATGAAATCCCGGGAAAACGGGATGAAAATTTACCACCTGGATCCCGGGAAAACGGGATCCCGGGATCCCGTTTGAGAAACTCTACTTGTTCACCCTTTCACGCGCATTCACACTTATACGTTAGAAAAAGTAAATAAAATAAAACAAAATTCACTCACCCCATGATTATATCCTCCAAACTTCAAAGTCTTAAGGTCTTAGCCCTCCATCAACAGTGGGGATATTCACTAGGTAAAGTATTATTGGTACAACTGCATAAATTTTATATAAATGTTGCGTTGAAATAGGACTGTAGATGACTGTAGATGTTCCAAAAGTATTCCCAATTATTCAGCACACGTGAAGGTGATAATGTTGGTAAAACTTTATGTAATAATAACTGGTTTATGATCACGGAGAGTATAGGTATTAATAAAAAAAACTCGATGCGGATAACGGTAACCATTGACGTCGCCGGAAATACGTGATATGAATACAACATGTACCCAAAGTGTTCAGCGCACAGGATGTAGTTGTCGCGTGCGAGCAATTATTTAATGCACTACTAACTACCATCCAGATCACATTCACCATCCAGGTCACTTTCCTTTTTGCAGCAATTACTATCCCCGAATTATAACACTCTAACAATATATATGGAACTGTGATTTATAAATTTTTGTTTTTATTGGTTAACAGTTTATCACAGCTATTAGCAACCTAAGGTATCACAGATTTTTTTTTTTCAACTAGTCAATTACAGGTATGATTTAATTAACATTTTTACACAGAACTTAAACTATTGTTGGCTTCATATATAATTGACATTTAATCGATATACAGTTTATGACAGGACTTTGTTTTTGTTTTAAATTACAGATATGAATTAAACTACATTTTTACACCGAACTTAAACTATTATTTTTTTCATAAATAATTAACATTAAATCGGTACACAGTTAACAGTACTTTGGCTTTTTGGTTTGGCTATCACAGAATCTTGACTATTTCTTTTAATTACATATATCAGTTTCGTTTATTTTACTGTTAAACAGAATATCACCGGCTATTAGGTAAACTAATCAACTAACGTTTTATATACACAGTAAGGATTTTGGTTCAGAGTAACCGATCAACATAAAATAAATTAATATTACCTTAGGCTATCGTAATTTTAAATTTTTGTTTATCTCCATAATTTGGGTTTGCCTCTAGAAATTATCATCCTTTAGTTTTTGTTTGATTTATTTTAAAATGCCAGCAAAATTAACACACCACAAAACTAAATTATCGTAAAACGTCAAAAAAACAAACAGCTGTCTCATCAGATGAGAATCGAAATTGACTAAAAGAGACAAAAGACCATTGTAATCGTTGTTGTTGGCCCTGATATGGAGCCACGTATTACGTTAGCAACGACTTTTCAAAATTAAAAAAAGAACAAAGCCACAAAAATGCCTCGGGATAAGCTTTTTCCAGGACACAAATTTGACGTTGGGAATCTCAAATCAGAACTTTTCTCTAACCTATCATCCTACTTTAACACGGAAGATATAAACAAAAAACACAAAAAAATATATTTATATAAAAATAAAACAAAGAAAAGAAAACTTAGCTGGTATTTTCCTTGTTGAAAGTTGTTCGTAGAATATTTGGATACACAATTCTGTAGCTGTCCATAAAATGTAAAAGCTGTTCGTTTAAAAAAACAGCGGATATGCAATTTTCTTTATGATATCATCATTTCTGTTAACAACATCAGTCACATGTAACAGAACGTCAGCCTCTCGTCCATATAATACTTTGCTCACCACTAAACAAACCAATGTCAATGCAGCAAGTAAATATTTCCTTTCTGTACTCTTCCACTCTTTCACAATTTAAATTTTTTGATAGAACCCAGCATAGTAGTTGATATTTGATTTCAATCACTTCCTCGTTATTAAACCTGTCATCATTTAGATGTTCTAATGGTGGCACAGTTATTGTTGGATATATTGACACCTGTCCTTTAAGAATATAATCTTCATTTCTAAAATGAAACAATTTTCGTTTTAATTATGTATCGTGTTTATGTTGTAATACTATTCCAATGGGACAACAAGTAATTTCATCCACACAATCTAAAACACGGTTTTATAGTAAAGTTAATTTTTATTCTTTTATTTTTTTTCAACACAATTAACTGTTTTATTAAATTACATATATAGATATGTACATGTAAAAATTGAACTTTTATTATTTTTGAGAGAAAACATAAAGATGATGTTTTCAGTTTTTAATTTAAAAATCGAATGCATCTAAAAATTGATTGATCAACAAAAATGAAAAAATGTGATTTTTTCTTTGACATCTTCTAATGTCATCGTGTAATACTAAAGATTAAAACAAAATTGAGTAACGACATCTGTTCGTTAGAATTGAAATAAAATTGGGTACGTTCGTTTGTTTTTATAATTGTTATTCGAAGTTGAACTGACCGTTGGAAAATTTGAAATTATTATTATTGTAAAAATGATCCGAGACTATCGAAATAAACTTTTATTGAATTAGAAAAAGAAGATGAATTGGTTTTATTATTGTTTAGGCGAATATCACGGACGTTACACCATGAATTCAAGGTAAAAATCAAGATATTTACCCTTGAAATCACAAAAACGTAGTCACCCCCTCTACGTCAGAAACCACCGAACTACTTCCCACAACTAATCTGTATCTGGGATCGAGTTAACAATGGTGACCAACGTCAGGGTCGATGATCAATCTCAACACTTATGAAGGTCCTAGGAACTATCAGTGAGCGCAGAAACAGACCATCCATCCATCTAACGTCAGCACCATTGAAACCTCGATACAACCAGTAATATATGATGCTGAAGATGTGAACCCCAGAGACGACAACCAGCCAGAGGAACGACCCTACCTAACGAAAAGACATCATTCCCTGATGTCCTTCGCGTGATGGACTCCAAGATTCTTACCGCTCATATCTGTGCACTCATAAAGTACATTTCCAATCTTAGTCTTAATCATTGCAGGTAAGAACTTTGGAGCCAATTTTGCCGAGAATTTTTTGGTAGCGTCACTCAAATGATGTTGCCGTACAAACACACGTTGTTGTGGTTGAAAAGTCCGTAGTTTAGATCGCAGGTTATACTGATGTTGCGATTTCTTGAAAGCTGCTTTTAAATTTTCCTGAACCCGGTTCCTGAGCATAGTCAAATGATCAGAGCGTTCTAATTCCTCACCAGCATCTTCACCAAGCTGGTGTAGTGATCTCAACAATTGGTAAGTATTTCCGTCCGATATTGGATGTTGACCAAATAGTAAATAGTACGGTGAGTACTTGGTAGCTGAATGTACTGCGGCTCGCAGTGCATATGCGATTTCACCAATTTGTGAGTCCCACTTGGTATGTTGACCTTTTATGAACGCTCGAATTGCTGCTAGGACTGACCTATTGACACGCTCTGACGCGTTGCTTTGAGGACTATAGACACCGGTCCTAATGTGTTTAATGCCGAAATCTGACAAAAGATTTTGAAAGTTCCTACTAGTGAACTGTTTGCCATTGTCACTGTGCAGAAACTCTGGTACCCCATATGTAAGAAACACTTCATTCCTTAGAAAAGCATTCACCTTCGGTGAAGTTGCGTTTCTAAGTGGTTTCAGTAGTACAAACTTCGTAGCATGATCCAGAACTATCAATAACACCGTATTCCCAAGTGTAGAACGAGGGTACGGTCCCAAAAAATCTATATAGACTCTCTGCCATGGACGTGCTGTTTCGAATTGATATTGCATCGGAGGACGCAATATCTGATTCGTGGCTTTTGTTTGTTTACATGTGTCGCAGGACACAACATAGTTGTGTACCTGCGACGCCATGCCCGGCCAATAATAAAGACGTCGAAGTAATTCTAAAGTCTTTTTAACACCCCCATGAGCAGCAGTACTATCATCATGATGTTTCTGAATCATGCTGGAAGTCATCGGTTTTGGTACCCAGAGTTTCTACACAGGAACATCGTTGGGTATTGCATCAGGTCTTGGCTCAATACGTATGTATAGCTTATCATCCAAGACTTTGACTGAAGGAAAGTCCTTTGGTGATGATTGAACTTTAGCTATCATATCTGTATACTCTTTGTGCCGATAACCTTCATTGTCGATTTTAATTTCATTAATGTGATGTACTAATGCTTCCGTCAATTCTTCGTGTGTATCGTCATAAAGACGAGATAGAGCATCAGGGACTATATTTTGGGTACCTTTTTGGTGGACAATGGTAAAATCCATATGTTGGAGTTTTAGGCTCCACCTAGCCAGACGACCACTCAAGTCTTTCTGTGACATAAGCCACTTCAGACTTGAGTGATCAGTCACAATTGTGAATCGGTGACCCTCAACATAGCCCCTGAATTTCTTCACACTAAGAATTGCCGCAAGACATTCAAGCTCAGAAACCGAATAGTTTCTTTGAGCTTTATTAAGTTTTTTCGACATGAAGGCTATCGGACACTCTTGTCCGTCAGTATCAACCTGATACAACACACTACCTATCCCTGTCAGACTTGCATCGCATCTAATAAAGAACTCTTTATTATAGTCAGGGTTTACTAATACCGGTGCTGTAGTCAGCAATCGTTTTAAATTTTCGAAAGCAGCTTGCGCTTCTAATGTCCATTTCAATTTCCCCGAACTCTTCTTTAATAAATCTGTAATTGGTGATACAACGCTTGCATAACTTGGTATGAAACGTTGGTACCAACCAGCCATTCCCAATAGTCTACGTATTTGTTTTACTGTAGATGGAGCTGGATACTCTGCTACAGCTCTTACCTTGTCAGGGTCTGTTCGAAGACCATCTTCACCAACCAAAAATCCCAAGTATTTCACCTCTCTCAGAACAAATTTACTTTTCTTGAGGTTTATTGTTAACCCAGCCGCTCTTAACAATGAAGAGACTTTGGACAGCAATTCCATATGTTCCTGGAACGTGGAAGAGACTACCAATAGATCATCTAAATAAACAAAGACATTTTCGTGATATTGATGTGGTATCACTTTGTGCATTAGCCGACACATTGTCTGGGGAGCATTGCACAATCCAAAGGGCATAACCCGGAATTGATACAATGGACAACCAGGCACTGTGAAGGCTGTCTTGTCTCTAGATGCTTCTGCCAGAGGAATCTGCCAGAAAGCATCTTTGAGATCAATACTTGAAATGTACTTTGTGCTATTTAGACGACCTAGTAAGCCATCAATCAAGGGAAGTGGGTAAGCGTCCTTTTTAGTTAGTGAATTGACACGACGGCTATCAATACATAATCTGTTTTTACCAGATTCTTTTTGTACCAAAACCACTGGCGAGCACCAAGAACTGTTAGACTCTTCGATCACGCCCACTTGAAGCATTCGGTCAAGTTCGGCATAGACCTTTAGTTGAACAGCCGGCGATGTGGGATAGTGTCTCTGTTTAACAGGTGCACTATCACCAACATCGATGACATGTTCAACCAAAGAAGTCTTTCCGAGCCCAGACACTTCAAATGACGGGAAAGAATCCTTGATCATATCCAGTTCATGTTGCTGATCAGTGGTGAGGTTATGTGTATTAAAAGTTTGTAGCTCTGTGCGAGTCAGTTCACTAACAAAAGAAGGAACAATACCGAATTTCTCCCAGAAATCTATGCCCAGGTAGAGCTCTTCTCGTAATCCAGGGACTATATGGAACCGCATTGGTTTAGTGGAGCCATTCACAGTTATTAGAATTTCGATGTAACCCAAAATTTTTGTTGCAGTACCATCTGCCGTACGAATACACGAAGTGTACTTACGGTAAGTTGTACCTGCTGATTCCAATAATTCCAAGGAATTTCTTCCTAGTATAGTGATTGACGCTCCACTATCCAATAATCCTGAAATATTTTTGTTCAAAATCTTAATTGTTAGTCGCGGCCGAGGATCCTTTGTTTCTGAAAGGATGGATGAAATACATGCTTTACGAAATAATTTCCTCATCCTCCAATATCTGATGTTGCGTTCAAGACGTCTAAAATATGTGTGATGTAATGATGGGAAATTAAATGTACTAGGTGATTTTATTCTGTTTTCCTTGGTGGTGGATCGTTCTGCGTTCCTACATCTCTCGTCGATTTCTTCGGGCTCACTGGATGTTGAACCGAGGGTACCATCCCCGAAGCATGTACTCTCGGGCGGTAGTTTACCGACGGGTGACAATATGAACAATTTGCGTAAATAACGTCCGGTTTGTTACATTTCCAGCAGTGCAATTTTATCCGATTCTTAGAGCAATCAGGAGCTCGATGACCGTTAACTCCACATCTGAAACATACTATTGGTTGTCTGGATATTGATGGACCAGGTTGACTGTTGTCAGATGTTATGCTAGGTCGCTGCAATATCCGTCTCTGTGTTTAATCCACCGCTTCAATATACCCATGTTGTTCTGGTTCAGCATCCACCTCATAATCATCCATCTGCTGCAGCTCGCTAATTCTTAAATTTGATGTTCTGGTCAGAACTGGTGTGGACCACAAACGTTCAAACTTCTGACATAAAGTCCGAAGTTCATCAATAGAATGTATTGTTGCAGCCAGAGTAGCGTTTTTGAGCTCCACACTCAGTCCCTCCCGAGCAATCTCTAGCATTTCACGGTCAGCAAATGGACGTGCTAAGCGACGGTTTAACGAACCAATCTCCACTAGATACTCGTATACGCTCTCCTTTGAGTTTTGTTTGCGGTTCAGAAGAACGCGCAAGATCGCCTTATCATCAGTGAGCGAAGGTCTGTAGGAGTCCCTCCCTTAGCACTGGGTAAGTCACCACCTCATATTCATGAGTTAAATTCAAATAGTATCTGTCGACCGCTGCTTTCAGATACCGTGGTATGATAGACCTAAGGTCGTCCCATGACACACGGTCTCTTCTGGCAGCCGCCTTCACTCTATGAATAAACTCATGAACATCAGGAGAGTGACCATCCCCTGTGAAGGTTGGAACCCAATTTGAGTCATACCGACTCAAATTGTTCCCACGAACCCCTCGGTACTCCACTGGTGCTAACGCTGGAGCCGCGTCACGCCATACCTGAGGAGGTTGGTTGTATGGTGGTGGTGCTGTTAGTGGAGCTGGTGGATATATTGGTAGTGGTTGTACCAATGCTGGATTATTGTGTGTGTGTTCAGATGGGAGTGATGGACCCAATTGTGGTATTGCAAAGTCCTCGGCTCTCAAACCCGATTGCTGGAAATAAGCCGGTGGTGCTTGATCTGACCGTCTCTGTTGTTGCTGGTTTGGACGATTCAGACTATGTATTGTTTCCGATATTGGCCGTACTGGGATCGGTGTGGATCTCTCATCTGGTTGAAAGGCAGGTGAAGCAGAAGGAGCAGATGACACTCCTGGTTTACTCTGCATAATTGGACGTGTTGATAATGATCCTATTATACTCCAAGCGCGTGACAATTGTGAGATAGCGTAGGTGCGGGCTTCTTGCAAGTCATTGCGAGGACCCAACCTATTCATCCTACCCGTATAATGTAACACTCGATTCGCCAAACCATCCAAGAGGGTCTGATCAATCGGTGACTGAAGTCGTCGTACTTGATTTAAAATAAGTTGTGCTGCCTGCACCACCATTTGAGATTCCTCTATCAAATCTCTCGCATGAGACACTGTTATTGGAACTGACCCATGATCTACATGGTTTCGCAGTTCCTCTGCCCAATCGGCCCCTCCGAAGTTCACACCCCGAACCAAACATTCGACCAGTAGTTCGCTGGGTTCCAGACCATAGAACGGATGGTCAACGTCTATTTGGTTTGACATTTTGATGGTAAAACCCGTAAAATTATTGACTCGCAAACGACAACAATGTAAAAACCAATTCCCCAAAAAAAAATGTAGTTAGTACGATGGAAAAAAAAATGAAAAACGCAGAAACGGAAAAAAAACAACGAACGCCCAATTCAAAAAAAAAAACCACAAAAAATATTGTAAAAACCAAATTTACTAAAAGATCGAACGAACTTATGGTTGCACTCAATGTTACTTCACCTTTCACAAAAATTCCTAAAATATTGTATATGTAAAATATAATTTATTTATTTAATTTCAGATATGCTGAAATTCAAAATGATAAGTACCTAAAATTATTTATTGACGATAGCACCCCTAGGGGAAAATATTTATTTATTTAAATTTAAAAAATAAAAATATTTAAAAAAAAATGCTTATTTATTGGATGCACCGTCTTACCTTCAGAATATTTATTTATTTTTTAAAAAAAAATAAAAAATATTTATTTAAGTCTTGATGTATTTGCTTATTTAAGAAAATTTGTATTTACTTAAAATTATTTATTCCTAAAAATTTAATTTATTTAATAAAAATTTTTATTTATTTATTCTCAAAAATTTATTGTTTTGATTTAATTTATTTTTTTATTTAATATAAGATAAGAGATTCCCAAATTCAGATTCGTCTGGAGACAACATAAAAGTAAGTATGGTTACAATATCCATTTTATTTAGTATTTGAATTATCGCGTTCGCGAGCCCACTCCAACAATGCATGTGAGAACCGACTAGAAAAGCCCCTAACGACCAGATTCTACAGACCAGTTTCTCCCCAACCTAACAAAAACAATCGCAACTGTCACGATTAGACCCTAGGCCCATTTCTACTGACCCAGCTGCGGTTGTTCTACCTAAAAATAAATTATCATTAAACTAATGCCAAAGTCAAAGAAAGCTCTCGAACACCAGACTTCAAACCCTAAACTCCATGAAAACTGTCTATTGCAAGCTAAATGAAAAAATGGAAAATATTGTTGAAGTTGTGTGAGGTGAGCTTCGATCTTGATAAAAAAATAAATTGGTTCTCCTCTTCATTTCGTTAAAGAAGCTTCTGTGCAGGGAATGGTACTACTGGTTTGTACCTAAGTCCAGACCAGCAGTAGTCATTCCCTTATCACCAGAAAACTCCTTCTGAAATGAAGAGAAGAAACCAATGAACTTCAATCGCATGTCCATAATGGACAGAGGCGATCTAAGACATAATTATGTTAAGGGGATAAGCCCCATGGATGGCTTGTTAGGCCTACCGCTGGAAAGATTTATTAATTACACACTTGTAATCATTATACAACAACAAAAAAAAATTAACAACCAAAAAAAAAACATTCAATTAATTCTAACAAACGCTCAACTGTAGTGGAATGTACAATATTTTCATCGAAATTAAAAATAGTTCGAATCTACCACAACCAAAACAAGATTTCCACCGATTATAGCCATTAGTGGTAAAGGAATTAAAATCATGTATGTATTTCACGCAGGCCAAAATGCATCGTTAAAACGAGCATCAGATTCGAGATCTAATTTATTAATGTATAAATATTTGCCACCGCTACACACAAAAAGTTCAAATGGCCAAATCGTTTCATCGGTTTGGTTTCTAAATTTCGTCTCGCCAAGAAATAAAATATTTCGATCTTGTAACATAACATTCTACTCAAACCACTACAACCGCTTCCTATATACAAAATATGTACAAATATGTACAATTCTACAACAATTAACCTACTATATACAACTATTTAAACCTAAAACTTCAATAGTACCACCAAAAAAAAATTCATAAAAAAAAATGTGGACCCAAATCGGTTTTTTTTTCAAATACAAAAAAAAATACATCTCAAATATGCACACAATTTCCCGGGGCCACTTGTGGTCCCAACCACCGTCGAGGGTTCTCCTTCCTGTGGTTGGATTCGAAGATGGCGCTCTCCTCAACCAATGTCTTCGCATAAGCGTGCATGACTGAAGAGAACTCCACCTCCTCTTCCAACCACGCCGCCTTCTGTACCTTCCTCCTGCTCTTTTTCTCTCTCCACCTTCTCCTGTCCCTCTCCAGCCTCCCTAGCCGATATGTCTCTCGCGCATCCATCACTTCATTCGCTATCTCCTTTATCAATTCATCAATCATCTCTTCACACTGCTCATTCATTATATCATTCATCCATTCCACAAACGTTGCCTTTCTCCTCTCATTCATCTCATTCACTCCCTCCACTCCATCCACCAAGTCATTCACTTCCTCAGCTACCACTTCTCCTACCAACTCCTCATTCACAATCTCACTTATTATTACATCCATCATCAGTTCATACTGCTCATACATTATATCATTCATCAATTCCAAATATATTTCATTCCTTTTCTCATTCAGTTCTGCCTTCATTTTTTCCTTCTCCCTCTCATTCACCACATTCATTACTAAACTTACAATCTCATGCATCACTTCATGCACCTCATTCACCCCTGGCCCGACCGCTGCCTGACCCAACTCTCCTGGCCCCGGACGACGTTTGCTCCTAAACGACGAGCCAAAATTCCTGACTGTGTGCATTGTAATCGAAGTATTGTAAACTAAATTGAGTATACGAAATATACTGCTGATCTAAATAATTGAAATAATTACTATTGCTGAACTAATTTATTTATTTATTCAGAATTAAATGTACATGAGCAACATTTAACAGTCATTTGAATTCGTTATTACAACACCCATTGAATTCTCAAAAATTCCTTTTAAATTTATTTCATACAGCATACAGCATCCTAAGTACTTATAGAATGTTTTGTTGTTTATCAAATAGTGAAAATTTTTTTAAAAAAATTATTAGAATTAATGACACAATTCCAACAATAACAGCAATATTTAATATATTTAGTTATAAAAAAACTTGTAAATCCAAAAAAAACTGGTTTTATCTAAACCACTGAAACAAAAAAAACCATACTGGTTTTTTTCCCACCAAAAATTAAAATACCAATCCAGGACTAGTTGGCAACACCCAAACCGGTTGACAACGCCCTGAAGAAAAGCAAAAAAAATTATATTTTCGCGCCGACAATAAGCTCCTATTCATCCAATAAAACTAAAAATTAATCTAAAGTGTCCCTTTAGTTTCGGCCCACGTATTGTAATCGTTGTTGTTGGCCCTGATACGGAGCCACGTATTACGTTAGCAACGACTTTTCAAAATTAAAAAAAGAACAAAGCCACAAAAATGCCTCGGGATAAGCTTTTTCCAGGACACAAATTTGACGTTGGGAATCTCAAATCAGAACTTTTCTCTAACCTATCATCCTACTTTAACACGGAAGATATAAACAAAAAACACAAAAAAATATATTTATATAAAAATAAAACAAAGAAAAGAAAACTTAGCTGGTATTTTCCTTGTTGAAAGTTGTTCGTAGAATATTTGGATACACAATTCTGTAGCTGTCCATAAAATGTAAAAGCTGTTCGTTTAAAAAAACAGCGGATATGCAATTTTCTTTATGATATCATCATTTCTGTTAACAACATCAGTCACATGTAACAGAACGTCAGCCTCTCGTCCATATAATACTTTGCTCACTACTAAACAAACCAATGTCAATGCAGCAAGTAAATATTTCCTTTCTGTACTCTTCCACTCTTTCACAATTTAAATTTTTTGATAGAACCCAGCATAGTAGTTGATATTTGATTTCAATCACTTCCTCGTTATTAAACCTCTCATCATTTAGATGTTCTAATGGTGGCACAGTTATTGTTGGATATATTGACACCTGTCCTTTAAGAATATAATCTTCATTTCTAAAATGAAACAATTTTCGTTTTAATTATGTATCGTGTTTATGTTGTAATACTATTCCAATGGGACAACAAGTAATTTCATCCACACAATCTAAAACACGGTTTTATAGTAAAGTTAATTTTTATTCTTTTATTTTTTTTCAACACAATTAACTGTTTTATTAAATTACATATATAGATATGTACATGTAAAAATTGAACTTTTATTATTTTTGAGAGAAAACATAAAGATGATGTTTTCAGTTTTTAATTTAAAAATCGAATGCATCTAAAAATTGATTGATCAACAAAAATGAAAAAATGTGATTTTTTCTTTGACATCTTCTAATGTCATCGTGTAATACTAAAGATTAAAACAAAATTGAGTAACGACATCTGTTCGTTAGAATTGAAATAAAATTGGGTACGTTCGTTTGTTTTTATAATTGTTATTCGAAGTTGAACTGACCGTTGGAAAATTTGAAATTATTATTATTGTAAAAATGATCCGAGACTATGGAAATAAACTTTTATTGAATTAGAAAAAGAAGATGAATTGGTTTTATTATTGTTTAGGCGAATATCACGGACGTTACACCATATATTCATCTCTTATATAGGAATTTAATATCGAAAATTGTGCTACAAAATTTTTTGAAGGGGAAATCTTAGTACATTTTCCGTTAAAAAAATACTGAGTGTTATTTTGTAATACATAAAATTGTAAGATAATTTCACGAAATAAGTTATTTCCAACGTATTTGGAAGAAATATCAATATATTAGAATGGATTAAACGTATGTTCAACCGATCTTATGATGATTACGTAATATGAAATAATAACTTACAACCGTATTACAGTAAAATTTAGAGTTATAACGGAAAGAGAAAATTGATAAAAATACCCATATAAGAAACATAATATGTTTTGAAGACAATTGCCAAACCGATTGTAGGACAACAATTTTTAGATAGTAAAACGATTGGACAAATATGCACAGCTATTGGAGGTTTGAAAATATTTAGAGCAATTACGGTTAGTGACCCGGAGAATTCAAATTTATGTAGTATGGTGAAGTAATGCTGGTGAAAACGCAGTGTGAACCAATAATAGGGGATTGTAAAATGAATTATTAATGTCAATGGTATTGTGTTAAAAGGGAATATGTGTAACGGAAACTATACGAAAAATATGACTATAAATTACGGATGAACGAAAAATTGTTGTGAACTGCGCGTGATATAAAAAAAATGATATATAAGGAAATAGAAACTACATGAATCTGTGACTAACTGCTCTACGTCATCACATCCCAGGCTACATAACAGTTTGTTGTGAAATCGTTTCGCTTGGTGTAGTATTTTTAACTTGTCTCAGATTTTGTCGGACTGCGTTGATCGCTTTTTTATAAGTCTATTCGGGTAATCATTCTCTTGTAAAAGTTGGTATAGAAGGGTGATGTTCTTTTTATGATAACACGTCGAATTTAACATCAGTACTCGGTATACTAAGTTCTGTGCTGAGTTCAATTTCTGCTTTATAGGATGGTTCGAAAAATAATTCAGTAATCGATTAGATGCCTCTTTCTTTCTGTACCAATCGGTATTTAACTTCCAGTGAGTCACGTATTACCAAACGTCACAACAAAAATTTTGTATTCAACATAATAAAACAAAATAAGGAATATATTGATGTTGTTTTATTAAATGTCATTAATTTGTAGACCGAGAAGCCCATTTTCCTAACGAGTAAAAACAAATAAAACTCTATGTCTATTCAAAAAATAAATTACAACTCGCTGTTATTTTTTCTGTTTAAGGAGCAAAAAACTTTAGATAAAATCAGGTTTTCGCCTATACTTATTTCAGTTTTGATTTTCCAAAAAAAATAAAATAAAAGTTGTAAATCTTAAAAAAATACATCGGATTTCTTTTTTTTTTTCGGCGTTCATGCTCCGTGTAGGAGCGTTGTCAGGCTAATCAGCTTTGAATATTCACCACGGTCATTCGCAACAGCGACATAATTACCATGGCAGCCGATCTTTTTAAGGTCGTTTATAACGTCAGTCTTCTATTGTAGTCGTGGTCTACCTCGCGGTCGCCCACTCCCTGGGGTACTAACGTACATTTTTCTAATCATTCCAGACTGTGAATCGGCTCGGCTCGTATAGAACATGCCCAAGCCATGCAATCCTATTAGAACGGATACAACTTATTGTATCAGGACCCTCAAGAAGGTCTCTGATCTCAAAGTTATATCGGGTTCTATACTCTCCATCGTCTGTCTTAAGTGGACCAAAAATGTAGCGTAGGATCGTACTCTCAGATACAGATAAATGCGATTCGTCATTTTGTATGAGGGTCCACGTTTGTGACCCATACATCACAACCGGTCTAATCAATGTCTTGTATAACTTGTGCTTGGTGTTAGTTGATACACTCAGAAAATAAATTTGATAAAAATTTTGAAAAAATGTATTTGAATTGACAACTAGCATTTTCACCACAAAAATCTGTAATTTCAAAAGAAAAGGTCCAAGCGGCACGTATATCCGCTAGAAATAAGTAGATTTCGAGATCAGACAGTTTTGTGTGCCAGTAGAATCTGATGTATCAGATTAGTTTAAACAAAACAAACTAATTTCAAACAGATATCGAACAAATTTTAAAAAGATAATTAGCTACCTACAAGCAAAATTATATCTATCCAATTTTGCAACAAACAAATATCAAATCTACCACAGAACATGTGTGTGACAATTTATGACACAAACCTACTCTATATCATATGTCGTGCAATTATTGCAAAATATCAAAATAGTTTATTTCTAAGAAAAAAAATTAATTTCTTCTATTCAAATCTTTTATTTTTTTGACTGTTATAAGGTTGACATTGACTGTTATAAGGTTTTTGGAAATTGTAGTTGGGGATTGTTGCAAACTTTTTTGTTGAAGCCAACAAGTCAAAAACTTCTAACTGCAGAGGTTTATATTTATAAGAAACGAATTAAAATGTTTCCACAGATTTTAAATTTGTGAAGATTTTAACAATATTAGTATCCAAACGGCCGTTATAACGGATTTAAAAAACCACTTTTTTTCTAGTATAAAGCCTATAGTTCCTTAACCATGTGTCAGATTTTTCTGATTTATGAATTTGTCCAAGATATTAATAAAACACACATTTTAACAAAGGTTTTTTGATCTGGCTCCACAAATGCAACCATGAGAGCGCCGGTTGATTCAAACACATTTGGTGTTTTACCAGCTTTTTTGTTGGAGCCGCTCACTCAGAAACCTCCAATTGCAGAGGTCTTTTTTTTGAAAGAAACTGATTAAAAAGGTTTCAAAAATTCTAAATTTATGAAGTTTTTAAAAATATTAGAATCCAAACGGCCGTTATAACGGATCTAAAAAACAGAGTTTTTTTCTAGTATAAAGCTTCTAGTTTCTTAACCATGTGTTGGATTGGGTTGATTTACGAACTTGTCCAAGATATTAATAAAACGCACATTTTTAGAAAAGGTTTTTTGATCTGGACTTATAAATGCGACCGTAAGAGTGCCGGTTGTTTAAAAAAAAATTTTTTTTTGCAAATTTTTTTGTTGGAGCCGCTCACTCACGAACCTCTAACTGCAGAGGTCTATTTTTAAAATAAATTGATAAATAAGATTTCAAAGATTTTAAATTTGAAAAATTTTTTGAAATATTAGTATCCACACGGCCGTTATAACGGTTTTAAAAAATCAATTTTTTTTCAGAAAAAAGCCTCTAGTTTCTTAACCACGTGTCGGATTTTGCTGACTCACAAACTTGTCCAAGATATTAATAAAACACACAAGTACAGAAAATTTTTTTGATCTACCTCAACAAATGCGACCGTGAGAGTGCCGGTCGTTTTCGTTATATCTCATATCGTTTATATATATATATATATATATATATATATATATATATATATATATATATATATATATATATATATATATATATATATATATATATCAGTGGCGTGCAGTGGGTTTCGATAGACGGCAAGCAGATTATATAAAAAAATCAGAACATTATTCAATTTATCGCCACATGGTAGTTCTTTCATTGTATTGATTGCATAACGTGATAAGGCTTTGGCAGATCAGTCTGCACTAATATATGTAAAGGCTAAGCTTCTTTCAAAAACTTCTTCTGTTTTTGTTACAAATCGTCCTATTGTTGACAGCTGCGACTTATAAGATATATCTGATGTTTCATCAAGAAGTATGGCAATAAATAAACAATCTTTGATTTCGAGAAAATTTGAGTTTTTTAGATCAACACATATTGATTCACTCAAATCATTTTGTATACGATTGAAAATGCCTAAAAATACTTTGGATTCCTATAAAAATGTGTGAAATTCTTGATCATATATTGATAACACTTTCAACATTATAACACTACTGAGTAATTTGAAAAAATTGATTGATTAATATAATATGGCTTTGTGTTTACTAACGGCTTTAAAAAAATTATTTAAATTATGATGACCATCGTAAGTTTAAATACCCTTTTCTTTAGAAAATAAAATAAACATTTCATAAAAAATGAAACAGACCTCAGAAACAACAAAAGAGGCACAAAAAAGTGAAAAAATCTCAATTGTGGCTTTTAGAGACAGAAATCTGAAATACATATAAAATGATTAATTTAATTTAATTATGTCTAACTACAGAAAATTACACTTTTCAACAAAGATGTTATATTATAAAACTTATATTTTATTATAACTATTGTAGTTTTTGTAATAGTTATTATATTGTAAGATTTATTTCTACGACAAAACTGTTGGAAATCGATGCCAAGCAAGAGATGTCAATGATGGTACCGGCTTCGAACATTTTGTTTTGAAAATAAATTTCAAAATATAAAAGCTATTATGAAAAAATAACTTTTACAATATAATATCTTTGTTTAAAAGCGTAATTTTTTGTATGTAACTAAATATAATTAAATTAAATTAATCAAAATTTATACGTATTTTTGTCTCTAAAAGGCACAATTGAGTTATTTTTCACTTTTTTGTGCCTCTTTTGTTTTTTCTGAAGTCGGTTTTATTTTTTTAAAAAAGTTTATTTTTTTTTCATTTTGTTTTGTGTAGTCATAAAATCAAAAGGCGGGGATATTTTCTGTCATAGAAAGGAATTTAGGACCATTTCGGCATCTAAATCAATTAAATACAACTCAAACCGTCCAAATAGGTTAAAAGCTGTTTCAAAGAAATCGGTAAAATACATTAAAAATATAGTTTTTTTCAATTTCCTGAACAACGACCGTTTTACACGTAATATAAAAAATATGGGACCACTTTGGCATCTATCTTAATAGAATACATTTAAACCATCCAAATCGAGTGAGCTATTTTCGAGAAATCGGCGAAAATACATAAAAAAATATAGTTTTTCCGAATTTTCTGAAAATAGTACATTTTGCTACAAGAGATGAAAACGCTGCTTTTTCGTGAGTGAAAATTTGTTCACGAGAACAGTTAACGTCCAGTGGGACAATTTCACGAACGTAAAATATTTTTATCTCGCGTAGGAAATACACTTTTTTCTATGATAGTAAATATATAAACGATATTTGTTAGAATTTATTAAATTAGAAATCGACAAAATAACATTCAAAAGTCATATTCTATTTTTAAATATGGTTACTTTGTTTTAAAATTATATGAAAATACCATAGCAACTACAATTTGTTATTCTTTTTACACTAGAGGAAAAAAAACCTCACAGGGGATTAATCCTGCTTGAAAATAAACTTTTCCTCTGCTATCATAGAAAACGGTATTTTTCACGTCATAAAAAATTAGACCACTTGGGAGTCTACCTTAACAGAATACAATTTAAATCACTCAAATCGAATGAGCCGTTTTCAAGAAACATACATAAAAAACCTTCAATGAAAGATCCAATAATTTCATCATTTAAATCACTGGAAACAATATTATTTAATGGTTGCACCATTTTTATAAACGAAATATTGCACCCATCAAAACTATAAATTAATAATGTTATTAATTTTAATAACACAACCAATAGATTGAAAATCATTTCAATTTTATCAGGAAAAAACTAACAAACATTTTTCTTCATACTACAAAACTAAAAAACATGTGTTACAAAATGTACACCAAATGTAAAATGACAAAAGGAAAGGAAAGAAAAAACTTTACAAGCAGAATTATCTTCTGCTTATTTTCACACATTTTATTGGAACTTTAATTGTTTGTTTTTCAATACAACTTCTAAAGGAGCCTGTAAACGAGCAACTTTTTACGGCAATGTGTGGCCGGGCAATATTGCCCAAATTCAAAAACATTCCCGGCAATTTTTTCGTATTGCCCGGCAATATATTTGTATAGCTCGGCAATATTGCCGGTATTGCAACTAATGGCTGTTGATTTTTTTCATCGATCGAAAATATTAAACATTGCCCGGCAACTATTTCGATTTTTGTTGTTGTTTTTCGTTGAAATTGAATTAAGTTCGTTTTGAAGATTTGTAAATAGGTGTCATTAAAAATTTGGTTTAATTAAATGGCAGGTAAAATAAAATATTTGCATTTGGGTATTGTTTTTGGTGTTTTAGAATAAGAAAAAAAAAGGATTTTATTTCTTTTCAGATATTATGGTTAATTAATAATTGATGGAAGGTGGGTAAAGAATAATTTTTTGTTGTTGTAATGATTGTAATTTTGTTTTGAGAATGATTGAAATTATTTTTGTTTATAAATCGTTTAGTGTTTTGGTATTTTGAATGGAGAATAAATTTGATGGTTTTTTAATAAATTAGTAAGCCTTCTACAATTAGCTGAAAATCATTTCAGTTTGATCACTGGATTGTTAATGTATAAAAACTCCAAAGTTTTAATTTGGAGATGTTTTTTGTGACAAAGTTTTTCAGTTTGATCACTGGATTGTTAATGTATAAAAACTCCAAAGTTTTAATTTGGAGATGTTTTTTGTGACAATTAAGCTTAAGTACATATTGGAAATCACTTGAATTTCGCAATTCGAAATCATTTTTCATTTTTCCCTTGGAAAAACTTCTGTAGAAAAATGCGTGCGTCGTGCCGAAATTCGATCTCACACTCATTAGAGACACCTGTTCAAAGCCTGTGTGTCTTATACACTTAGCCACAGCGGCGATGACGAACCATATTTTAATTTTCATCTTTAGATGATTTCTAAATGACACAAGAGGATTTGCAACTCCAAGATTAACTCAAAAAGTTTCCTTGAGTTGGTAACGTTAGAATGACCGTCTTGAGAATGACAAACTAAAGGACTTTTGATGATGAAGGACTACGCTTTCAAAAACAATCTAGAGCTTCTCAAGTGCGTTAACTTAAAAATTCGAGTCATTTTAGGTCAGGGCAAGAGAAAAGTAGGTGGGTTCGAGAGTTTCTTATATTAAGTGAATTTTCATGATTTATAGACTATAAAGGTTTAAAATGAATAAAATCTCTGTTCTTCGAGATTTATATCATTGCCTAGCAGTTAACCTCGCCGCCTATTATTTAGGTTTGTTTAACAAATAACATGGGGAAGGGGGCATTGAATGATCCAGCTCCGTTTAGAGCAAAATTAATTGTGCTACTTTAGAGGAGCCAATAACATTGACATGGTCTAAAATTATGGGTAAGGATATTACCTCGCAAGAAACGAAGTGATTTACTTTACAAGGAAGCAGAGGCTCCCTCATATTGGCTCCATCGCTCCGACGGGGAGCGGCATTGTACTTGCAGATCAAGCAAAATACTTATAGGTATAGAAACTCAGTTGGAAACCAAATATCAGAGAAAGAGAAAATAAGCTACGGTAGCAATATATACTCATGTATAAAAATCATGGGGAAAAAAGGGTCTTGCACTGCACCTTTGCCAATGACTTTACATCTCTGTACGGTGTGATCATTTGGTGAACTGCACTGTCCAGTGCTACAACGCCAATTCAAACGAAGAAGTTTATTCTACATTTTCTACCCCTTAGTCTTTCCATTTCTTGAGATAACACTCGTACTATACCATCATTGCTAGCTTAGTGTCAAATTTGAATTCCAAATTTGGTAAGCCAGAACTGGTGCAGAGCTCAATCTTTTTTGAAGTTCCACTAACGCATCTTCTTACTTTTTCGTTCATTCAAATGCTTTATCCGTCCTTGTTAGCCTATGGAGCTCTTTGCAATATTTGCATATGCTGATACATAACATTGGTAGGAAATGAACAATCCTAGATAACTGCAATCCTGGACCACTGTTCATGTAAATTCTTGGGTCTTGGCCATTCTTGTACTGCTGTGATCTTTTTCGGATCTATGTGTTCACCATTTGTTGTCACTCTACGCCCCAAGTATAATACTTTCTCTCCAAACAGTGTACATTTCTTTGGACTTAATATGAGTCCTGTCCTTACATTCCTTTGGACTTAATTTAAGCCCATGACCCTTACAATTATGTTGTCAAATTACCCAAGACACGTTCCATTAAACTTTCAAGTGCTGCTGGGACTCAGTACGAATCGAATTGCAAAACATTAAATTCCCATAACCCATCTACCCATACTACACGCTGTCAATTATCGCTCCCCTCCCTGCACTTCTACCTGCGACTAACCACTTTGCAGATCTACTGTTGACAACATTTGGACCTGCAAATGTTTCCAGGGTATCATCAATTCGAGGTAATGGGTATTTAATTTTTTGTTGCTGCATTCAATTTTCTGTAGTCAATGCAGAAATTGCAGAAATTTTGGGTAGCGAAAATCTGAAATTCTACGTCCACGCCATGCTACCTGAGTAGCGCTGACAGAATCAGGTTGGTGTAGTTGAAAGGGGCAGAGTAAATATTGCTTATACTCAATAATACTGCACCATGGCGAGTCATTGGCGCCATAAAACCAATGCAACTCAAGCGTCTGTTCTCCATGTTAGAGGCGGCTTGGAGCGGGCGTCTGTTTTGGATTAAGCGATTCACTATATAAACGCGTAACAAGCGTCTGTTCTGCATGTTAGGGGTGGTTTGGAGCGGGCGTCTGTTTTTGATCAAGCGGCTCGCTATATAAAAGTGTAAAAAGGTTGTTTCTGGTGACCTAAAGATGCAAAACGAACCCATTCACGAAAATTTGGGTTGGGCGAAGGACTAACACCTCAATTCACTAAAAAATTATTTATCATGAATGTACACTGTACACGACCTCGGATTATCTCCGACTCATTTAAAGAACGACCTCGGAAACTATACCCGGACTACGATTTAAAAATGGGAACCTGGAATGTGCTAGGCCTTAGAAGACCAGGAGATCTACTAAAACTTACAAACAAAATCGATAGCTACACACTAGATATAGTGGCATTACAAGAACTAAGGTGGCCAGGGAGTGAAATCCACGAAACAGCCAGGGGATACACTCCCTACTATTACGGTCATGAAAACGGAGGAGAATTTGGAGTTGGCTTTCTCATACATCGTCACGTGAGTCAACATGTTATCGACTTTTGCCCAATTAATATGCACAATGAGAATCCGCACGCAAAAATTTTATGTAACGATCATCAATGTGCACCTACTGAAGACAAAGCAGTTGACGTTAAAGACCTGTTCTTTCTAGAACTCGAAGAAGTCATCAATAACATCCCACGGCACGATATAAAAATCGTGGTAGGTTACTTCAATGCTCAAATTGGTAGAAGTTCAGAACTTATAAACACATATCGGCCCTAACAGCCTGAGCTGAGCTGAGTATGATGTGTGATCTAGTAATATCTAACACTTTCTTCCCTCATGAGAGAATTCACAAGGCAACGTGGAAATCAAATGACGGAAGAACGGAGAATCAAATCGATCACGTCATGATTTCTAAGAGACACTCTACAAGTGTAACTGTCGTTCGATCATATAGAGGTGCTGACATGGACACCGATCATATGCTTGTCATCTTTAAGTACAAGTGCAAGTTACTATCTACATTTAATAGACAAGCAAAAAAGACCGTGCGCTGGAATGTCGAAGCATTTAAACACCTGGAAACACTGAATAGATATCAGGAAATTGTAGCGCAAAGCATAAAAGAGCATGACATCCCGCTTGAGATGCCATTAAACATAAAAGAAGAATGGCAAACGCTTCAATCAACCATCATATCCGCAGCACAAACTACAATCGGAAAACGGCCACCGAAATCACGTAACGAATGGTTTGATGACGAGTGCCGCAAAAGCGTTGAGCAAAACAAAAACTGCGAGAAAAATGGTTAACAAGGAACACCCGAAGCACCCAAACTGATCGTATATGCACCAGAAAAGCTTCAGCAAAACCCCTACGGAAAAAGAAACGCGAGCACATGAAGAGCTGCATCGAAAACATCAACCAACATGCGGTCAATGAAAATTCGAAAGACGGCTTTGCCAGTTCGTGAAATCTGACAAAAGATTTTCACCCAAGATCTACAGCCATCAAAAATGGAAACAACGAGCTTACAAAAAGTGAATATGATGTGCTGTCAGTGTGGCGATCCCACTTTCAAGACCTACTGAATAGGACGAATGAATTTCATCCTATTAGAGCAATTGCTCCGTCAAGTGAGGAGATTTTTGCCCCTTACCCGACAATAGAAGAAGTGGAAGCTGCCATCAAAAAATTAAAAAATGGTAAATCACCAGGTATCGATGGATTCCCTGCAGAACTATTTAAAAATGGAGGATGGAGCACCTCTGCTCTCACGTATATATGATCTGATTCTCGCAATCTGGGACCAAGGAGATCTACCTGCTGGATGGAAAACAGCTCTCATTGTTCCGCTACATAAAAAAGGTGACAGCCTAAAGTCTGCGAATTATCGTGGCATCGCACTGTTGAGCACTGCATATAAAATACTAGCTAATGTCGTATGAAACTGCATATTTAGCAAATCTATTCAAATTCTTGGCTATGCAGATGATATTGCACTTCTCGGACGTAGACCAAGCGATGCTAAGGATAGTCTCTCTTAGCTTGAAAGAAATGCTAAACGACTTCAACACCGGCAAGATTAAACTTTTAACAACATCGACGAACATACCTCCCGGCAATCTGAATACTGGCGACTATGAAGTAAAACTTGTAGAAAACTTTAAATACCTCGGGTCTGTAATAACACGGTCAAATGACATGCAGGCAGATATCAAAGCCCGTGTCTCTGCCGCATACAGAGCTTTTTACGCATACTTAACACTTTTGCGATCAAAACATCTTTCGCAGTCGTGCAAACTAACACTTTACAAAGCATTAATCTGACCTGCGCTTACCTTTGGAAGTGAAAGCTGGACACTGACTTCCTCAGATTGTAGAATTCGAGAGGATACGAACAATTTATGGTCCATGTAAAGTTGCTGAAAATCAGTATAGAATCCGAATGAATCATGAAAGCTCTATGAACTATCCGATTTTAATATAAGGTGTTGTGTTATATAGGAATAACAATATGTGTCAGAACAACACATACGTTGATCCCATTAAAGACATAGGTCGCACAACAACATGCGTTCGGAGGTTTTAATAAACCCCTTTTTTATTTTTGTGTGGATTGAACGTCCTCGAAACTATCGATTCGGGTAAAGCATTCCATTTGTACGATGAACGAAGAAAGAAGTGCCTTTGCATTTTGTTACTACAACGGTGAGTGATCTCTACAGTTTGACTGTTTGTACAAACCGATTGACGAGTGAAACGGCGAAGGTAACAAAATAATGGTCAGATAATGCAGTTACGTTGACCTCACTCATAAAACGACAAGAAAATTTTTGGGAATTCCGTGATGACGCATATTAATTACAAAAAGTAAATTTTTTTATGAAATCTACCTCAAAAACAAAACCCAATGAAGATCATTGACCATTTTTCCAAACATCTGTTTAAATGAAGAAAATGAATAAAAAAAAAATAAAATAAAATAAATAAATAGACACAACAATAAATCAACCAATACCATCAATTGTCACTTTGAAACAATAAAAATGTAAAAGGATTTAATTTAGGCGCCAAAATTATTATTTTGCTAAAAATATTTTTAGTCGGTTAATCTTCTTTTAATTTTTTTTCTAGTTTTTGCATCCTTTATAAAAAAATGAAAACAATAGTAAAAGAGTAAGTACATGTATGTATGTAATTAGAAAATCGAAAATACATATACAAAATTTGAAGCTGGTAAATTTGTGAAGTGAAGATTATTATAGTCGGCAATAAATGTCAACCGAGATATATTTTTTCAATAAAAGAGTGATTAATGATTCGAGATAATGAAGATTTCCACATTTGGAAATGCCGTCAATTGTTTCACCAATACATGTAAGATATGTAATGTATGCAAAAACATTCGAAACAGAACGTTTGATATTCATCCGTTTAAATCAAACCAAGCTTTTCTCTGGAGTACCAGTTCATTAGCGAGAGTCAATTTAATATGACGGATATTCACAACTAACGCACATACACAAAATTATTTCAAATGCGGCAAATATCCGATTCCAGATTCGATAAAGATTTGTAGGAAGTTGTGACGAAAAATTTGTAGCATGAGCTTTCCAGAACACTGAATCCTAATTCAGAATGCATGAGAGGCCACTAATACTCTAAGTGATATCATAAAGGATTTAGTCAGTTACAGGAAATTCAGTTACAGGAAATGATGAATATCCTTTATATAAAAGAAGTTCGGCAGCAGATGGCGTAAAGTTAACAACATATAGATATGCGAAACGGGAACATGGAAATAGTTCCATACACATGGATGGTTGTTCCATATCAATCCTTTGCTGTCAAGAACATACAGAGCGCACATAAACATGGAATACGGTATCTCCGTGAAATCAGCCAAATACGTTAGTTAGTAAATACGTTAATAAAGGCAGCAACATTTCAGTTTTTAGCGTGCTACAATAAAGCAGGAAGAGCACTGAAGTAGTGGTATGAGTACTTTATTATCCTAAACATGAATGAAGTCCAAATATTTTTCTTTTAGCAGTACATTTATAAAATAAAATACGCATCTATATCACATCTGTAAATATGCAACAAAACGCCTTGAATCAATTGCATACAACTTTAACCACTTTCTTTGCCATATGTCAAAATAACGCGATGCGAATACACTGCCGTATTCGGAAATACCTACGTACCTAACATGGAATCCGAATAAAAAATTATTTATACCTACGAGGTAAAAAAAAAAGCGAGTCGACGAATAATCTGTTATATTAATAAAAACTGCGATATGCAGAATGTACCCCATCCCAAACAAGGTAAATGTATCTTTTTTCGCATGTTATAAGTAAATGTGCGTTCTAGCAATTGAGAATTGTCAACGACGTTACACATGTCAATTTCTGCATTGCATGTCAAACACCGCATTTATTTTAAAACCACCGACACTGGGATGTATGCATTAACGACACGTGCAGCACATCACCTCCAAACTAAGTTCGCGCTTTGTTTGAAATCATATCGACCGCATACTCTCCTTCATCTACAAGAACGTTTTGGAAAAAATATAAATCGCACATGGTTGAGGATCGTAATATTCGCAAACTTCGTTCTCTAAATAAAATATATAAAAAAATATTTATAAAACCTTGGGTGTTTTAAACATTAAAAGAATAATTATTTAATTACTTTAATAATCAAGTCATCAAACCGAAATGCTTTCCATTGCAGTAGGTTAACAAATATACTAAAAAACCATCAAACTTATTCTCCATTCAAAATACCAAAACACTAAACGATTTATAAACAAAAATAATTTTAATCATTCTCAAAACAGAATTACAATCATTACAACAACAAAAAATTATTCTTTACCCACCTTCGATCAATTATTAATTAACCATAATATCTGAAAAGAAATAAAATCCTTTTTTTTTTCTTATTTTAAAACACCAAAAACAATACCCAAATTCAAATATTTTATTTTACCTACCATATAATTGAACCAAATTTTTATATGAAACGCATTTACAAATCTTCAAAACGAACTCAATTCAATTTCAATAAAAAAAACAACAACAAAAATCGAAATAGTTGCCGGGCAATGTTTAAAATTTTCGCTCGATGAGCGATATCAATAGCAACATGCCAGCCATTAGTTGCAATACCGGCCATATTGCCGAAATATATGGATATATTGCCGGGCAATACGAAAATATTGCCGAGAATGTTTTTGAATTTGGGCAATATTACCCGGCAATGATTGCCAGCCACACATTGCCGTAAAAAGTTGCTCGTTTACATGCTATTTTACAAGTATTTTGTTAAAACATTGCCGGGCAATATTTTCAGCAATATTGCCCGGCAATACGTATTTTTAGTTGCTCGTTTACAGGCTCCTTAAGGAATACATAGCGATTGAAAGCAGAAATTTTACTGATGACCAGAGAACAAAAAATAGATAAAATCTGCCAAAAAACAAAATTTTTTGAAGTTATACTTCTTTGCGCTCGTTGTAAATATTTTGATGAGGTGTTAAACGAGAAACCGCGTCACGCTGTTTCAAGGTATATTTTAACCTTTATGCTGTATGGTAATAAAGACGAAATTAGTAAATCAACCTTATGCTGTATGGTAATAGAGACGAAATTACTAAATCAATCATATTTTATAATAATAAAACATTATTCGCTTAGTTATCTTTGATCAATTTTTTTTTTACTTTTCGGAATTATCATTAAAATGAATAGTTAATGTATAATGTGACAAACATATGTGTACATTTATATGAAAATTATGTTAAATTATTTTTTAACAAATACATATTTCTAATTTACAACAAATATGTTCTTATGGTTTGCAATTATATAAAATATGTACATATTTCTATGCATTAGCACCAATACAATACATATAAGCATTGCTTATATATGATTAAACAAACCTGCTTGCATTAGCAGAACTGCCCTCACATGTTCCAAAAATTGGAAATTGACGTTTCTTTTCCTCTTCTTAGAAACATTGATGAACCAAGAATTTGCATTGGAACCTTAGTACCGAAGAAAAAGATTATGAACAATATCAAAGTTACAGATTTAAAGTGTTTTACTTATTGAGTGCACTGAAAAAAAAATTGAAGTTCATGACAACCTCATCTCGAAGTTTATTTATGCAAAGAAAAATTATTTGCATGCAAAGAAAAATTATTTGCAAACAATTTCACTGTGATTGGGACAACTGCACGATAACATTTTCCTAACAACAGAATGAGGTTTATTTAAAATATAAAGTATTATATCCAATATAACAGCAGTTGAATAAAGATAATAACTATTTCCCTGAAAAAAATTTTCTTTGGCCTTATATCATGAATTTTTCATTTTAAAGTTTAAATATTTGAGATTAATTGAACTATATTTTATTTTCACATAAACATTTCGTATGATTGTCTCAACTTCATCGATTTATAATTGTAGAGTTGTTGAAGCAATTTCGTAGTTTGATTCGCCATATGTGACCGCACGGTGAGGTTGAGACAATTGCATTTCGATTGGAAATAGGACATGTTTTTTTCAGTGTGATATATGCTTCTCCATTACTTTCAAAACTATTATTGTTATTGCAAGGGATCTTTAAAATATATGCAAATATGTTAACATATGTTGTGGTTTGACTGTTTTAATAATAATATATAAGTCTGAATTTACAAATGAAATTAGTCTTATTATTATTTTTTCCAATTTTTGTTTTAAGTTGTGGGAAGGAATGTCGAAATAAGACGATGGCCATAAAGCAATAAAACCCATTAAACGAAAATATTCACTAAAAATGGTGGTATTTTTTAATTGGTCGGCGTATGCATCAATGAAGTAGAGTATTGCAGACAATCGATAAAATATATTTGCAAATTGCAATACGACCCTCTTCAGAACAGCAAAATTTCTGGATTAATAAATGTTTATAAGTCTACATGAAATAGGACGCTAAACCAATAGCAATGAACCAGTGTACCTATATTTTGTATGACGAGTACGGTGGCTTCGGAGTAAGTAATAGACAATTGTGACATCCAATAAACAAATGTATTTACGCTCACCTAATTGTTCGTTACACATTAAATTATTTGAATTAAATCTTTGGAATAAAATTTTAACTTTTTTCTAACCCTAATCTTTTGCCATCTACATTTATAAAAATTATTTAATTATTATTTGCCTGTCAATGTGTTTTAATTTTAACGTACATTTAATATGTAATTTTATCTATAGCTTTAGAGACATTTACTTAATGGCTTTTGCTGACTGCAAAATGATACTATTACATTTTTTTCAAATTTTTTATATATTACTAATAAAATAAGTTAAATTAAATGACATTACAAAAAACTATCGTACAATTTACTCAAAAAAAAAGCAGTTTTCAACCACTTTATCTGGGAAGCACGGAAATCGCCGTGCGGGTACCTTCTAGGAATTAATAATTATTAGTTTTTTGAATAATATTTTGTTTTCTTTTTGGATAATAATTTATTTTTGAATATTTTTTTTTTATTTTTCTGATTAAGAAAACTAAGAAAAATCGACGATTATACGTTCTTATACTTTTTGAATAATAATTTTTTTTTTTGAATAATATTTATTTTATTTATTTTTTGAACAATATGTTTTGTTTTTGCTTTTTTTTTTAACGATATTTTTTTTTTTTTGTATTATATTTTTTTCTTTTGAATAATATTTTTTTTTTATTTTTTTTTTTTTTGAATAATATTTTGTTTTTTTTAGTTATTTTTTTTTAATGTATCCTATCTGTCTGTCTGTGTGCGTGTGTGCGAGCGAATGGCCAAAGAAGTATAACTTCCACCGTCTGGTCCGACGCAGACCCTACTTTTTATATTTTATTTATATGTGCATTTTAGATTTGGAGTGTTGAAAATTCAAAAAGGCTGACATCTAAATATAGATTTTTGGAATATTAAAATGATCGTTAATAAATAAATGATATTAATAATCGATTTAGAATGTTTTTATATTCTTTAATTAATATAAATTTTTATTAAGGCTATTTTAAATTTTGTTTGGGTAAGCAGGTATGACCCTGCTTTCTTCGTACCGCCCGCCAGTGATATATATATATATATATATATATATATATATATATATATATATATATATATATATATATATATATATATATATATATATATATATATATATATATATATATATATATATATATATATATATATATATATATATATATATATATATATATATATATATATATATATCTTCTTATATCTATAAAAATCACATGTCACGATGTTTGTCCGCGATAAACTCCGCAACAACGTAAACAATCTTAATAAAATTGTGTTCAGTGTGTGTATAATGGTCCAACTTGAGAGATAGGATAGTTTTTATTTTGATTGAACGCCTAAATATTTTTTAATTACGAATTAAATGTTAAATATGGATAGTTCATAAGCAAACTTTCAGATGGCGGCGTAAATTAATTAATTTACTGTCAAACCTGCTTTATCGACTTTTTAATCATCCATGTAGGGCCCATATAGACTATCATATGTTATTGAGCGATTATTTTGTTCCGGTATTTGCTGCAATGGCACAGCAAAAGGGGAAAAAGAAACGAAATTCAATAAAATTTATATGGGATTTCATACAAAACACAACTTGAATAATTTTAAAAATTATCTATGAAATTTCTCATTTTGCTACAATTAAATAATTTAAATTTCTTTTGGCGCTGCAAAAGGGGGAAAAGAGAATAAATTCAATAAAATTTATATGGGGTTTCATTCAAAACACAACTTGAATAATTTTAAAAATTATCTATGAAATTTCTCATTATACTACAATTAAATAATTTAAGTTTCTCTATGAACTATTACTGACAATTACTGACAATATTGAGCATAATATATAAAATACTTTATTTTCTTCTGTCCGTAAAAGAAATACGAAAATAGGTTAAATTTTTCATACAAGTTTGTATGGGAAATTTTGGCAATTTTCATGTTTGAGCGACTTAAGAATAATCTTCTTATATATATAAAAATCACGTGTCACGATGTTTGTCCGCGATGAACTCCGTAACAACGTTACCAATCTTAATGAAATTTTGTACAATGTGTGTATGATGGTCCAGCTTGAGAGATAGGATAGTTATTATCTTGATTAAATGCCTAAATATTTTTTAATTGTATGTTAAATGTTAAATATGGATTGTTCATATGCCAACTTTCAGATGGCAGCGTAAATCAATTTATTCAATTGATAGTAAACTTCCGGCGTGCTATACACCTGAGCTAAACTATGTGAAATATGCGAACTATGTTTTTAAAAAAGTAATGTTTTAAGGCGAATAAAGCTTTTTCAAAAAAATGTAATGTTTCCGTTTTTCTTTTCTTTTTTAAATATTTTGTTTCGTTAATGTTTTTTTCTATAATTACGTTATATACCTTATTTTTTAAAAACATAGTTCGCTTTTTTTTATAGTTTAGCTCAGGTGTATAGCGCGCCTTAACTTCGTATAAGGCCATTATTAGACTATCAAATTTGTTTTAGTAAAAAAGTTTTGTTTTATATTTGATAATAAACGAAAAGCATATTATGCTATGTCAAATACGTTACCAAAGATTATTAACAATTTTGTGGAGGTTATATATTAATTATAGTAGTGCTATAAAGTATCGAAATCTGTAAAAAATTAGGGTATTGGTTTTTATAAAGTTTGAATAAAAATAAGAGTAAAAATAAAGAAAACAATAATTTAAATTTATTTTTTTATTTTTTTAAATTTTTCATTGGTCTTCAATGTTAATTTACAAAAATCATTATCAAATTGAAAAATACTCTTATACGTATTGCTAATTAAAATAGAACGATTAGAGGTTAAAAAATTGTCATCAAAACTGGATGAAAAACTAGCAAAGTTTATTTTACAACCTTTATGCTTGATTTATAGTCGGTAACTTTAACTTAACGTAAAGTACAAATGTATGAAAATGCACTAGAACATTTATAGTCGGTACGTAAACTTAACGTTAACTTAACGTAAAGTTCATTTCATTCTATCTTAAGGATTTTTTGACGTTTAGTATAAAAACTGAAGAAAACTAATATTTAATTGCAAGTGTCCATAAAAATAAAATTTTATTTATTAAAAAATGCAAAAGATATAAAAAGAGCGACTTTAATTAAAGCCAAATATTAGCATGAAATTAATATGAAAATAAATTTTTTTATTTTTAAATTTTGTATCAAATGTTTATTTCGAAATTTATTATTTTAAATTTTGATTGTGAAATCAGTTTGTTACTTTTAAAGCATTGATTGATTTATAAAATTGATTACAAAACCAAAATTAATACCAAATCAAACGTCAAAGAATACCTAATTTCTTACCAACCTTAAATCAAAATTTTGTATAGAGTCTTAAGTTACGGTTAAGTTAAAGTTAACGTCAACTCTCCAATTTCATGTCAAATTTTTTTTATTGACCAATATATAGATAGTGTGATATACGCCTCATAAATTTGGGTTAGCCAATAGATGGTGCCGTATTTTTATTTAAAAAATTGGTTTTAATGTTAAAGTTTTCCAAATACACAACGCTTGCTTTTTCCAATTGTCGGGTATTATTTTTTCATTGGTGATTGGTGATAATTATTTTAATTGTTTTTTTTTTAAATATCGGTTTATGCGCGTAGCTTGCTTTGATCAATATTTTTTTTCGTTGAATATAATTTTATGAAATAGAAAAATGAATGTATAATATTTTATTATAATAATATGTCAAATATTTTGAAATAGCACATTTTTTGGAAATTTTAGGTGAAAAAGATGATGAACGATGTCGTTGAAGCTACAATTTTGAATGGAAAATTCAAAGTGGAAGATGTACTGTTGCTACGTATTTCAATGATCGCAACAGATATGGCATTTGAATTCAAACGTTTAGTTTCCAATGCGACTCGCTTTTGCAATGACCATCAACAACTCAAGACGAGTTTTCTTGAATTTTCTTTCTTATGAGATACCGACAATATGCGACGGGTTATAATGTTAAATAAACAAAAGGTTTACACTATTTGGTGTAAAATAAATAGTTTTTAGAGATTTTTAGAGTGATTAAGCTAAAGTAATTATTTTAGTTCACATGAGTTTTGCAATTTTAAAGCATTTTTTATTTTCTCTCAGAAAAACTTCTTTAAAACAGTTTTTGTGTGTTTCGTGTCGGGAACAAATATAATTTACAATTGTATAATCACAGATGAAGAATTCAATTTAAATAAATATGCGATAATGAAGATTCAATTTAGAAATTATCTGAACATGAAAATTGAAATATGTTTCGTTGTTGTTTCATCCACTGTGGCTGAGTCTGTAAGATGGCTTTGAACTATGATGTCTCTAATGAGTGTGAGTTCAATCCCGACAATAATTACTTATTATCGGGAATAATACTTTTAATAATTACTTTGAGCAATAATTACTCAAAAATCGCTTAAAAATCAATATTCCATTAATTTTGTCTATATATGGAACATATATGCCAATATATTGACTGTGTGTAAGATATTAGTTTCGCATTGATTTGCAACATTCAATAATAATGACTTTAAAATGACTTAAAATGTTGACTATATAGAAATATTTCTCATCCTATGAATTCAAATCCTATGAATTCATATACAAAAACTTCCAAATAATTTTGATTATTTTTGCTTCTTGCTTCTTATATACCTTCATCGAATGTATTGTCGCTATTCTTACTGCACTTGCTGACCATAAAATCATATACCGATCAAAATTTTTTGCAACGTTTTTAGTAACCTACCGGTAAAGAAAGCGTATATTAAACCGCATGAGCACTGTGAAAATTTGTGAATCGATTTTTGTTCCGTATAATGTTCTAAATAGATTACACACCTGAAAACTTATATAATCGCGTATTTTTTATATATTCTTTGTTTTATATATAATACTATTTTTTTATATTTTACTGATCAACTAGAGTGCTGATCCTTTTACATTCATATTAAAAAAAAAAAATAGAAAACCATTTCTCATTACTACTCTTTGAAATTATTGCTACGTCAACAAAATGTATACACACAAACTTTATTTATAGGCGTAGCAAAGCACGCCGGGTCCCGCTAGTATATATATATATATATATATATATATATATATATATATATATATATATATATATATATATATATATATATATATATATATATATATATATATATATATATATATATATATATATATATATATATATATATATAAATTTTTTTTTTTTCTTTTTTCGTCTCCGCTTATCATATATAGTCGTTTGGCACAAAAAATTTTCCAAAATTCCGAGATCAAGCCCATTGCAATAGGTAGATTTTTATATGAAATCTACCTAAAACAAAGAAAAATACTATCAGTTTGAAAATTAAAACGAAAACATGGTGTTCAACTTATACATTTGATTTGTCATTAGTGAATTTGAATTAATTTTTTCGTTCGAATTAAATGTAATAACATTCATTTTTATGTCGCTTATAAAATTGAACACAAATACATCAAATTAACTGTAATGTATTTTCGATTTGATTCGATTTTTCTCAAATGGAGTACCATCACATTCAAAACGAACACATAATTATTCGAAATTAAATATTTCGTGTACAAACTAGTTTCGTAGCCTAACACATTTTATTATCATTCTGAATTTTTTCTGTAATAGTATAGGATCCGACTATACAACGACCTTCACCGAACTGGTTAATGGATTTTTTATTAAATTAAATATGTCAATAAATATATTGCAAGTGGGTTGGCTAAAAAATTTCAGTCCAGAATATGATTAATTAAAAATTTAAAAATTAATTATATTGAAACATTTCGACGTTCCGGTTAATGGATAAACTTTATGTCAAAATAAAGATTATTTTGTTACGAACACGGTGATATAGGGTTGTCTGCAAAAAATCAGTCCAGAATTAGGGTTGTCGAGTTTTAAAAAGTGAAATATTGCTGCGAGTGAATTTTCGACACACAAACATTTTTTTTAATTTACTTAAAACAATGTTGCTGATTAAATAACCAATAAAATTATCAGATTTCTGGTTTTTTGTCATAATTAAAAAAAATGAAAAGTTTTGACTCGAACACTATACCACCATGATGGATATCACTGAGACAACAAATTTTACGAACTATTTTTGTCAATTCCATGTGGCTTATATTTTTGTCAATTTCATGTGGCTTAATGCCACGGACCCTGTATACGTTAAACTTCAGCCTGATAACTGCGGTTGGTTTTTAGATGATTATTTAAAACCAACAGGGTTTATTGGTGATCAAACACCTTAAACGGTTGAAGACATTGTAAAAACAACAGAACAAGAAAGCGACGACGAAGAATGTTCCAAAAATGAAGATCAAAATTTTACTTCAGATGCACAATCAGATGCAGAATAATGTCGATTAACAGAAAAAGTTTTTAATTTAAAAAACTTCTATATTTATGTTTTATTACAATAAAATTATTGTATATAACACAACGTCCATAATATATATATTAAGGGCGTTGTGTTATATACAATAATTTTATTGTAATGAAATATAAATACAGAAGTTTATAAATTAAAAACTTTTTCTGTTAATAAACATTATTCTGCATCTGATTGTGCATCTGAAGTAAAATTTTGATCTTCAACTTTGGAACATTCTTCGTCATCGCTTTCTTGTTCTGTTGTTTCTACAATGTCTTCTACCGTTAAAGGTGTTTGATCTCTAATAAACCAAACCCTGTTGGTTTTAAATAATCATCTAAAAACAAACCGCAGTTATCAGGCTGAAGTTTAACGCATACAGGGTCCGTGGCATTAGGCCACATGGAATTGACAAAAATAGTTCGTAAAATTTTTTGTCTCAGTGATATCCATCATGGTGGTATAGTGTTGGAGTCAAAACTATTCATTTTTTTTTAATTATGACAAAAAACCAGAAATCTGATAATTTTATTGTTTATTTTATCAACAACATTTTTTAAGTAAATTAAAAAAAAGTTTGTGTTTCGAAAATTCACTCGCAGCAATATTTCACTTTTTAAAACTCGACAACCCTAATTCTGGACTGATTTTTTGCAGACAACCCTATATCACCGTGTTCGTAACAAAAAAATCTTTATTTTGACATAAAGTTTATCCATTAACCGGAACGTCGAAATGTTTCAAAATAATTAATTTTTAAATTTTTAATTAATCATATTCTGGACTGAAATTTTTTAGCCAACCCACTTGCAATACAGTAATTCCTCCGACTGCGCGGTAGTTCTGTTCCAGAAAAACAGCGCGCAGTACAAGACCGCGCAATGTAACCCTATTTCGTATGAAAATGGGGGGTTCGGTTCCAAATTTTGAAAAAAATAAAAAAAAATAATTTAAAGTTATAATTAAACATAAATGAATATATACAGCCTGAAAAACATGTATTACTTCGACAACTCTTAAAAAGAAAACGCTTCATAAGTTAACAGATAAAGTCACATAAATAACATTTCAAAAAACAACTCAAATTTAAAAAAATAATATCAATAATATGAATTTGTTTAGAATATTCTACTTTTACTGGCTTGAAATTGAATTTGATCTATATATTGAATGTTCCAGCCACACAGTTAAAAATAAACTGAATTTGTAATGCAAATTGCTACATATATGGGTCATTCTTTTACAAACCGAACTCATTTTTGATTTGGCTGAAATTTTTTTAAAGGCTTTTTATAGGAAAACTCCCAAATTCCCATTTCCAAGAAAAAAAGATATACGTGCTCCAGAATTTTTTTTTTTTCGAAAATAGAGCGGTTCTAAATTTCGAGGATTTCGTGCGATTTTTGGCAGGAAGACTTATTTTCAAAGATTCACATCTTCGGTTCTAGGAATGATAGAAATTTGTTTCTGTTTTATTTTAAAGCTAAAAGATGAACTTGAAAAACATTGTTATCTACAAAAATTATTAACAAATTCCTATGTGTAAACAGTTTAGCAATAAGTCAGACATTTTCTCTCTGACACCTGCAATTTTGCTCTCTAGTGTACGAGTAGCATTAGAAATAAATTAATTTATCGAGCGCGGAAAGACAAAAAAATTAATAAATTTTTGTTATCCCGCGCTGGATAAATTAATTTATTTCTAGCAGTAAAATTAATTTCTCCATTGAACGTAGAACGTACCATCGTTATATCAAATACTCTTTATTTTTGTAGGGCAATCACTAAAAATCGATTTTAACATTTATTTGTTTATAACAATTTGAATTTGCTAATAATTTTTATTGGATATAGTTTTTTACTAAAATTCCATCTCTTAACTTTAAAATAAAATAAAACAAAAACTTCTATCATTAAGAGAACCGAAGTTATGAATTTTTGAAAATAAGCCGTCAAGCCAAAAATCACGAAATTTAGATCGCCTCTATTTTCCAAAATAAAAATCCTCGAACACGTATATTTTTTCGATATCATACCCGTAAAAAATTTTTTAAGCCAAATCACAAATGCGTGGGTCAGATTATCTTCAAATCTGTTCGATTTGTAAAAGAATGTCCCATATGGATAGTAAAATTTTTTTATTTTAATTGTACGAAATTCACCTACATATTCTAAAAAAAAATTTTAAACGTCGCGCACTGTGAAATTTTAATCGCGCAGTGCGAAAATTAGTATTGAAAACTCATCTCGTGCAGTGGAAATCGCGCAGTTAAAACCCGCGCAGTCGGAGGGATTACTGTATATTTATTAACATATTTAATTTAATATAAAATACTTTTCATCCATTAACCAGTTCGGTGAAGGTCGTTGTATAGTCAGATCTTAGACTATAAAGAACGCATTGCATTGCAAGTTAAAAAAAATTGTTTTTTAAATTGAATTGTGATTTTCTAAATATGTACTTGCTTTTAAATTTAATATATATTGTTTTACTATCAAAAGTTGTAAATACCAAAAGATAAATAGCAAAATAAGAAAAGATAAATTACATTTATTTATCTTAATTAAGTGTATTTGAAAGCTTAGTTTACCGTTGTAATTCTAAGTACTAATATTTAGCCGGTATAATATACGGTACGGTAATTATTTTTGTATTTGTATTTATATTTAAAAACTAAAGTGCAAGTGATATTATATAGAGTTTGTGCAATATGGGTGAACCAACCAACGTATGTTTTAGTGTCGATGAAGAAAACGTGTGTTTGAAAAATTTAGGGGAAGAACACGTTTATGAAGAAAACGATTTTGATGAAAATATTTTTGATGTAAACCATAAAGAAAATAATATAACAATTTTAAATTATTGTTTTGATACAGATAAGCAATTAAAAGAGTTGCTTATTGAGTGGGACCTCCATTCTGTCTATGATTATTTAAAAGGTAATATTTGTTTTGTCATTTTGCCTTAAAAAA
>OY856187.1:257875745-257951758 GCA_963693315.1 Diogma glabrata | reverse complement strand
GTGAGAGTGCCGGTTGTTTCAAAAAAAAATTTTTTTTTGCAAACTTTTTTGTTGGAGCCGCTCACTCAGGGACCTCTAACTGCAGAGGTCTATTTTTAAAACAAATTGATAAAAAAGATTCCAAAGATTTTAAATTTGTTAAATTTTTTGAAATATTAGAATCCAAACGGCCGTTATAACGGTTTTAAAGATCAATTTTTTTCAGAAAAAAGCCTCTAGTTTCTTAACCACGTATCGGATTTTGCTGATTCACGAACTTGTCCAAGATATTATTAAAACACACAAGTACAGAAAATTTTTTTGATCTACCTCAACAAATGCGACCGTGAGAGTGCCGGTCATTTTCGTTATGTCGTTTATATATATATATATATATATATATATATATATATATATATATATATATATATATATATATATATATATATATATATATATATATATATATATATATATATAAATTTTTTTTTTTGTTTTTTCGTCTCCGCGGTACGGTAACGGTACGGTACGGTAATTATTTTTGGTAATTATTTTTGTATTTGTACTTATATTTAAAAGCTAAAATGCAAGTGATATTATATAGAGTTTGTGCAATATGGGTGAACCAACCAACGTATGTTTTAGTGTCGATGAAGAAAACGTGTGTTTGAAAAATTTAGGGGAAGAACACGTTTATGAAGAAAACGATTTTGATGTAAACCATGAAGAAAATAATATAACAATTTTAAATTATTGTTTTGATACAGATAAGCAATTAAAAGAGTTGCTTATTGAGTGGGACCTCCATTCTGTCTATGATTATTCAAAAGGTAATATTTGTTTTGTCATTTTGCCTTAAAAAAAGTTAAACAAATAGATTTTTTGCATATATTCATGTAAAACACGGCGACATTACTTTAAAAAATAATGATGGCCTGAGACCAAACTTAGTTGCTATGTACTTACATTTTTACAATATACCTAGTAGTATAGTTGCACGATGTAAATCTTATATATATATATATATATATATATATATATATATATATATATATATATATATATATATATATATATATATATATATATATATATATATATATATATATATATATATATATATATATATATATATATCTATTAGGGTGGCACTTATTTGTATGGGTGATTTTTTTTTTGTATTTTGGCATGGCTCCGGCCGGAATTTTGTTCCTTTGGGTAATTTAAGGATACTGACAAAGTTTCAGCACTCTATTACAATTTTAACACGTGGCGACTTTGATTCTTAAGCATGCTTACATACAAATTTTTTGTAATTTTCACATTTTCACATAGTCGAGTCTGTATTAAAAACAAAACCGTATAATAGTTTCTAAAGTATCATTTAATGTTTAAAAACAGGAACCTATTTTATAATGTTAACAAAATTATAAAGGCCTTTTCAAATCCTGCAATGTAGCAGATTTCGGATATTTCTTACGGTAGTCTTGAACGGTCTGAAAATGCATGAAATAAAATTAATTCTCATTCTATATATGCTTAAATTTTCTTAAATTATTGCTTATTGTTTACGTTTAACAAAAATTGTTTTTGATCTTCATCTTTAGTTATTTTATCGTTGAACTCTTTCATTAATTTTATGCATCGTTCTGCTGGATCGTTGACTACCTTTAAACAACTTACTATTTTTTGCGCTTCTTTGTATTCACTTAAGTTACTCCATGTGCATGGATGTGATTTTAAAAATGTTGTGGAAATATTAAACCTTTTTAAAAAATATCCAGTGACGCAGCGTTGTGCTTTGTTTTTAAATATGGAGTGGTAAAAACAAATGTCCGAATTAATTTTTAGTTCTCTAGACTTTGATCTAGAAGTACTCCGACGGTTATCACGAGATTTAGAGCGCGACCTATGACCAGCATTTACTATCGAGTGAATTTCACTCAGCATTTGCGTTTTAAAATTATTAAGAATTTCATTAATGTTTTGATTTTTTTTATGTTAAGAAGCACTTTGATGAAACCGGTTTGAGTTAGTTGATTGTGCAGAAGTAGAAGTAGTTCATTGCGAAAATTTGTCCCTGTGACAACGTTTCCATAAGATTGCCGGCACGTTCTGCCAACAACGTTAATGGCAAATCATTTTCGAAAGACTATAAAACAAGTTGGATGCTTTCAGGAAGACGTGCCATCCAAAGTTGTTTGATAATGCCATCGTTCATATCAGCACCGTTAATTCGGAATTCAGCTAGCAACTGTGTAGGTTTTTCATCACCTAATTCTAATTTATGCAAAATATTATTAATTTTTGCCTTACCGCTGTCGCCCAAAATTTTAATTACCTCAATCTTAAAGGTAGTATAAGGAGTATCACCTATCTCTTTAAAGAGAAACGGTGCCAATTTGTTGTGCAATCGTGAATCAATTGCATTTAATGCATGTGAATATTTGGTCATTTCTGACCGAACATTCGAACTAAAAAATTTTAGTTCCAACATCCTGAACTAAACAATTGCGTTTTGGTCGAACAAATTTTGCGGATCTTTAAATTTAACAAAATTAATATTGCTCACTGTCGCTACATCCGGTTCAGTTGTTGGAGGTTGTGAGCAAGGTGGTTGCATCTGCCGCTGTGCCATGAACTGTTGATGGGCAAACTGCTGCAAGTTTCCATGGATAATACCAGCTAACTTCTGAGGAGTCATTAACATGGGTGCTTCATTAACACCCAAGGCATTCACAGGTGGGCAGGACGCGAGGGAGAATTATTTGGGGAAGCCATATTTTTAAAATTAAAACAAAAATAAAATAAAACCGCCGCAATAATCACAAAACAAAACAAACGATTTTAATAAAACAAAAATTTCAGAACAAATAAGAGATAATCCAGATACTGCTAGAGGTGATGAGAATTGCTGGGATGAATTTTGGTATTCAATAAATTTATCCAATGAAGCTCCCAAATTTTAAACTATACATTTTAAACTATACACTGTTGCCGTTGGCACTTGGCGTAAGTTTTCAAATAAGATAATGTCAATCTCTTGTCTTTACGCAAATAACTTATATAATAAGTTTGATAGAAAAATTAAAGAAAACAAGAATTTTTTATAATTTTACTGTTACTCTATATATATTTCAGCTTGTTAGGCCATCTTCTGGAGTAATCCAGATTAGCTGATATATATATATAGAGTAACAGTAAAATTATAAAAAACTTTTTTTTTCTTTAATTTTTCTATTAAACTTATTAAATAAGTTATTTGCGTAAAGTAACAAGAGATTGACATTATGTTATATGAATAGTGTCTTTCGATTTAACATTGCGTCACACCTATTGACAGACACTTTTAAATTATATAGGGACGGACAGGTTGCACGAGACCCAACTTGTTCTAGCACGTATACTACAGAGGGCCATAGGCCATGTCACAGTGACGGACCCTTTACTTATTTTATTCGAGTTTTCAAATTTTTAAGTTGATAAGAAACATTTTTTTTGAAATTTCTCAACTTCGAGCTAAAGTCGCCACGTGATAAAATTGTTCAATTGAGCCCAAACTTCAGATTCTAGTTACACATATTTAAAGGAACAAAATTTTGACCGGCGCCCTTCAAAAATGCAAAATAAGAAAATAAGTGCCACCCTAAATTATATATATATATATATATATATATATATATATATATATATATATATATATATATATATATATATATATATATATATATATATATATATATAATATATATATAAATATATATATATATATATATATATATATATATATATATATATATATATATATATATATATATATATATATATATCTATATATATATATATATATATATATATATATATATATATATATATATATATATATATATATATATATATATATATATATATATATATATATATATATATATATATATATATATATATATATATATATATATATATATATATATATATATATATATATATATATATATATATATATATATATATATATATATATATTTTTTTTTTTTTTTTTTTAATAAAATGTGTTGTGTAATAGGGTTTAGAATATGTGTCACAACAACACATAAATACCTTTTATGACCTAGGCCTAGACCTGGGTCCCACAACAACTGGCGTTCTGAGGTGTAGATTAACGCTTTTTTTAAACATCTGTGGGTTGAAGCCACCTGAGACTAAGTGTTCCGGCAAACTATTCCATTTGTACGCAGGACGGACAAAGAAGTCTCTCTGCGATCTGCCAGTATGACAGCGCGGGATCTTTACCGTTTCACTGGTTGCGGCAGCCGATTGCCGAGTGGAACGGGGGTAAGAATAAGTTTGAGGCATGATGCCGCTGATTTCATCTGAGCACTGCTGATGACGATATTTGTAAAAAACAACGAGGTCAGCAACAGTGCGACGATGTTGTAGGGAATCAAGTTTTGATGTCAAAGTTCGATCACCTACAATTCGTATAGCTCGCTTTTGAACAGAGTCCAAGAGGGCCAAGATGGAAACAAAGGCAGCACCCCAAACTTGACAGCAGTACTCCATACAGGGACGAATATAGAACTTATAAACATGGAGCAATTGGTATGGAGTGAAAAATTTTTTGCATCTATTTAGGAGGCCGAGTTTTTTAGACGCGCTTTTTGCCATCGCCATTATATGATCGTTCCAGAGGAGGTCATTTGAAACTGTAGTAAAGCTATTGGATAGTAAAGCTATTGCCTATAATTTGAGATATCGGATTTTGGTCCCTTTTTGGGGACGGGCTGGACATTTGCCAACTTCCAGCACGAGGGAAATATACCAGATTTGTAGGATTGGTAGAATATTTTAGTTAAAGTTGGTGCAAGTTCTTTGGAAAAGGTCTTTAAAATAATGGGTGGAATATTGTCCATTCCTGATGCTTTGTTGATGTTTAACCCCTTTAAAAGTTTAGCGACTATTTTGGGTTTGAAGTGAAGTTCATTCATATTAACTGGATTTGGGGTATTTCTTTAGGAGTTTCCAAAACAGTGGAGTTCAGAGCAAAGCGTTCAGCGAACAAGTTAGCTTTTCTTGCGGGATCATTGACGATTAAATCACCATCAATAATAGGGGGAATAGAAAATTTTGTACCAGAATTTAAAGAATTAATGGCACTGTAGAAACTCTTGTCAGAAACAGACATAGACGTAAGTTTTGAGGCTTTCGCTCTGTCAATTTCGGACTTTTCGTTTGAGATAATCTGATTAGATATTTTGTTGGCCTTTAGATATTGGGATCGATTAGTGGGAGTTTTGTTATGAATCCAAATATTATAAGATCTACGTTTGTTTCTAAGTGCCGTTTTGGCAGCTTTGGCAGCTTTCGAATACAAGTATTTTTGTTTGGGTTTTACTATGGAGATGGTTTCTGTAAAGTTTTGAGCAGAAACATTTACATTGTCAGTGTAAAAACAATGACGGTCGAAAGGGAAACCATGGAAAAAATTTTGAAGACCACTCTTATCCATTTTTGAGTAGTGAAATATTTTACGGGGTTTGGGAGCTGTAGTTTTAAGTAAATCAGTTTTGATAACTGATGAGATTAAATAATGATCAGAATTTCCAATACTACCTTTCGCAACATCGACACTCGTAATATCTGGCATTGTGGTAAGATAGAGATCTAGTAGAAAACTATTATCACCGCCATTACGGGGAGTGAAAGTCGGGCTTTTAACAATTTGGAATACGCCCTGAGACGCGGCAAAAATTTCTGCCAGTTTTCCACTATTGTCAACATCGTCGGTCGATTTGGAGAATTCCAACCATGATTTGTTGTGGACGTTGAAGTCACCGGTAACGATAACTTCACAATTAGGGGACTTTGCTCTAATCTCGTCCATAATTTTTTTCAGTATATTAAAAAGTTTGGGTTACGTTTGTTGGGGGACCGGTATAAAGCTATTGTAAAAAAAGTCATTTCTGGATGACAAATCTTTAAAACCATTGTATTGAAGCCGTCACCGTGTAGTTCAAAATTTGGAAAGCGCGTGTACGCAACACTCTCATGAATGAATGCGCATACGCCCTGATGGAGTTTGAAAGCTGATTCGAGCCTATATTTGGAATTAAGCGATTCTATAAAGAGAAAATTTTCAGAAACTTGTGTTTCTGTAAGGAATAGAATGTTCGCTTTGTCGTGCTCAAGATGATGTTGCACGTGGTCATGGTTAGCGTTCAATCCGCAGATGTTTTGAACATTTTTAAAATTTTTATTGATTCGTATATGTTTTGTCCCTGCAAATTCCGTGGACATGCCGCTTTATGGGCGGGTGGATTGCGCAAATTTGCTTTACCACTTGCAGACTTATTTTTTTTCGGTTGTACTGCCATATATATATATATATATATCAAAATGTTTATTTTATTTTTTTGTGTTTTGTTTTAAAATGCATAACTAAGTAAAAAATCCTATCATACTACAAAATATGACATATGCCAATATTTCATGATAAGATGAAGAAATAATAACAAAATAATAAGTGAAAAACAAATTGTGAGAAATTTGCAGAAAACAAAACAAAACTAAATGCCAATAATCCAGCTGATGCAGCGCACCCCAGACGCACCGCACACCACCTTAATCGAGGCACAAAGCCCACACATAACTACGTGTTGGTTCGATTCCTCGGAAGAGCTGATGAGCGGTACCGCTACGGAACGCGGAACGAAATATATATATATATATATATATATATATATATATATATATATATATATATATATATATATATATATATATATATATATATATATATATATATATATATATATATATATATATATCTATATATATATATATATATATATATATATATATATATATATATATATATATATATATATATATATATATATATATATATATATATATATATATATATATATATATATATATATATATATATATATATATATATATATATATATATATATATATATATATATATATATATATATATATATATATATATATATATATATATATATTAGGGTGTTTCATTTTTACATGCAAAAAATAAAATGTAGAATTTTTTGCTAACTTTGCTCACGCCGTGAGTCTCAGTGATGTAAAAGATATATATGCCAAATTTCAAGAAGATTGGATAATATTTAGAGGTTGCACACTTTGACCAGTTTTATAAAAGTTTATGTAAATTTAAAGTAAATTTCACTAAATATAGCTTAAAGTGATCGATGTGTGCAACCCCTAAACATTATCCAATTTTCTTGAAATTTGGCAAATATATCTTTTACATCACTGAGACTTGGGGCGTAAGCAAAGTCATATGAAAATCAAATCTTTGGAAAATGAAACACCCTAATATATATATATATATATATATATATATATATATATATATATATATATATATATATATATATATATATATATATATATATATATATATATATATATATATATATATATATATATATATATATATATATATATATATATATATATATATATATATAAACATATATTACACTACATAATTTTATACTTTACACTAATTTTAGATAAAGAAGTAACATTACAGAGATTGCAATACCTTAAACCAGATGATTTGAATGACATATTTCCGTCTAATAAACTTGGATTGAAAATTGAGTTTAGAGAAATATTGTTATTTGAAATATGTTATTTCTGTGGAAAAAAGAAACAGTAAGATAATTTGTTATACATTTAAATTGTCTGATGAAACATATTAATAATATTTTGAATAACAATTTCTTTCTTTTGTGTATGTAGTATGGAGACGAAGCACCTGATTTAACCTCCAATAGTATATTAGATTGGATTATGGATCAGAATCTGAACCATTCATCACAACAAACAGAATCACAAAAGCGTTTAAACAATTTGGATACAGGTGCCAAAGCTTATGCTATCGTAAGTTATGTGTATAGAATATGTTTTTTGATAATCGCCTAACCATTTTACTTAACAGAATATACGAGAGATTTTAAACAGTTGCGAAAAGGGCAAATTTATATTAAATTTATATACAAATAAACAAGACCTACAACCAACTGATCGCAGCACTTTAACGCATATAATAATTGACCATTTTTTTTACAAAAAAATTAGTCTAAAAAAAGCAGATTTTATTGAGTTATCGAAACAAATTGTGCAATTGTTTCCCAACGAAGATTCGGTATATTTTTGGTCGATTATATTTATTTCTTTATTAAAATAAATTATTGTTTAAGGTGTATTATTATTGCTGTGCAGGAACCTTATATTTTAGATATAATAACTGTGTGCATCGCAAACAAAACCAGCACTCGAGCAGTATTAAAAAAAAGTCCGAGCGGCAGGTATATCCGCTAGAAATAGGTAGATTTCGGGATCAGATAGTTATGTGTGCAATTAGAATCGGATATATCAGATTAGTTCATAAAAAACACTAATTAAAAACAGAAGTATTAAACAAACTTTAAAAATAAACATTATTTTATACAGTTTTTGAGCTCTAGGCACTTAACCTGTACCCCGATATGGCCAATTGTCAAACATATTTAGGAGATTGTTTGCTGCAACATACCCAGAAAATATTTTTAGCGTAAGTGAAAAAATGCGACCGTGAGAGTGCCGCTAAATGTCGTTGTACTTCACGCAGCTTCTTGCAGATAGCTAAAGAACCTTTTATTACAGATGTCTGATTTTTTAAAAAATGATAGAAATATGTTCAAATAATTAATATTTGTAAATTTTGTTTACGTATTTTGTCCCAAACGGCCGTTATAACGCTTTGTTTTTGACAGTTTTAAGGCTCTAGACTCTTAACCTGTACCCGGATATGGCCAGTTGTCGAAGTTATCCAAGAGATTGTTTGCCGCAAGACACTTAGAAAAAATTTTTGGTCTAGGTCGAAAAATGCGACCGTGAGAGTGCCGCTAAATTCCGTTATACCTCATATCGTTATATATATAAATATATATAATTTTTTTTTTTTTGTTTTTTTCCGTCTCCGCTTTACATATATAGTCGTTTGGCATCAAAATTTTTCCGAAATTCCGAGATGACGGTCATTGCAATAGGTAGATTTTTATATGAAATCTACCTAAAAGTCACAGCCCCTACTAATATTTTATGCAATACTAAAAACACAATTGACCATAGTTCAGCTGAACAGCTTAGAAATTGGTTATCATATAACAATACACCATGGGAAGAAGTATTAGTGAAATGGAATGATACATTTCACTTCAGAAAATTTAAACTCAAAAGCTGTCCATCAAAATACGATTTTTTAAGGGATTGGCCAATTGTTAAGACTGCAAAAGGACATTGTTTGGTAAATAATTAAAAAATTAATTGCCTGCAAATGTTTTATTTTCTCTATACCCATATTTCACTATACCAATGTATATCACTCACACTATACCCATATACAATACTTATAAAATTTCTTTGTTGTTATTTTAACATAAACAATCAAAAATCTTTTTACACTTTTTTCACAGATCGATATTGATTTCAATTTACGGTATCCCAGCAAGGGTGAAAATTTGTTTAATAAATGGAAGGTATTTAAAAGTAAAGTTATTCCATTTTATCGACATAATATAAAAGACAAACAAGGAATTGAACTTTTAAGAAAGCTAAGTCGCAGCACATCTAACGAAAGTGAGTAAACGTTAATTATATTACGAATTATATTATTTGCTTATTTAACTGTTTTTAATTATGTAATACATATTTAATTAAATTTTTCTTGATCATTTATTTAGATGTGCAGGATATTATAATATTATTGTTAATTAATTCAATAATAGTTCCAACCAACCGCTATAGTGAAGCATCCACAAGTAAAAAAAAATCCCAGCGGCAGGTATATCCGCTAGAAATAGGTAGATTTCGGGGTCAGACGGTTTTGTGTCCAAATAAAATTAGATAAGTCAGATTAGTTTAAATAAAAAATATAAGTAGAAACAGAGTAATTCAAAAAAATTATCGAACCAAATTAAATACATTATCCGAACTAACGCCATCAATACAATTTCGGAACAGTTTTATTTAAGTTGGTTTAAATTACTTTTAATAACATATTAAATCCACCAAAGATCAAATGAACTACGTCACAACTACAATTATACCATCACACATAATTTATAATCAAACATTATCAAACAATTTTATTTCAAAATCATCTTTTGTTGTTGTGTTTTTTTGTTCTTATTTAATCTTTTTTCAAACGGTTACTTAGTAAAAAAAATAAAAACAAAAGAGATTTTGATAATTTTTCTATGGTATTAAATGGGTTGATATTTTTCTTGTAAGGGTTGCATTATAATGCTTGTAAAAATGAAACCTTTTGGGTTAGAAAGCTGAAATTTTTTGAGGCTATAGTTAAAAAGTATGTTTAAAAGCTAAGATTAATTTAAATAACATAAACTGAAACATGATGAAAGCATTGCCTTTTGCGTTTGTTTTTATTTCAACAGCCGTAGGGTCTCAACCGTTAGACTTAAACTATTATTTTTGAAAATTTTGGAAAGATTTATATTTTAAGTACGTGAAAAAAAGTTTTCAACTATGAGCTTGGCCATTTCAGCTAGATCAAGGGCAGCAAAGTTTAGTAAATTTTTAAAACAGCTGATTTTTGAAGAATCTGAAACGCCAAAGTAGTCATCTGGATAAAAATAATAAAAAAAGGTTCAAATATTCAATATTTTTAAATTTTATTAAAATATTATTATTCAAACGGAAGTTATAGCGCCCTAGATTATTCGACTTTTTAGGCTCTAGCCGCTTAACCGGTACCCGGATATGGCCGGTTCACGAACTTGTCCAAGACATTGTTTGCCGAAACATACACAGAAAATTATTTTGGTGTAGGTCGAAAAATGCGACCGTGAGAGTGCCGCTAAATTCCGTTATACCTCATATCGTTATATATATATATATATATATATATATATATATATATATATATATATATATATATATATATATATATATATATATATATATATATAATTTTTTTTTTTTTTGTTTTTCCATCTCCGCTTATCACAAATAGTCGTTTGGCATCAAAATTTTTCCGAAATTCCGAGATGAAGCCCATTGCAATAGGTAGATTTTTATATGAAATCTACCTAAAAAGAAAAATTATACAATTAAGCAAGCTGAGGAATCATTAATAGTTCAAATAAAATTAGTCAACGAATTGCAAGATACAGTAGATAATATTACAGAAAAATATTATGTCGATAAATGTACTCTACAGCCATTTATTATTATTATTGGGCAAGATTTGGAGCATATAGAGGAGCAATTAGTTTATTTGGATGGCACGCTTTATAAATTTCCAACAATTATTGCATGTGTAAGTTTATGCTTTAAAGCATTTTTTAGTTTAAACCTTGAATATCCTGCTCCATGTTATGGTGTTTGGCTTTTTATACAAAAATACTTTTTTGAAATTGCTACTAATTCCGATAAACAAATTTCAAATGTAAAAAAATTATTAAAAGATTAAGATGGTTAGATGCTCTGCATGTTTCTCTGAGTTTAAAGATTTGGCTATATATTTTAAACACTTAAAAACATTTCATTTCTTTAAACCAGATTTTGTATTTAAATGCTATATGAAACAGATTGCTCTCAAGCTTTTTTAGATCAAAAAGCATATGAAAACACGTAAAACGATTTCATAACACAGAAGTTGATAATTTTTCTGATCTTACCCAAAATAAAATTGCACCATCAGATATTATCAATCTAAAATTGAATAATTTATCAGAATCAACTAAAAAAGTTGTAGAAAATAAAAATATTAGTTTATCGCCAAATCAGAGTATTGATGCGCAAGTTGATAGTCTAATAATAAGCTTTAAAAATGAATTAAAAAACTTTCGGATCAATTTATATAGTCAAAATAATGTATCTCGTAAGGAGGCAAATGAAATTCAGAACCAAGTTAGTAGATTCTCGACAACATTATTATGTAGATTACAGGGACTTATCATTCTTTTCTTAAGTACTGAAGAAAAAAAAAATTGAAATCAATCAAATATTTGAAATATTTTTAACCGAACTTAATAACAATCAAACTGAACATTTATTTATTAAAGAGCTACACAAAAATGATTGCTTTGAATACCCGATAGCTTTTACAGTAAATAGCGAGATTAGTGAAGGCTTTAAAGGTGGATTACCTACAGTTAAAGAAAATATTACTACAGGTAACAGGTTATTTAATGCCTCTTAGATTTCAATTCAAGCAATTTTTTGAAAAAAATGACATGTTAAACCTTACAATAAAAAATATGGAAAGTGTGGGGAAGAAATCAAATATATGTAATATTATAAACGGTAAAAACTGGCAAAAGAAAATATCGTGTTTTAACAGTACACAAATAGTTATACCGTATATATTATTTCAAGATGATTTTGAAAAAGATAATCCGCTCGGTAGCCATTCAACTGATAACGCTGTTTGTGGAGTTTATTATACATTTCCGACAATTCCTCAATATATGTGTTATTATGGTTTTCCATATTATTCACTGTTTGTGTGCTTTTGTCACTTTTGAATTAAAATGCAATATTTAAAAATATACTTTTTACTGTTTATTTTTAAATTTATTTATAATAATAAAACTTCCTTATAGTAACAATTTGATTTTTATTTTTTTATTTTAAAGAATATCGATTTCGACTTACGTCATCCTCAGTTCTTAAATTATTATTACAATTTTTGCTTAAACTATTACTTATATACTATTTCAACTGCTGTTTTTTATTATTATGTCATATATTTTGTTAGTTTTAGTGTTGATTTTATCATTTCAAATATTGTTATTGTTTTTATGTTTATATATTTCTATTTCTTCCAGTCTATCTAGATTTTGTCCTTTTCTTTTTTTATGTAATATGGTTAAATTTGTGTTGATATTGGTGTATTTGTGTTTTTCTATTTTCAAATGTTGGGCATATCTGGATTTTGGATCGCTTGTTAATTTCATTGGTGTGCTCGATAAATCTTTTTTTGAAGGACCTCCCCGTCTGGCCTATGTAAAATTTACTGCAGTCGTCACAGGTAAGCTTATAAACACCTGTGTCTAAGTTTTGGGTTTTTTTAGTTTTTAGGTAGTTTTCTAATTTATTTTTGTTTTTGTAAGCCGCAATATATCCATATTTTTTTAAGGTTTTTTGCATTATTTTGAATGTTGTTCTATTGTATGTTACGCCTACGTATTTTTTACCTGCTAAGTTTTCTTCATTCTTCAACGTTGTTAGGGTTCGCAAATTTTTCTTGTTTTTGTGTTTTCTATTTAATGTGTCAATCATTTCATTTTCATATCCATTTTTTCTGGCTATGTATTTTATATTGTTTAGCTCGTCTTCATAATTTTCAGCGTTCATCGGTATAGTATTCAATCTATTGATCATGTGGTTGTAGGCAGCTAGTTTATGTTGGTATGGATGATGTGATTTGATATTTATTGTTTGATCCGTTTGGGTTGGTTTTCGGAATATTTTGAATGTGTGTTTTGAATCTACATTTTTGATTGATAAATCCAAAAAGTTTATTGTGTTGTTTTCTTCATTTTCGAAGGTGAATTTAATGGAAGGTTCTCTGCTGTTTATGTATTGGTGTAATAGATTAAGCTGTCTCTTTGTTCCTTTGAATAATAAAATTATATCATCAACGTAGCGATACCAATAAATGATATTTTCTTTGTGTGGATTTGAGTTATTATATATATATTTTGTTTCAAAATCGTTGAGATATTTTTCGGCTAATGTTCCCGATAGTGGGCTACCCATAGGTAATCCTTCTGTTTGTTGATAATACTCGTTGTTATGTGTGAAATAGTTTTGTTTTGTTTTTTCGGTTATTATGTTTATTATTTCTTGTGTATCTGTTGGGTTTAAACCATTTTTTATTAACATATTTTTTGTTATATTTATTGTATCTTTTATTGGTATGTTGGAATACATGTTGGTTATACCAAACGATGCTTATTTTGCGTTGTGAGGTATTATTATTGGTTCTATTCTATTGATTAATTCTGTGTTGTTTTTGGCTGAATAACTGGAATCAAATTTTATGTGGTATTTCAATAGTTTGTTTATGTACTTCGCTATTCTGTATGTTGGTGCTGTGGTGATATTAATTAATGGTCTTATCGGTGTATCTGGTTTGTGTATTTTTGGTAATCCTCTTATACTTGGTGCTGTTGGTTTTATCATTTTGTTATACCTTATATTCTTATCACTTAATATGTTGATAGATTTGTTGATGATAGTTTTTATTTGTGCATTGAATTCTTTCGTTGGATCTTTACTTAATTTTTCGATGTTGTTATTAGTGATGTATTCATCTATCTTATTGTTGTAGTCTGTAGTTTTTAAGATGACTAATGTATTCCCTTTATCTGCTTTGGTTATTGTGGCATTGTTTTGTTTGATCTTGTTTTGTATACTGCGTATTGTTTTTATTTCTTTTTTGTTGTTGGTTTTTGAATTATTTAAGTTGTTATTTTTTACTGATATTTCATTAACTATTATTGTCCTGATTTCATTTTGGTGGTGAATGTTAGTTTTCAAAATTGAATTTTCTATTTCTAACAGATTTTCATTTATTTCTTTTGTTGTGTTGTTTGGTTGTATGCCATATTTCAATCCTTTTTCCAATAGTTGAGTTTCATGATTATTAAATTGTATTTCAGTGTAATTTTCTATTCTATTGTTATATTGTGGTGGTCTATACTGACTTATTATGTTATTCTGATGAGTTCCCATTTCTATTAGTTTTGATTCTTTTAATTTTGTTAATTTCAATTTTATGTTTTCACTTTTCGTTTTTATCGTGCTTTCCATATCATTCTTTACCGATTCCATTGCGGCTTACAAAAACAAAAATAAATTAGAAAACTACCTAAAAACTAAAAAAACCCAAAACTTAGACACAGGTGTTTATAAGCTTACCTGTGACGACTGCAGTAAATTTTACATAGGCCAGACGGGGAGGTCCTTCAAAAAAAGATTTATCGAGCACACCAATGAAATTAACAGAAGGGATCCAAAATCCAGATATGCCCAACATTTGAAAATAGAAAAACACAAATACACCAATATCAACACAAATTTAACCATATTACATAAAAAAAGAAAAGGACAAAATCTAGATAGACTGGAAGAAATAGAAATATATAAACATAAAAACAATAACAATATTTGAAATGATAAAATCAACACTAAAACTAACAAAATATATGACATAATAATAAAAAACAGCAGTTGAAATAGTATATAAGTAATAGTTTAAGCAAAAATTGTAATAATAATTTTAGAACTGAGGATGACGTAATATAAGCACCTCAAATTTTAAGTTCATCGGATTAATGGTTCACGAGATAATCGAAATAATGTGAAAAACACGTTGTACTCTCACCAATAGTGTTCCGTATAAAAAACGGAACCCTAAAAATGTAATGAAATCTGTTCAACAAACGATATAATAATTAAATGTAATGGTTGTTCGTCGTCTTATCACATTGATTGTGTTCGTGTTACACGTACACAATTTAAAAAGCTGCAAAATGAAATCTGGTTTTGCTCTACTAAATGTAAAACTAGTACGGTTAAATCATCATCACTTCTGACCAGGGACTGAAACTCTGAAAAAATTAGGTTCGGGTTAATCAAAATAGAAAGTTCGGGTTCAGGTTCGGTTCAGGGTTCGGTTCGGGTTCAAAATTTAGAAAAAGAGTACAATATATTTTATTTATTTGTCAAAAAACTTTATTTATTTTTCAAAAAAATTCTCATTTAATTTAAGAATCAAAATATTTTTAAAATTTTCTTCTTTTAAATTTGCTCTTTGTGGTGACAATACAAATTTCAAAGCTGAGAAAGCCTTTCTACGCTTACTTGCGTAGGAAAATATATATATTTTTATATATATTAATGAACCCGAACCAGAGTTTTTTGGATTCGGGTTCGGGTTCATGGTTTATAAAAAGACCGAACCTGAACCCGTTTGGGTTCAGGTTCGGGTTCGGTTTCAGTCCCTGCTTCTGACAACTGATGACGAAGATGAAGGAAATGAATTTTTTATGAGTGACCAAAATTTGCCACTTGCTGACGTTGTACGTTCACAACAGCACATATCATCTCAATTAGACAAACTAATCCAGGAGAATAATATAATAAAAAAAATGCTGCTTAACTATCATCAGATGGAACAAATAGTCGCGGATCTACAGGGTGAAGTTGAGATGCTGAAACAACAACTAAACGATGATACTTTTCTTATAACAGGAATTCCCGAAAAACCGGATGAGAATATCTTCAAAATAGTAGAAAATGTTGGGAACAAAATTGAAGTGAGAATTGAGCACAGAGATATATTGCAGGCGATGAGACTAAAGTCGCGAAATCAAAATCAACAACATAAATATCCTCCACCTATACTTGTAAAATTATCACATAGCTCTTACAAAAGTCGCTTCATGACAGCAAAGAAAACTTTGGGACCTTTGTTTACTAATCAACTATTTCCTGGAACTGGTGAAAAAGATGAAATAAATCTTCGTTCTTTTCTCACTCTTTTTAATGCTGATTTGTTAAACAGTGCCAAATCCTTGAAGGTATTGGGTTTTAAGTATATTTGGTTGTCAAACAATAATGTTCAGGTAAGAAAGAATGATAAGTCTAAAATATTCCACATTAAATGCAAAAAAGATATTGAAGATCTAAAAAAAAACAATACCCTATAAAAAATATTCATTTTTTTCTATTCATATACACAGTAAAAAGCCAAAAACCAAAACAATATTTTAATGAATAATTTCAATCTAACTGATTGCATTAATATAAATTATAACGTTAATAGAATAAATAAAAATGTGAATACAAATGAATTTATAAACCTGATAAATCTTAATATTCGTAGTATACGAAAAAAATTTGATGAAATAAAATGTTTAATAGCATCATATGATTTCGTCATTCATGTCATTGTTCTTTCTGAAATTTTTATTTACAAAAATGAACAAAACCTATATTAATTAAGTAATTATAATGCGCACTTTCTTAGTAGAGATGCAAATAGAGGGGGTGGAGTTGCGATTTATGTATTAAAATCAATTGCTTCGAACAAAATTTATGAAGAAAGCTTTCTAACTTTCTCATTATAAATCTACTGGGCTTAAACTTTAAGTTACTAACCGTTTATAGACCACCTAATTCTAACCAAGATGAGTTTTTAAATAAATTGGAAGAATTAATCACAACACACTCTAAAATGTACATTATTGGTGACATGAATTTGAACCTGCTAAAAAAAGATAACTCTGTCCAAAAATATCTTGATATCTTATATTCTGCAGGATTCATTCTACTAAACAAATTAACAAAGCATCATGCAACAAGAATCGCAACAATTGGAAACAAATCAACTCAAACCATAATAGACCACATTGCAACTGATCTCTTCCAATCGATTTAGTATCTCTCCGTTCATGATACCATTCTTTCTGACCATCGTATATTAATGATCAATATAAGAACACAAAATACGCCGTCATCATTTGTAAAAATAAAAAAAACTGTGCTACAATATGAAAAAATTGATGTAGTTAATTTTATGAATGATGTAATCAAACAACAACGGTTTTCGGATTTGAGTGAAATCTGTAAATATTACATCGCACAAAATACAAAAACAGTCGAAATTGAGAAGCAAATGATTGAAAAAAAAGTCCGAGCGGCAGGTATATCCGCTAGAAATAGGTAGATTTCGGGATCAGACAGTTATGTGTGCAATTAGAATCGGATTTATCAGATTACTTTAAAAAAAACTAACATTAGATACAAATAAAACTAACAATTCATTTTAAAAAACATATTGTGAATTAATGGAAATGAATGTAAAATTAATTAAAATAGATATAAAATTAACTAAAATTATGCGAAATCTACCTAAAAAAATTTAATTACCGCCACTGAGGTAGAGTACAAGATTTTTTTTTTTGTTGTTTTTCGTAGGAAGTTGGAAATTTTCACCGAAAACATTTGAAACACGACTTTCCAAACGACACCGAGTTTTTTACCGGGTAAAACCATCTCCCTCAGCTCGTGTTCCTGCTACATCCCTACGAATTACAATACTCCCAAATATAGTATTTCTTTCGCAGGGTATGTGGAGAGCTTAGTACTGCCTCATCGTGTAGTTACGCTATATTATTTAAAATGATTCTATCAAAATAGTTTAAATTAAAACCAAAATTAAATACAAATAGAACTAACAATTCTTTTTAAAAAATATATTTGTGAACAAATGACAATGAATGCAAAATTAATTTAAATAGAAATAAAATTATATGAAATCTACGTAAAAAAATCAATTACCGCCACTGAGGTAAAGTACAATATTTTTTTTTGTTTTTCGTAGGAAATTGGAAATATTAACCGAAAACATTTGTAACACGACTTTTCAAATGACACCGACTTTTTCTGGATAAAGCCATCTCCCTGTGCTCGTGCTATATCCCTACGATACTCTCAAGCATAGTATTTCTTTCGCAGGGCAGGTGTTCAGCTTTGTGGTTTTGCATAAAATAAAATAAATAAAATAAAATAAAATAAATAAAATAAAATGTAGTGTCCGTTAGTTACGCTATAGTTAGTATAGTGAGTTAGAATAGTTGGATCATGTTTGGCATAATAGAAAACCGACTTGTATTTCTATTATGAATGAGGCTAGTCCACGTATTCCTAAGAACCTAAAGTATTAAAATAGTCAATATTTGAGTCTGGCATTGCAAGTGAAGGGAGGGGTATATCAAAATTTCCAGTAAGCAGTTTAGGGATCATTGCGGTATAATGTTGGTTGTCTAAATCTAAATAAAGATTTAGCTCATCGTTATTAGGTATTGGAGCAAAACGCATCGAAGTGGTGAATGAATTGGTGTATATATTTATTGGACGGCGTAAGATAAGCGACAAAAGTAAAACTTCTCCAACCTCGGAAAATTTTCCGTTTGTTAGAATTCGTTTACATACCAATGTGAGATTTACACCCGCTGGAAGATTATCAATAAATGCCGCATTTTGCAGGACATGAGCTGCAGCGATAGCTCTCAAACATGCCATTAACTTTTCTTTACCGCACAATAAAAGGGACAAGGCATTAAAAAAACAATTCCCATCTCCAGTTGTTTTGATGGCGGTAAAATATTTTGAAAGCTCACCTGGAAGATCAGGATTAGCACAGTAAAATGTTGAATTGTATATACCTTGTCGTAAAAATGTACACAATTGACCAGCTTTTTGAAAATCATTGGGATCAAGAATTTCGGTACAAAGAATTTGACGCTGAAGCCATTTACCCTCTTTAATGGCTTCTTGCAGAGTTATTGCAGTTGGTACTTGCATCAGGTTTGGCAGTTCTATATCGGTTCGATTGTTTGGAAAACCATTGTTATTTTCACTAGACTTTGGTATTCCAGGAATACAAACCAGCTGTTTGTGATGACCAAACAATGTTTCACAAACACCACCGTAGTGATCAAAATTGGAAAACATTATATCAATGCTTGTCCTTGCGTTTGTAGTGCTGGTTCCACAAACCAATACTGAAAAAAGCCCATTTGAGTTAAGAAATTGAAAAAAGGGATGAAACTCATTTTTATTTAAATCTATATTAAAATCACCTAGGATGATAATTTTCGAACTTTTGGCTTTCGCAATTTTGATCATATCCTTGATTTGCTGTTTAACTGCATTGTTAGGGGCCTATTCCAAATTGTTAAAAGCCCGACTTTCACTCCCCGTAATGGCGGTGATAATAGTTTTCTACTAGATCTCTATCTTACCACAATGCCAGATATTACGAGTGTCGATGTTGCGAAAGGTAGTATTGGAAATTCTGATCATTATTTAATCTCATCAGTTATCAAAACTGATTTACTTAAAACTACAGCTCCCAAACCCCGTAAAATATTTCACTACTCAAAAATGGATAAGAGTGGTCTTCAAAATTTTTTCCATGGTTTCCCTTTCGACCGTCATTGTTTTTACACTGACAATGTAAATGTTTCTGCTCAAAACTTTACAGAAACCATCCAATTTGCTATCAATAAATTTGTCCCTTTCTCCATAGTAAAACCCAAACAAAAATATTTGTATTCGAAAGCTGCCAAAACGGCACTTAGAAACAAACGTAGATCATTTAATATTTGGATTCATAACAAAACTCCCACTAATCGATCCCAATATCTAAAGGCCAACAAAATATCTAATCAGATTATCTCAAACGAAAAGTCCGAAATTGACAGAGCGAAAGCCTCAAAACTTACGTCTATGTCTGTTTCTGACAAGAGTTTCTACAGTGCCATTAATTCTTTAAATTCTGGTACAAAATTTTCTATTCCCCCTATTATTGATGGTGATTTAATCGTCAATGATCCCGCAAGAAAAGCTAACTTGTTCGCTGAACGCTTTGCTCTGAACTCCACTGTTTTGGAAACTCCTAAAGAAATACCCCAAATCCAGTTAATATGAATGAACTTCACTTCAAACCCAAAATAGTCGCTAAACTTTTAAAGGGGTTAAACATCAACAAAGCATCAGGAATGGACAATATTCCACCCATTATTTTAAAAACCTTTTCCAAAGAACTTGCACCAACTTTAACTAAAATATTCTACCAATCCTACAAATCTGGTATATTTCCCTCGTGCTGGAAGTTGGCAAATGTCCAGCCCGTCCCCAAAAAGGGACCGAAATCCGATATCTCAAATTATAGGCCAATAGCTTTACTATCGGTCCTATCCAAAGTCTATGAGCATTATATTAATACACATATTTCAAAATTTCTGGAAGAAAATCATTTAATATCCGACAGCCAATACGGTTTTCGAAACAAAAGATCAACTACCGATCTATTAAACTATGTAGCGCATTGTTGGAACAGCATACTTGATAAAGGTGGTGAAACATACATTATCGCTTTAGACATCTCCAAGGCATTCGATCGAGTCTGGCATGCAAACTTAATCAACAAGCTCGTTGCGTACGGTTTTCATCCCAATGTTGTGAAGCTGATTCAAAATTTTCTATCCGACCGATACATTTCGGTAACCTTAGACGGATATTCTTCTGAGTCTAAACTAATTAACGCTGGTGTACCCCAAGGCTCAGTATTGTCCCCAACCCTATTTTTGATTTATATCAACGAATTGTTGAAAATCACCAGCAACCCAATAAATAGTTTTGCAGATGATAGTACTCTGCACAAGTCGTTCGAGCCCCTTCCTTCAAAAGGTAAAATGCACGAACGAATAAATCCTGCCCGGAGAGACGCTGCCATAAACGTGAACAAAGACCTGGATAAAGTCGCTGACTGGGGTCACCAAAACCTTGTCAATTTCAACTCCACCAAAACACAGCTGTTGATTGTTTCCAGATTAAAGACCGAGTTCCCCAAAGATATTTTATTTAGTATGTGTGATGAACCAATAGGTAAATGTAAAAACATTCGTTTATTGGGTGTCACAGTTTCAAATGACCTACTCTGGAACGATCATGTAATGGCGATGGCAAAAAGCGCGTCTAAAAAACTCGGCCTCCTAAATAGATGCAAAAAATTTTTCACTCCATACCAATTGCTCCATGTTTATAAGTCCTATATTCGTCCCTGTATGGAGTACTGCTGTCAAGTTTGGGGTGCTGCCTCTGTTTCCATCTTGGCCCTCTTGGACTCTGTTCAAAAGCGAGCTATACGAATTGTAGGTGATCGAACTTTGACATCAAAACTTGATTCCCTACAACATCGTCGCACTGTTGCTGACCTCGTTGTTTTTTACAAATATCGTCATCAGCAGTGCTCAGATGAAATCAGCGGCATCATGCCTCAAACTTATTCTTACCCCCGTTCCACTCGGCAATCGGCTGCCGCAACCAGTGAAACGGTAAAGATCCCGCGCTGTCATACTGGCAGATCGCAGAGAGACTTCTTTGTCCGAACTGCGTACAAATGGAATAGTTTGCCGGAACACTTAGTCTCAGGTGGCTTCAACCCACAGATGTTTAAAAAAAGCGTTAATCTACACCTCAGAACGCCAGTTGTTGTGGGACCCAGGTCTAGACCTAGGTCTTAAAAGGTATTTATGTGTTGTTGTGACACATATTCTAAACCCTATTACATAACACATTTTATTAAAAAAAAAAAAAAAAAAAAAATTGTAAGGAGTAGAGGGTGGTTTGTAACCTGTACAAACCACCAAATCTTTATAGATCCCAGCAACGAGATTACAAGCTTTTGAAAACAATTCTTGGGAGTAATTGTAAATAACATTGAAATTTTCATTAGCTTTTGAATAAATGGTGATGCCATATGCATGCCTTCTACTATTATTAGAAACATCTATTCGGTGTGCAATTTTATAGTTAGGAATGGATAAATCATCTTTAGATTTAGTCCGAGTTTCAGCCGCTATGAAAATGTGCGGTTTATGAATTTTTATAAAATTGTTTAGATCTCGCCAGTGCGATATTTCTCGTAAGCTTTGAATATTTTGGTAGATTAAAAAATTTGTATCATTACTAGGGATATTACTGGCCGTTTTTAATGGAGAATCAAGAATTCTTTTGATTTCCACTTGAAGTTTATCATGAGCATTGGGGGGTGTAGGAGGTGTAAATACACCAAATAAATAAAGACCACTTAGTTTTGTACATCTACTTAGAGCTACGTATAACTCATTTCTACGAAGGCCTTTGGAAATATGCACAGCAACCACATCATATGTACCACCTTGGCTTTTGTGAATGGTTATTGCTTCAGCTGGAACTAAAGGAAATTGAGCTCGGATTATATTAGCAAATTTTGAATTAGAGCTAATGTTTTTCTTTATTTTATCAATCGCCGTCCAATCATCTTCACCTAATTTTTTCACCTCTCTACGTCTAATTTGACCAACGTATTCATTAGGAAAACGTAGCCAAACTCTGTTTATTTTGCCTTCTATGGTAGTATCAAAACCCTTTAATATACCAACGGCACCATTAACGAGACCATCTTCAACTGAGATGTTAACAGTAATCATATACTTAACGCCTATACTTAATTGCAATTCAGATGGTAGTCCTTGTGTGTTGTGGGTAAGAGCAGATTTTGCTTTCTCAAGTAAGTTTGCTCTATGTTTTTCAGTTATTTTACCAGACAGTTTATCATCGGCTTCAACAACTTTCCGATTAGGATCTCTTTTGATAATTTTTTCATTGAATGAATTAACCTCATTGTTACTACGAAAAAGATGAACTGCAGCGCGAGGAATTTCATCCACATTAGTAATTACGCGTGATTTAAACAACCGTACCTGTTCCAATGTTAGCATTCCTTTTGCTAAGTTATTAAGCGCAATTGCAAATTGAGTATCATCTTTTTGTCGCATTATTTCGGTTAATTGATAACTGTTAAACAAACTCCAAAGTGGGTTGCCGACAATAAGACCGTAAGGATCTGTAGCGTGTGATTCAAAAATAAATCTATCCCCTACTGGAGCCAATTGGTTAAAATCACAAAAAACTATTAAGGGTATGCCTGCAAACGGCTTGGAAGATTGAAAAATTTGTTTGAGTCGACAATCAATCTGTTGAATTGTTCTTGATCCAACCATAGATATTTCATCTATTATGATCAGACTAAGATCCTTCATTTTAACGACAAGGGAGTTTCTTGTGCTATTACCTAATGGAGTTAGGTCAGCAGAACACTGGCTTATGGGTAAAACAAAAGCAGCGTGCAAAGTCGTACCGTTTATGCCAAACGCGGCTTTTCCTGTAGGAGCGCACAGTAAAATTTTAAGTGAACTAAGATCGGTTGTTGAGATATTGAGAAAACGCAAAACACCTTGATTGATAGCCTCAATAAGACGAGATTTACGTACGCCCGCTCCACCTAAAACACACGTATAAAACGGCAAATTATTGTTCTTAAAACAATCTAGCACGTGAAGCAGCAATATTCGTTGCCGCTTATTTAGCGTACAAACATTGTCGAAATAGGCTTCATTCGAAAGTAAACGAGGGATGGGAAAGAAAACATCATGGCTACCTGTTGTTTCTTTGTCTGGTATTTTACTTCCGATATCAATAGCTATGTCTCCTTCAATCGATGAATTACAAAAAACTCGTAAATGCTGTGGGGTGTGCTGATCATCAGCATTAAAGTTGTTGTCACTTTCGTTAAGATGAGTGACCGCTTCGTGAAGGATTTTTTCAATGTCTTCGTTGAAAACAAATAGCAATCTATTGGTCCGAATGGTTTCCCTGTGAGTTACAAAAAGATTAGAAACTGTGTTTGACATCACTGTCTCGTCACGCCATGGAACGAACAGCATAACATTTTCTCGAACGAATTCTCCATGATCTGTAAACTCGTTAAAGTTTACAAAACGAATAATTTTTGCTTGTCTACGTTTTTGCACAAAGCCCGAGAAATCTTTTAATTTTAAAGAAATAAGAGTGGTTTCATCGTTATTGGCTTGTTCGCTTTCGTTTGACTGTTGACTAGTGTCAATATGACGAATGGAACACTTTGGCTTCACCGAAAAATTGTACCAAGCTACGAAATATGCAAGACAGCAATCTTCGAGCTCATCCGGACGATGCATGTAGTGATCGATCATATTTTTTACGTAAATATCTGTTGATTCTGGAGATAATGTTTTAAGCTCTCTAATCGACTTTACTACAGCAACTCTTTTTTCGGGAGGACTAGTATTGATGAAAGTGCACTTTCGGGAGCTCTTGGATAAAGGGAGTGCTAGTATATAATAGACAGCTTCTTGTGCGCTAAATTCACTAGCTTTTAGAAAATTATTTGCTAGCAAGCGAAGTTGGTCTTTCATTGTATAATTCCCTTTTTTCAGCTCCCCTAGAGCATCATACAATAACTTTGAAAGGCCACGGGAAGACTTATTTAAATAATTTAAAATATAATTGGCACATGAATACATATCAACAATAAATTGTATGTCCATGTTGGCACAATGTAGTTGCAAAATTTCAAGATTATAGAAATTGACCATACAATCTGCCGGCTTTCGACGAAGCATGACCGTTGCTCTACAAATTCCACAACGAATAATTCTAATATATTGTTCATAGTTAATTTTGAAAGTGCCTAGAAGTTCATCAAGCGTTATTATAGTCTTATTTTTATGCGCTTCAGCTAAACGTTTTTTAATTTCGCACCTTTGCGACCGTAAAAAACAAGTGTTGTTTTATCAACATCAATTAATGGAAATAGTATAATTGTGTGATAAAGTGGGAAAAACGGTATATCGAATTGACACTCTTTGGTTTTGGAACCCTTTTTACAAGTAAACGTATGCTTGTGAGTTTGCAGTTCCAAAAGATTTTGAGACATTTCATTAGAACATGAGATGAAACGATCGATAAATGAAGTGACAGGAGTAAAATCCATATCTTCGTCACTGTATTTCGGGGCGTCTTTCAGCCAAAGTAAACAGTGGCAATGGGGTGAACCTCTTTGTTGAAATTCGGTTCATATATAAAAGTCTAGGAGAGAATGCTCTCTAAAAATGGAATTTTCAGTTTTAAGCAAAGTAAAAAATTGTCTCATTCTGTAATCAAAGTATCTTGCTAAAGAAACAGGATCACTGCGAATCAGACGAAATTTATCTTTATACGGCATTGTTTGTGCCTGGTCTTGGGTAATCGTTTCATTATCAACCACTTGTTTCAAAATAACAATTAACTCCAACCATTTGCTTTCAGCGGGTGATAATGTTAGGAAAAAAGTAGGTGGCCCAAGCCGCCGTATCATTGCAAAAAGCTCTTTTTTTTTTCTTCCCAATACGCTGGTGCTCCACGATCAGTCGCTAGGACCTTAAAACCACTATCATGTAGTTCCATTTTGCTTATAAAATTAGAATCAAGAGTATCTCTGGCCATTATTTTGGATCGAGTCTTAGCTTTTCGAAGACAGAAACTAATACTCGAAGAAATTTTTGAAGTTCGGAGCTTAAGAGCGGAGAAGAAAAGTTTGGTAACCGTTGCACAACGACGGTCGCTACGCATTATTTCAGATTTTACCCAATTTTGGTACGATAAACCTGTTGGCTGAGTTACTAATTCACCTCCATATATTTTAATGAAGCTGAAGGCCTCAACATACTCATCAAATAATGACATAGGCTGTTTGCCTTCTCCTGGTGCAAAAATAATGGCTTCAGTGAGAAGAAGCGTTGCTTCATCAGCCATATTTATGGGTTCTTCATCATTTTCTTCTTCAGAACTACTCTCGTCACTTAAATCATGTTCGACATGATCTATTGATGTTGGTTTTGAGAGAATATTACAGGAAAATAAGCGATTTAAATCTAGGGTTATTCCACAACGTTGATACACTGGCGAATTTTCAAGAAATTTTGCAGCGTCATGAATTGCCTTCGGTCTGACATTTTCAAACATAACATTATGTTTAAAAGACTTCTTCCTTCGAAAACAAATCGGAACAATCATCGCTTCAGAAAAAACGCGAGGCAGTACACTGACTGAAGTTTCAACGTCTGTTGGAACATTTACAGCTCTACCTTTCACTATAAACTGTTGGTCACCAACAACAGCTCGAATCATCATGAATGGGATTTTAGGACAGAGAAAACGTTCTTCTAAATCACTAAGAATTTGAAGTTCTTTGGGGATTGCAGGAAACGCAAGACCACTATTAATCACTGATAATGGTGGTGCTTTTCCACTCTTAAGATATCTAGCGCAGTTCGCACATAAGTATCCAATTATGTTAGAGTTTAACATTTTGCATGTTCTTTCCAAAAATTCAAGCGAACATGAGAAATCTTCAACTCGAAAAAATTTGAGAGACGTTTTAAACCATAATCGAAAACAACATACGCATTCAAACGTAGGGCCTTCTTTTTTCAAAGAAATAAAATTTTCAAAAAGTGCTTTTCTTTTTGTTTTTCGAGCTTCTTCTAACTGTGAATTTCTGGAATTTTGAACACGCAAATTATGAAATCTGCGAAGAATAGGGTTATGCAGCCGTTTTTGTTGGGACTTGCGAAGCCTTTTATGGTGAGTGTTTCGTTTGTTTGTGTCAGCTAATCTTTGTTTTTGACAGTTTCTAAGTCTCTGCTGATGTACTTTTCGTTCGTTGCTGTTTTGTAGTCGTGCTTTCTGCGATTTGGTAAGTCTAGTCTTGTGAACTTTGTGTTTGTCTGGGTTCGCTAATCGTGTAGTTTGAGCATCTCTAAGTCTAAGGTTATGTATTTCGCGTTTTTCTGGGTCCGCTAGTCGTTTAGTTTGAGAACGCTTAAGTCTTTCTCGATGAATTTTAAGATTACTAGAACGGAGAAGTCGTTTGTTTTGGGCTTGTGTTAGTCTTTCTTTTTCTTGTAGTCTGTGTTCAGGTGTACTCAGTTTTTTTTGTCGTGAAATTTTTAAGGCCTTCAAATGTTTGCTGTGCTCTTGAGCATTGGCCAATTTTAATTTAGCACTAGTTCTATGTGATGTCAAATACTATTCAGAACTTTTGTACAATAGTTTTCTTTCCGTATGTTTTAGCAAATTAACAGCTACAGAAAGATACTCTTGCTGCCTCTGTTTGACTGGTTTTGTGACTTTATGCAGCTTCTTATTTACTTGACCCTTCCGGGATTTTTTTCTTAGCCGTTGCTCTTGAGTCTGTCTTCTAGTCTTTGGCATTGTTAAAAAATTAACAAATATAAAAGTAAATGTGAACAAAAATTAATACAATTTACCGCTCCGGTTACCAAAACCTTTAGTTTCCAAATCTTTACACAAAACTAGCACTAAAACCACTTAATATATAACACCACTAAATATATTTAGCTTATTATTTGAAGCCAATATTTAGCACTTCTTTTCTTTAATAATACACTTTAATATACACTTTAATATATTTAATAATACACTTTAAATATACGCGAAAGCATTAAATAATTATATATCAAATAATTAAAATAATTATTCTTATTTTGTTGACTTATAATTTTTGTTGCAACTAACACTTCTAACAGTCTAGTTTAAACTAATTTAGAAACGATTATAAGGTGATAATTACCATTGCATAATTTCAACGGTTTTTTAAACCATTTTTTGCTTCTAATATGATTACAACTATCCATACGCATACATCACATATATATGTAGGTGCCTACAACTACAACAACGCAAAACATTTTTTCCAACCAATATTTTCAACAAGTTAAGAACAATTTCCATACACACATTGTTTTAATTATCATTTCCATTTGCAGATCTATTATCTATCTATTTCACGTATTTTACTAACATTTTCTTACATAAAAGTAAATACCTCATTAAATATATGCAATCTTCTAAAAACCGCTTGGAAATTTAGTTTAACCCAAAATGCAATTCATTTTGGTAAATAGAAAATGTAATTTTTCTATGAAATCTACCTATAAAAAAATCTAGCTAAAAAAATATTAGAAAAACATTATCAATCTCATAATATTCAAATGTTGTTTATTTTAAACAATTCGAAAACAAAACAAATACCTATAAACAAAAACCAATACTTAACTCCTTCTTTTCATTTTCCCACAATTTTTGTTTTTTTTTTAAATAGACAAAGAAAAAAAACTTTAATTTGATTTTAGGGGTGATGTATGTAGTTTTATCTATCTACAATAAATTTATTTTAAGGTTGTTTGGGATTACGGTTATTTTGTTTAATGTTTATAAGTTTAACACTTATCTGTAATTATTTAGTCTAATTGATTGGTAAAAATACGTTTCATATACTTAATTTTTTAAGCGCCCATTGTATGCATGAATTTAGATATGATTTGTTTTGTGTTTTTATTTATTTATTTTTCAATTTTTTCGGTTTTTATAATTTTCTTAGTGGTATTCACTGGCTTTAGATTTTTCACACAATAGGTGTAGTATAATGCTTATAAAATTGGAACCTATTTTGTTAGAATGTTGAAAATCTCTGACGTTATAAATGAAAAATGTATCTAAGAGAAAATAGGAGTTTAAACAACATAAACTCAAAAATGATGAAAGCATAGCCGTTTGCGTTTGTATTGGTTTCAACAAACTTAGCGGCTCAACCTCTGGACTTGGATCATTTTTTTTTTAAATTCTGGAAAGATTTATATTTTAAGTACGTGAAAAAAAGTTTTCAACTATGAGCTTGGCCATTTCAGCTAGATCAAGGGCAGCAAAGTTTAGTAAATTTTTAAAACAGCTGATTTTTGAGGAACCTGAAACGCCAAAGTTGTCATCTGGATAAAAATGATAGAAAAAGGTTCAAATATTCAATATTTTTAAATTTTATTAAAATATTATTATTAAAACGGAAGTTATAGCGCCCTAAATTATTCGACTTTTTAGGCTCTAGCCGCTTAACCGGTACCCGGATATGGCCAGTTCACGAACTTGTCCAAGACATTATTTGATGAAACATACACAGAAAATTATTTTGGTGTAGGTCGAAAAATGCGACCGTGAGAGTGCCGCTAAATTCCGTTATACCTCATATCGTTATATATATATATATATATATATATATATATATATATATATATATATATATATATATATATATATATATATATATATATATATATATATATATATATATATATATATATATATATATATATATATATATATATATATATATATATATATAATTCTTTTTTTTTTTTGTTTTTCCATTTCCGCTTATCACATATAGTCGTTTGGCATCAAAATTTTTCCGAAATTCCGAGATGAAGCCCATTGCAATAGGTAGATTTTTATATGAAATCTACCTAAATAGATTTTTATATGAAATCTACCTAAAAACCGTGGTATACCAATGAACTTAAATTAAAAAAAAAATAGGGACAGGTTTTATCGACTTAAAGTAAAATATCCTTACAATATTTACTTTGGAGATCAATTTAAAAAATTTTAAAAAATGTGTCAATCACAAGAAAGGCAATTGTAAAAACAGTTTTTTATGAATGAACTTAATAACAATGATTATTCAAAACTTTGGAACATTATGAATAAATTTGTGTTTAATAAAAATAAAAATCTTACAAAAACTGTACTACAAGAAAATAATAAGTTTATATACGAACCAAACCAGATTAGTTCAATATTTAATGAATATTTTACATCTTGTGCGGAATTCATTATTCCTCAAAATGATATTTTAAATACACAAATTATAAGTCGTCCAAAAATCATACCCCACCCGTTTGCAATGATCTCTACAAACGATAACGAAATAAAAGATATCATAAACAACTTAAGATCAAAATCTGCTACTGGTCATGATAAAATCTCAACTAAATTCTGCCAAAAGTATCGTGATATCTTATCAAATAAATTAAGTCAACTTGTGAACGGGTGCATTGATATAGGGGAATTTCCCGATGTCTTAAAAACAGCAAAAATTACACCGGTGTTCAAAAGTGGGGATCAATTATCCAAAACAAATTAATCAAAAATCTTCGAAAAAGTCTTCGAAAAAGTTATTTTCAAACGTCTTGAGCTACATTTAAACGAAAACAAAATCATCAATGAGAACCAGTTCGGGTTCTGTGCTCAATCAAGTACACTAGCAGCTGTTACACAACTAGTAGCAAAAATTAGATGTAATATAGATGGTGGTTCAATAACATCTTGCTTATTTGTGGATTTGCGAAAGGCTTTTGACTTAGTCTACGATGATATACTTTTACAAAAGCTTGAGGACGGAGGTATCACTGGGACTGCTCTTAAGCTGTTTGAAAGCTACTTCAAATCAAGAAATCAATACGTAAAAGTAGATGATGGAGAAAGTAACAAGCTACCTATCAAACGCGGGGTTCCGCAAGGATCTTTCCTCGGACCAATTTTATTTAATTTCTTCTGTAACGATATATTTGATTTGAAGTTATTTGGTGAACTTATCATGTATGCAGACGATATGGTGTTGGTATATAAACATACTAATCTGCAAGACCTTCAAGCAAACATGCAATTTGATACTAACATAATAAATGACTGGATGAAGCAAAACGCATTAAAAATCACCGAAAATAAAACTAAATACATTGTCTTCGAAACGAAAAATAAAAAAATCAATCTCTTTGGATTTGAACTTCATTTGAATGGCAAACTTCTTAAACATGTAAATGAATACAAGTATTTGGGTATTTGGATCGATATCAAGGTCGATTGGAGCTGTCACATAGCGCATCTAAAAGAGAAGCTTAGAATAACCAACTTTATTCTATTTCGAATGCGGAATATTTTGCCTTTGAAACTAAAATTTTTAATTTTACACACACATATCCTTAGTGATATTAAATATCTTCTTCCAATATGGGGTACTGCTGCTGCTTCTCGTCTGAATGAAATTCATGTTCTTTTGAATAAGAGTTTGAAAATTATCAAAAATCTTCCACCACTCACGCCAACAATTGATCTCTACGATGAAAATATACTAAATCTTCAATCTTCAGCCGATGATAGACTTTGAAACATTTTTTCTGATATTTAAGATAAAAAATGGTTTAATAAAAAATAATTTTCTATTTCGTTCTGCAGCTTTTGTCCATAGTCATGATACACACCAAGTGAACAATTTTTATATAGATTTTTGTCGGACTACATCTGGACAACACAGCTTTGTTTACAGGGGGCTTTCATTGTATAATTGTCTTCCTGCCACCCTGAAAAATCAAGAAAGCATATCAAGATTCAAAAAGGAATTAAAAATATATGTGGCACATTCACATTCATTATAAATTTTATGTTTTACTGATTTATTATAAGTCGTTTCGACCTTAGTTACCGAAATAATAATGACATTCTTAATTCCCAAGGGAATTATAAGAGGGAGTTATGGATTCATAATAGACCTAGTTTTCATTATAAATTTTTGTTTTGTTTATTTATAAACAACATTATTAACAAAAAGCCATAGAAACGAATAACAATAACCCAGTAATACAATTTGAAATGAAAAACAACTAACTTGATCAATTAAAACAAAAAATCATGCTATCAAATACTTGATAAAAATAAATGTTTTAGTTTAATAAATGTTTTAGGTAGTAAAACATAAAATTATTTATGTATCACGTGAATTATTAGATGTCAATTACCTTGTGAAACTTACTAACCCTCGGGCCAGAGGCCCTCGGGTAGTAAACGTTTCCCTCGGTAATTAACATCCTTATAATTCCCTTGATACCTAAATAACTATTATGTAGTTTGTTTTATATAATTGTTTTTATATTTTATATCATGTATAGAAAAATTTAAATCGTTAAATCGTTTGCTATTTTATAATAAATTTTAAAATGATTATATTTAACTTTTTTTTATGATAATTCTGAGATGTTGTAATAAGTAAATGAATTATAATAATTCTCATATCTTGTAATTTAAAAATATTGCCTACAAACTCTGTAAAGTGTTCTTTGCATGTGCAAGCAATTATGCTGTTGCATGCATTATATATCAAATAAAGTAAAAAAAAAAAAAAAAGTCACCAAGAACCAAAATGAAGTCGCGTGTTGGTGTTTGTTTCATAACCTCTTCTAGAGCTATGTAGAAAGTATTCTTCATTGTAATGCGGTGTACCAACAAGAAAGCCAGTTTCAAATTCTCTTCGAGAAGGATGACCGCTACAGTATAGAGAGTGACTATCGAAATCTGGTTTTCCTATTATTGGTTTTTTTAAAGACGCCAATTCGCCGTGATGTACCATGATTGGCTAAGCAGTTTTTACTCTGCTTGTCTCCGGTACACCAACCCTATTCTGTCAGCATTAACCAGGCAGCACGGCGTGGACGTCGAATTTTGGATTTCGATTTTTTTGTATATTATGTGAAATCATATTTATAGATTTCTTTTGAAAATAAATTAATTTGCCAAAGTTTCATTAAGATCCTATGCAGGAATGTCAAACAACCAACCCAAACCAACCAACCCGCACAGACGTACACCAAAATTGGCTATTTAGATAAAGAATGGTCCAAAACAAAATAAAAATAAAATTTAGGGTATGTAAGATTTTTTTTTCTTGATAGATTGCATTACTTCATACGGTTTAAAATTGTGGTGAAGTAAAAATTCAATGCATGATTCCAAAAAATAATTTTCACTAGTTAACATTTGGTATGATGTTTGAAAAAGATAACTAATTGAAAAGATCGAACTAGATTAAGTATTGATCAGATAAATTCTCAAAGCATTTACGCTAAGTGTGATATGTTTCAAAATTGTTTGCGGCGGATATTATACTATAGATTGGCTGCTGGTAAGTGAAGCATGGGAATGTGCAATTAAAACGTTTCGAATACTGATTATATAGATTCCTGTCCTACAAACCGAGTGGTGACCAACATGTTGGAGTTGTTATACTAGCTAAAACCAGTGTACGATTTCTAATGTTCTTTTACCGCTCTTTAATTTTATGGATGCTATTGCTGGACAAACGAAAAATTTAGACAGAATTTATTACTTGTGTTTGTATTCCCAGCTGTGAATACTGAGGAGAGAGAGAATATTCCTCTACATTTTTTTTTTTTTTTTTATAGTTCGGGTTAATCACTTAGGTTATACACCTCTAATGCTTTATGCACGTGTTAACGATAGGAAAGGAGAGTTAAGGATTTGGGATAGGACTGGAGCGATAGTATTGATGTATTGCGGATTTAAAAGCTTGTGGTTTGTATGAAGCGGGGAAAACATTTTTCGGTAATCGATTCCACCAATATACGCAACGTGAAAAAAAGGAGTTATTATAGCTAGATGTTCTTACATATGCGACCTTCAAGGTATGCACATGGGAATGTAAAGATTGTCTTGTGGTTCGGAATGATCTGCGGAGTGGAGGTATTAAGTTGCTAATTTCCTTAGAGCATCTACCGTAGTAGTACCTGTAAAATAGTGTCAGAGCTCCAACCACTCTTCTATGATACAGCGAATCCATACCCGATGTTATTATTGGATCATCAATTAGCTTCAATGCACGCCTGTGAACTCTGTCGACAAAATCTAAAGAGGATTCTGGTGCTGCAACCCATAAATGGGAGTCAAATTCGAGGATCGGTCGTATATATGCTTTATAGATCGTAGTTAATTCCAATGGAGTGAAAAAACTTTTACAGCGACGTAGGAAGCCAAGTCGTTGGGATCCCAATTTTGCTACGGAAAGAATATGATCATGCCACTTCAGTTTGTGATTGATATTAGTTCCCAGAAGTTTGAGTGAAGGTGAGTTTAGTAGTGTTTGCATGGAAAACGTTGCATTGCCGCTATACAATGAGGTTTTATGGGACAAAATGCACGACTTCGTCTTCATGGAATTAAATATCACTAGGTTCCGTTTACCCCAATCCAGGATTAATTCCAGATCTACATCTAAGGATTCAACCATTTTTCTACGATGACAATTAGAACTTACACTAGATGGTTGTTTTTTAAAAGAATAGGAATGGAAGATAGTACTGTCGTCGGCAAAGCTATATATAGGGTTTGTGGTGATAGATAACAAATCGTTGATAAAGATTAGAAAAAGAGTTGGTGACAGAACCGAACCCTGGGGAACACCGGCTTGAATTGGGAACTTAGTCGACAAAACACCATCCAGCATTACCCTGATTGATCTATGAGATAAAAAATCTTCTAACCAACAGATTAAGGTCTTACAGACACCAAATGAAATTAATTTGTTGTTAAGAGCCCTATGCCAAACTCTGTCAAACGCCTTGGATATATCAAGGGAAATGATATGAGATTCACCAAAGTCATGAATTGCTTTACCCCATTTCTCCGTTAGGACTGACATTATATCACCAGTAGACCGCGTTTTACGAAAGCCATATTGGCGGTCGTGGAGCAGATGGTTGTTTTCAAGATATGCCATTAGTTTATAATTGATAATTTTTTTCCATAACTTTAGCAAGAATCGATGTTAGTGCAATGGGACGATAGTTTGTTGGGTCAGACTTGTTGCTCTTTTTAGGAACTGGTTGAACATTGGTCAGTTTCCACATTGATGGATAAAGGCCCGAGCTTAGGGATAAATGAAAGAGACTAATTAGTGGATAAACCAGGGTATCGGCACAACGCTTTAGTACAATAGGTGGTATACCGTCCGCACCAGCAGATTTGCTAAGATCAAGATTAAGCAGTGTTGAACGCAAAATTCTTGGACGAAAGTAGATTTTGTTCATTGATGATTGGACAGATGGAATGATCGGCGGATTTATACCGGAATCATCGACTACAGAATTAGCAGCAAAATTTGACGCAAGTAGATCTGCCTTGGCTTTAGTTTCGGTTACAGGGTTGCCCTGGTTATCCATTAGTGGAGGGATAGAAGATTTGATAAAATTATTGCCAACCTCTCGGATAAAGTTCCAGTATGACCGGCTGCCTTTATTAGCACGTAAGATTTTACGCTTCGCATTAGAGTTAAAAAGAAATTTAGCTTTTTTAAACATATTATGACAGTTGTTTCTAGCCCTGATATAAAGAGATCTACTGCTGGGTGATTTATCGCTCTGGTATTTGTCAAACGCCAACATTTTGTTAATTCTTGCTATATTACATTCATCAGAAAACCAGGATTTGGACCCCATTCTCTTTTTCACAAAACTGGTTGGAATAAAAATGTTCATTCCCAGTAGAATAATGAACGTGATCAATGCAGTTGCTTGGTCAACATTTTTACCCTGCAGAAATAAACGCCAATCGATTTCGTCATAGAACTTATTAAGCTTCTGCCAGTTACATCTATTGTAGTGCCAAACCTTTCGAGGTGGAGACAGTTTTGGACTTGGTGCTTGAGGACTTATTTCAAAATACGCCGAAACTACACAGTGATCTGATCTGCCAAGAGGAGCATCAACTGAGCAAGTATATTTGGCAGAATGTGTTGTCATGAAAAGATCAAGTAGGTTAGAAGAATGGCTTGCAATATTTGGAATATGGGTGGGCCTATCTACTAACTGAGTAAGCTGATTGGAATCATCAAGATATTTAGCATATTGACCTTCTAATGATGTTTTGGTTGAGAATCGGAGCCAATCTTTGTGGTGGACATTGAAATCACCTGCTAATATAATTTCTGCATTAGGCGCGGTGATCAAAATTTCATCGATTGTGTCTGTAAGAGAATTAAATGCTTCCAAGGTTTGATTATGGTGGTACACCGGACTACGGTATAAATAACACAAGTATATGTCATGCTTATTTACGATGATTTTTAGCCAGATAAAGCAGAATTCAGAAATACTGCTTGTTTCATACTGAAGGAGCCTTGTATATTTAACATCGTTGCGTATATATACCATTACACCACGGTGTTCAAAAAATGCAAATTCTGGGGAATAATTGTTGCAAACGAATCGGGCATTATCAATATTTGAAACCTGAGTCTCACCTAGCGCTAGTAAATGTGGTTTCTTTTGGTTAAGATGGTATTGGACGCTAAGAAAGTTTTTAGAGAGACCTCGGATATTAGTGGAATCGATTACGAAGTTAGAGACAGACGAAGGCATTATGTTTTGATAAATAATACTGGTAAAATTAAAATTTTTATAAGGGAAATAATAAAAACCAAAGCCAAAAAGGAATAGATCGAGTAACACAAAAAAAAAACCACAAAGATAAAATTGGCATAGGCCATAAAATATTTTGCGGTTCTGTGAATTCTTGCTATCCCAATGACAATGATAGAAAACAAAAAAGAGATAGGAGTTTGCTTATATTTGCAGGTTGCTTGTCAATTGGATTTATATTTTGTGAATATATGGGAGATTAAATTGGATTTTAATAAATAAAAAAAAAATGAATTGAATTGGATTGAATTGAATTGAATTAAAAAAAAATATGTATTGTTTATGTTGTAAATATGAGAGATTAATTAAACTTTCTCTCTCTCTCTCTGGCGTTTACATCCCATGAAGGGATTTTGCCGTCTGTGCCACCAGCTTCCAATCATCTCGTTCCATGACCAGTTGACCCCAGTTTCGACATCCTATATCACGAAGGTCTTGGATGATGTCATCACGCCAGCGTTGTCTAGGTCTTCCTCTTCGACGAACACCAGCTGGTTGTTGTTGGGACGCTTTTTTTATCATTCTTTCCAATGGAGCCCTTTCTACATGACCAAACCATCTAATCCGGTTGGATTTAATGAATCCGATTACATCGCAGCCTCCAAGAAGCTGTCTGATTTCATGATTCATTCGGATTCTATACTGATTTTCAGGAACTTTACATGGACCATAAATTGTTCGTATGACTTTCCTCTCGAATGTTGATAGAATTCTACAATCGGAGGAAGTCAGTGTCCAGCTTTCACTTCCAAATGTGAGCACAGGTCGGATTAATGCTTTGTAAAGTGTGAGTTTGCACGACTGCGAAAGATTTTGGATCGCAAAAGTTTTGAGTATGCGTACAAAACTCTGTATGCGGCTGAGACACGAGCTTTAATATCTGCCTGCATGTCATTTGACGATGTTATTACAGATCCGAGGTATTTGAAGTTTTCTACACGTTCCACTTCATAGTCGCCAGTATTCAGATTGCCGGAAGGTATATTCCTGGATGTTGTTAAAAGTTTAGTCTTGCCGGTGTTAATGCATAATCCAAGTCGTTTAGCATTTCTTTCAAGCTGAGAGAGACTATCCTTGATATCGCTTGTTCTACGTCCGAGAAGCACAATATCATCTGCATAGCCAAGAACTTGACTAGATTTGTTATATATGCAGTTTTGTGTCTCAATTCGGCTTTTTCTTATCGCGTACTCCAGCGCCAAATTAAATAGTATGGGCGCGAGTGCATCACCTTGTCGAACACCTGATGTTATATCGAAAGGGTCAGAAACAGACCCTTCGATTACTATTCTACAATTTGATCCCGATGTTGTGAGCTTGCACAGAGAAACAAGTTTCTCTGGGATACCAAGGCATATGAGTGCGGAACAGAGGTTGTCGCGGATGATACTATCATATGCTTGCCTGAAATCAACGTAGAACTGGTGAATGCTGATGTTGTACTCCCAACATTTTTCCAGAATCATCCTTAATGTAAAACATTGATCTGTGGTTGAGCGGTTGGGACGAAAACCACACTGATAGTCACCTATGATAGATTCGGCGAACGGGATGAGTCGAGCAAGTACAACATTAGCTAGTATTTTATATGCAGTGTTCAACAGTGCGATGCCACGATAATTTTCACACTTTAGACGGTCACCTTTCTTATGTAGCGGAACAATGAGAGCTGTTTTCCATTCAGCAGGTAGTTCTTCTTGGTCCCAGATTGCAAGAATCAGATCGTTTATACGTGAGACCAGAGCTGCTCCTCCATTTTTCAGAAGTTCTGCGGGAATTCCATCGAAACCTGGTGATTTGCCATTTTTCAGTTTTTTAATGGCAGCTTCCACTTCTTCTATTGCTGGGTAAGGGACGAAAATCTCCTCAGTTGATGGAGCAATTGCTCGAATAGGATGAACTTCGTTCGTCCTATTGAGTAGGTCTTGAAAGTGGGATCGCCACACTGCCAGCACATCACGTTCACTTGTTGTAAGTTCATTATTTTCATTTTTGATGGCTGTAGATCTTGGGTGGAAATCTTTTGTCAGATTCCGTGCATTGGCAAAGCACTCTTTTGAATTTCCGTTGGCCGCATGTTGGTTGATGTATTCGATGCAGCTCTTCATGTGTTCGCGTTTTTTTTTACGTAGAAGTTTTGCTGAGGCTTTCCTGGCGCATAGATAATCAGCTTGGGAGCTTCGGGTGTTCCTTGTTAACCATTTTTCTCGCAGTTTTTGTTTATTTTCAACGGATTGGCGGCATTCGTCGTCAAACCATTCGTTGTGTGATTTCGGTGGTCGTTTTCCGATTGTAGTTTGTGCTGCGGCTATAATGGTTGATTGAAGCGTTTGCCATTCTTCTTGTATGTTTAATGGCATCTTAGAAGAGATGTCATGCTCTTCTATGTTTTGTGTTATTATTTCCTGATATCTATTCAGCGTTTCCGGTTGTTTAAATGCTTCGACATTCCAGCGCACGGTCTTTTTTGCTTGTCTGTTAAATGTAGATGATAATTTGCACTTGTACTTAAAGATGACAAGCATATGATCGGTGTCCATATCAGCACCTCTGTATGATCGAACGTCAGTTATACTTGTGGAGTGTCTCTTAGAGATCATGACGTGATCGATTTGATTTTCCGTTCTTCCGTCATTTGATTTCCACGTTGCCTTGTGAATTCTCTTGTGAGGGAAGAAAGTGCTGGAAATTACTAGATCATACATCATAGCCAGCTCGGCTGCGCGAAAACCGTTATTGTTGCTGGTATGATGCAAGCTGTTAGGGCCGATATGTGTTTTAAGTTCTGCAATCCTACCGATTTGAGCATTAAAGTCACCTACTACGATTTTTATATCGTGCCGCGGGATGTTATTGATGACTTCCTCGAGTTCTAGGAAGAACAGGTCTTTAATATCATCTGCTTTATCTTCAGTAGGTGCATGAACATTGACGATCGTTACATTGAATTTTTTCGTGCGGATTCTCAGTGTGCATAACCGAATATTAATTGGGCAGAAGTCGATAACATGCTGATTCACGCGACGGTGTATAAGAAAGCCAACTCCAAATTCTCCTCCGTTTTGATGACCGCAATAATACAGAGTGTATCCTTTCGCTGTTTCATGGATTCCACTGCCTGGCAATCTTAGTTCTTGTAATGCCACTATATCCAGTGTGTAGCTCTCGACTTGTTGGGTGAGTTTTAGGAGATCTCCTGGTCTTCTAAGGCTTAGCACGTTCCAGGTTCCTATTTTTAAATCGTAGTCCGGGTACAGTTTCCGAGGTCGTTCCAATAATGAATCCGAGATATTCCGAGGCCTGTGTACAGAATTCATGACAGTAATTTTTTACGGAAATGGGTTGTTAGCCCTTCGCCCAACCCAAATTTTCGTGAATGGGTTCGTTCTGCATCTTAAGGTCACCAGAAACAACCTTTTTACTCGTTTATATAGCGAGCCGCTTGATCCAAGACAGACGCTCGCTGAAAGCCGCCCCTAACATGGAGAACAGACGCTTTCTACACATTTATATAGCGAGCCGCTTGATCCAAGACAGACGCCCGCTCCAAGCCGCCCCTAACATGGAGAACAGACGCTTGAGTTGCATTGGTTTTATGGCGCCAATGACTCGCCATGGTGCAGAATCATTGAGTATAAGCAGTATTTACTCTGCCCCTCTCAACTACACCAACCTAATTCTGTTAGCGTTACCCAGGTAGCACGGCGTGGACGTAGAATTTCGGATTTTCGCTACCCTAATTAATTAAACTTGGATACATAAAAAATTGAAGAAAGAGAGAAAAACTTGAAAGACAACTGTACATGTGAACTAAATGTTATTGTGAAAATTAAATATAATGTAGGAGATGAATCATAGGGAATACCGTTAACAATTACACTTTTACATCGATTATTTAATTAAAGTTAATGTTCGAAATATTTATTGATTTAAATTTTGACTTTATCACACACACAAATATTTAAGTTAATGGAACAGCACAGCACTATAGTAACTATTGAATACAACAAAAGGTTGTATTCACGTCTTTAAAGATAATATATATTTAGTACAACATAAACTCGGTTGTACACGTCCTAGAGGTAAATTTAACATTTAACGAGCAAATAAATTAGCTTAAAATAAGGACAACCGACCGGTACGGATAGACAAGAGCAACTGAGATACAGCAAACAACATAAGTTGTTTGAATGTAACTCAAAACTCCCAATAATTGAAAATGCCATTTCGCCTTGTCATTTACAGGCTATACATAGCCATCGAATTTGAAAATATTTTAACGGTTTTTTAATTGTACAATATCTGTTTAAAAATTGTTACTGTTAAAATTATTCAGATTGACATCTGCGTGTAGCATGTAGCTCTGAAGTACGTATAGATCAATTACAATAATTCAAAGCCTATTGTCTTTTGAAATATGAATTTATCATATACAATGTTGTCCCAAGATGTACATAAAGAAATATGGGAACAGTTTGTATTTTTGAACCTATAACTTTATGGTTTTTTCTATAATTTTACGATGATGCTTTTTGTTTTAATTGTTTTACCAAATATTGATTGATTGGAATATAATTGTCACCTCCTGGACTACAGATTATACAATTACTTCCCACTTAAAACAAATACTAATGTCACGCTGATGATATTTGTGCATACGACGCTATGCCTTAAAATCCAGAGCAAAAAACTCTCAGGGCTCAAATTCCATACAAGGTTGTATAGCTGGCCCAATAATGGTCCCTTACTGGCGACCATTAACACAGCAATGGTCGACTATTGAAAACCATGACTGGGCCATTAACATAATTTTACTGGATGATAACCTAGGACGATAAATGGCAGTCATTCTTGAGGCAGAAAATAAACAACAGCAATGGCCTATACAAGGTTGTACAGTTGGCCCAGTAACTAACCAATAATGATGATCAGTATTGCATTAAAAAAATATAAAATAATATCATATGCATAAATTTAGATAAATTAAATACAAAATAATTTAAAATAAAATAAAACTGTCTCATGAAAAAAAATTTACAACTTATTCCAACCTCATCAATATTATCATAGCTTTTTAGCCAAGAAGCGATAACTAAACTATGGGTGAAAATTTTTCAAATATATATTTTTATAATGGATATTGCTTTAGTGAATTTTAAACAAATGACATATATCGGCTAATTCTTGGTTGCAGTACTGGCCCAATAACAATAGCCATTTAATATTAACCATTAATGGGTCATTGCATGGCCATTTGAAGTAAATGTACTGACCATTTTCCATAAACTGTAGATCGGCCGGATCATGGTTCCAGTAATGGCTCAATAACAATAGTCAAGTAATGTTTACCATTCATGGGCCAGTGCTTGGCCATTCATATACTGGCTGTTTTCTGTAAACCATAGATCGGCCGATGAATGGTTCTAGTACTGGCCCAATAACAATAACCAAGTATTGTTAACCATTAATGGGCCTGTGCTTTGCCGTATTTTAGAGCCTGGCACACCCTGCTTGGGATAAGGTCCTGATCAGGTTTGCTTAGTCCCGATCAGGCATTGGTATGGCACCTTGATTAGGTCCTGATCATGAGTGTTACGCCTTTTCCTTATCAGGTACTGATTGGGATTGCCGGATCAAACCCTGATTGAGATAATCGGATCAGGCCCTGATTGGAATGATCGTATTATGTTCTAATTGGGATATCCGGAACCGACCCTGATATATATTATATACATAAATTAATTAAAATAAAATAAAAAAATTACAATGGAAAAAATTAAAACTTATGCCACCTTTTCTTTTTTTTTTTTACTTTATGTATTTTATTCATTAACAAATTGATATAATTTACAATATTTGAATTGAAGTTAATAAATAATTATGTTTGCAACGGCAAAAATGTATGCGCACGCAAACAAGAAAAAAAACTAATTTACTAAAAATAACAATATTAATAATTAACACAATAATACATTTTTCTTTTTTCATAATAATTAAATGAAATTATAAACAAAAGGAAACTATAAAATGATCAAGCAAAGATGTCATCCTGCATATGTATCTATTAATTGATGTTCTAGTTTTTTTTTTGAAAGCTCATTTGAAAGCTTATTAAATAAGTAAATACCTTTGTATAGTACGCTACGCTGACCTGCATCAGTACGAAAGCATTCTAAGTGATATAGATTTTGTTTTCGTGCACTCTAAGAAAAATTTACTACTATAATAGTAGTAAATGGGTTGCCTACTATAATAATAGTAAAATACTTTAATGTGTAAATTACAAAATTCACATTAAATAATGTGTATAATACGTTCAAACTTGTTGTGTAATACTAGCTTAATCAATGAGTGTATAATGAAATAGTTTATTCTCAAGCAAAGGCTTAAAATTTGAGCGAGGCACGAGCGAGAATTTTAATTTGAGAGAGAATAAAATTCATTAAACACGAATCGATTACAATACTTTATTCTCTGGCAAAGAACTGTGTATTATAAAAAATAAAAACATTTTCTTCAATTAAAACAATAAACCTTTATTGTTTTAAAGGATAAATCAAATTTCTTATTAAAAAAATCCTGATGATAAAAATCCCCCATCTTATACAATCAACCAACTTCAACTAAACGAAATAAGAGAATTTAACTTAAAATTTGATTTTTGAACAAAACTTATCAAAGCAATTGTGATTATAATTTGAAAATAATTTTAATGAAATCAAAACAATTTGACCAATTGTAATCATACCAATTGAATAATGATAATTTTTTATAGGAAAATTTTCATTAGAAAATAGGTTAAGTTCATTAGGCTATAGGTTAGAAAATATTACAATAATACATACCATTATTATCGAAAAAACATACAAATAAAGCTGATATAATTAAATGGAAAAGAATAAAGATACTTATTTTGATTTGTGAAAAAAAAAACATATTATTTGTGAGAATTTACACAACTTTGTTGACATTTTGAATTTTCAATATGTAATAATTTTAATTTTTTGTGAGTTTTTACTATGTGATATTACAAATTTTAATACGTGGAAATAAGCATTATATGATATGATAATTGAACTTGGTAAAATGTATAAAAACCAAGCTTTTTATAATTATTTTATTTATTAAATATAACAAATATGTACAATTATTAAATATAACAAAAGTAAAACAATATAAAATATCCTTACATACTTATAATTGCCATCTATTGAGTTTTATTTGTTGGGTTTTTAAGGTATTTTATCAAATGAATCGTCAAACTGAAAAACTAAAGAAAATTCTATCAATATATCTCTTAACCTAATTATTTTGAATTAAGCACAACTTAACCTTTTGACTAATTAAATCACTTTTACTTTTATATTCACTTTTAATATTTTTGACTTCGGTAACACAAATACGAATTGCACTTCCAGTTAAATTCGATACTAATGCGAAATGTATAAAATAAAAATGATGACAGGTTGTAAGTACTTTTCCAAATTTTAAGCGTAATTTTACACACAAAAGGTGCTTCAAAACTGAAATTACACAAAAAAAAAGTAAAATCACACAGAAATAGTTGAACTAGCGAATTTCGTTTAAAACCGCACTTTGTGTGTAAAATAACTAAAATTTTTACCCAAAACATTTGCCATTCGTTTTTAGGTAGATTTCATATAAAAATCTACCTATTGCAATGGGCTTCATCTCGGAATTTCGGAAAAATGTTTGTGCCAAACGACTATATATGATAAGCGGAGACGAAAAAACAAAAAAAAAAAAGTTTATATATATATATATATATATATATATATATATATATATATATATATATATATATATATATATATATATATATATATATATATATATATATATATATATATATATATATATATAAATATATAGATATATATATATATATATATATATATATATATATATATATATATATATATATATATATATATATATATATATATATATATATATAAACGATATGAGATATAACGAAAACGCGAAAACGACCGGCACTCTCACGGTCGCATTTGTTGAGGTAGATCAAAAAAATTTTCTGTACTTGTGTGTTCTAATAATATCTTAGACAAGTTCGTGAATCAGTAAAATCCGACACGTGGTTAAGAAACTAGAGGCTTTTTTCTGAAAAAAATTGATTTTTTAAAACCGTTATAACGGCCGTTCGGATACTAATATTTCAAAAAATTTAACAAATTTAGAATCTTTGGAATCTTTTTTATCAATTTGATTTCAAAATAGACCTCTGCAGTTAGAGGTTCCTGAGTGAGTGGCTCCAACAAAAAAGTTTGCAAAAAAAAAATTTTTTTTTAAACAACCGGCACTCTCACGGTCGCATTTATAAGACCAGATCAAAAAACCTTTTCTAAAAATCTGCGTTTTATTAATATCTTGGACAAGTTTGTAAATCAGCCCAATCCAACAAATGGTTAAGAAACTAGAAGCTTTATACTAGAAAAAACTCTGTTTTTTAGATCCGTTATAACGGCCGTTTGGATTCTAATATTTTTAAAAACTTCATAAATTTAGAATATTTGAAACCTTTTTAATCAGTCTCTTTCAAAAAAAAGACCTCTGCAGTTGGAGGTTTCTGAGTGAGCGGCTCCAACAAAAAAGCTTTGAAAAAACAAAATGCGTTTAAATCAAGCGGCGCTCTCACGGTTGCATTTGTGGAGCCAGATCAAAATACTTTTCTTAAAAATGTGTGTTTTAATAATATCTTGGACAAATTCGTAAATCAGAAAAATCTGACACATGGTTAAGGAGCTATAGGCTTTATACTAGAAAAAAAAGTGTTTTTTTTAATCCGTTATAACGGCCGTTGGGATACTAATATTTTTTAAATCTTCACAAATTTAGAATCTGTGGAAACATTTCAATTCGTTTCTTATAAATATAAGCCTCTGCAGTGCGAGGTTTTTGACTTGTTGGCTTCAACAAACAAGTTTGCAACAATCCCCAACTACAATTTCCAAAAACCTTATAACAGTCAATGTCAACCTTATAACAGTCAAAAAAATAAAAGATTTGAATAGAAGAAATAAATTTTTTTTTCTTAGAAATAAACTACTTTGATATTTTGCAGTAATTGCACGACATATGATATAGAATAGGTTTGTGTCATAAATTGTCACACACATGTTCTGTGGTAGATTTGATATTTGTTTGTTGCAAAATTGGATAGATATAATTTTGCTTGTAGGTAGCTAATTTTCTTTTTAAAATTTGTTCGATATCTGTTTTAAATTAGTTTGTTTTGTTTAAACTAATCTGATACATCAGATTCTACTGGCACACAAAACTGTCTGATCTCGAAATCTACCTATTTCTAGCGGATATACGTGCCGCTTGGACTTTTTACATATGAAATGGGTAAATTCATTAAAAATTTTATGTTTTGCTGATTTATTATAAGTCGTTTAGACCTTAGTTACCGAAATAATAATGACATTCTTAATTCCGAAGGGAATTATAAGAGGGAGTTATGGATTCATAATAGACCTAGTTTTCATTATAAATTTCTGTTTTGTTTTTTTATAAACAACATTATTTACATAAACCCATAGTAACGAATAACAATACCCCAGCAATACAATTTGAAATGAAAAATAACTAACTTGATCAATTAAAACGAAAAATCATGCCATCAAATAGTTGATAAAAATAAATGTTTTAGTTTAATAAATGTTTTAGGTAGTAAAACATAAAATTATTTGTGTATCACGTGAATTATTAGATGTCAATTATCTTGTGAAACTTACTAACCCTCGGGCCAGAGGCCCTCGGGTAGTAAACGTTTCCCTCGGTAATTAACATCCTTATAATTCCCTTGATACCTAAATAACTATAATATATTATCTACTATATTATAGCAGTGATATTACAAATTAAAGTTTTCATTGTGTGTGTTGTGTTGATGAATTGAACTCACTGTAGATAAAATAAAATTATTTTTATTTAACCCGTTTTTAATTTTGAAAATTAGCATCATTAATTCAAACTGAATTATTAGTTGTAACGGTAACATCTTAAAGACTTCTAGTAGCTGTTAACATCGGTAGTCCCTTTACGGTTTTCAAACTTTTGTTAATAAGTCTACTTAATTCCGTAACTCGAGTTGTTGCTGTCGTTCCCCAGATCGGTAGCAAATATGTAGCTACACTTTGAATGTAGACATGAAATATTAAATATTTCACTTTAATGGGTAGAATGTTGCGTAGTTGATACAGAATAAAGTTAGATTTTCTGATTTTGTCTTTTATGTATCCAATGTGAGAATTGAAGTCCAATTTATGATCAATCATAAGACCCAAATAATTGTATGACGTGACTCGTATTAATGTTTGATTATTAACTGTTGCAATCATTTCAGATAAATCCAGGCTACGATTTTTGATATCAAACACCATATATTTTGTTTTTGATTCATTTATATTTAATAACTTTAAATTCAACCATTCATTTAGCAAATCTAGATCATTTTGCATTTCATGTTGAAGGTTTTGTAAGATAAAACCATATCGTCCGCATACAGTAATAGTTTACCGATTAGATTTAATGTAAAAAAAGTCCAAGCGGCACGTAATAGAAATAGGTAGATTTCGAGATCAGACAGTTTTGTGCGCCAGTAGAATCTGATGTATCAGATTAGTTTAAACAACACAAACTAATTTAAAACAGATATCGAACAAATTTTAAAAAGAAAATTAGCTACATATAAGCAAAACTATATCTATCCAATTTTGCAACAAAAAAATATCAAATCTACCACAGAACATGTGTGTGACAATTTATGACACAAGCCTACGCTATATCATATGTCGTGCAATTACTGCAAAAAATAGTTTATTTCTAAGAAAAAAAATTAATTTCTTCTATTCAAACCGTTTTATTTTTTTTTCATTGACTGTTATAAGGTTTTTGGAAATTGTAGTTATGGATTTTTGCAAACTTTTTTGTTGAAGCCAACAAGTCAAAAACCTCGAACTGCAGAGGTTTAAATTTATAGGAAACGGATTAAATGTTTCCACAGATTCTAAATTTATGAAGTTTTTAAAAATATTAGTATCCAAACGGCCGTTATAACGGATTAAAAAAACGAATTTTTTCTAGTATAAAGCCCCTAGTTATTTAACCATGTGTCAGATTTTTCTGATTTACGAACTTGTCCAAGATATTAATAAAACACACATGTTTACGGAAGGTTTTTTGATCTGGCTCTACAAATGCGACCATGAGAGTGCCGGTTGATTCAAACGCATTTGGTGTTTTACCAGCTTTTTTGTTGGAGCCGCTCACTCAGAAACCTCCAACTGCAGAGGTGTTTTTTTAAAAGAAACTGATTAAAAAGGTTTTAAAGATTCTAAATTTATGAAGTTTTTAAGAATATTAGAATCTACACGGCCGTTATAACGGATCTAAAAAACAGAGTTTTTTTCTAGTATAAAGCCTCTAGTTTCTTAATCATGTGTCGGATTTGGCCGATTTACGAATTTGTTCAAGATATTAATAAAATGCACATTTTTAGAAAAGGTTTTTTGATCTGGCTTTACAAATGCGACCGTGAGAGTGCCAGTTGTTTCAAAAAAAAATTTTTTTTTGCAAACTTTTTTGTTGGAGCCGCTCACTCAGGAACGTCCAACTGCAGAGGTCTATTTTTAAAAGAAATTGATAAAAAGGATTTCAAAAATTCTAAATTCGTTAATTTTTTTAAAATATTAGTATCCAAACGGCCGTTATAACGGTTTTAAAATATCAATTTTTTTTAGAAAAATAGCTCTAGTTCCTTAACCACGTTTTGGATTTTGCTGATTCACGAACTCGTCTGAGATATTAATAGAACACACATGGACAGAAAATTTTTTTGATCTCCCTCAACAAATGCGACCGTGATAGTGCCGGTCGTTTTCGTTATATCTCATATCGTGTATATATATATATATATATATATATATATATATATATATATATATATATATATATATATATATATATATATATATATATATATATATATATATATATATATATATATATATATATATATATATATATATATATATATATATATATATATATATATATATATATATATATATATATATATATATATATATATATATATATATATATATATATATATATATATATATATATATATATATATATATATATATATATATATATATATATATATATATGTATAAATAATAAAATTTTTGGGCAAAGCCAATAAATAAAACAATAATTATGATATTATTCAATTTTGAAGTCGTAGGAACAGCAAATAACACTTTATATAACACCATCTTTTCAAAATTAAAAGACAAAATACCTTTAAATCTTCAATCAAATTTAGTTTATCAAGCTGATTGTGGATGTGGAAAAGCATACATTGGCCAAACAACACAATATCTAGGTAAACGTGTAAAACAACATATCAACGACGCAAAAAAACTAAATATTGATAATATGAGCGCATTATCTAGCCATAAAAAAAGTTGTAATTTAAATCTACCTCTGCAAAATTTTAAAATTTTAGATAGAGAGAAAAATTTAAATAAACGAAGGATTTTTGAAATGATCCGTATTAAACAGCACCCTAATTGTATGAACATACAAACGGATACCGCCTTTTTAAACAACAGCTATGATTTTGTATTAGGAATTTAAAAAAATTTTTTTTTGCTACTCATAACTTGTATTATATCTATTTTATGTTACAATTTTTTCATTGTATAATTGTTTGTTTTTCTATTATTATTTCTGATTATAGTTAGCGTTTTTATTTTAATGTCAAAATTTTTTTTAAAAATAACTATTTTTTTGTGATTTTAACGTCATTGTTGTAACATTATTACTTGATTGTTTTTTTTTGTATAAGAATTATTATTTTTTTTTTTGTAAATATATTATCCTTGAAGATGGTTTTTTGAATAAACCGAAACAATTGTTGGATAAACAATCATAATTATTGTTTTATTTATTGGCTTTGCCCAAAAATTTTATTATTTATATAATATATACAAGCCAAATATCAAATCTTATATAAAATTTCCATTTGGTGAAAACATGGGCAAGAGAAGAAAAAATATAAACAAAAATATTTTTAAATTTATAAAAAGAAAAACGGACAATTCTACAATGAAAATAGTAGCTCAATTTTTTAGTGAGAAATTCAAGCTAGCAAAAATCTTAAACAAAAAATACTTACTTCTTCGTTATAGAAAACAAGGTGTATTACCAAAAAACAGGCGCCTTAAGAATACATCTAAAATAGATAACAAGTTTTTTGAAAATGCGGAACAACGATTTTTATTTTTCCATACTTAGCCGAGAAATTACTGAAACTTTTTGCATAATAAAAAATCTTGAAAAATTAATTGAACATTTAAAAAGTTTTATTATGATAAACCTACCACCTCATCTGTCATCTGAAATCTTTGATCGAGCCGAAAAACAATTTAAAGATATTTTTGAAGAAATAAAAACTAAACATCGTCGGAAAATTGATAATCTCTTAAGACCTATGCAAACAAATTTAGTAAATGAGGTAGAAAACATCGTTGTTGAATTGGAAAGTGAAAGATCAGCTGCAGTTAGTGATGTAAAAGTGTTTAATACAATTGTATAATACCCGGTATTATACGTAAAATACCGTATTGTCCAAAACGTTGTAAAATACAAGGTATTTTACTACAAAAAATATTTTTTATTCTGATGGCGTGCGAAATAGTATATAGCCCTTTTACTAAAATTGCGCGTGGATTATTAGAAGAATTTATAGCTGTGGAAATATGTCTACTACTACATCACTATAAGATATAAACCACGTCGAGCAAATGCATTATTTGTACGCCTTGCTAGTGTGCGTTTCTAAATAACGGGGCCTATTCAGTAAAATATTCTATCGAAAGTTTCTGCTATTCTTCTATTTTTTTATGAAATTTTATTTTCCCATTATAAAATTTCATACAAAAAATAGAAGAATAGCAGAAACTTTCGGTAGAAGATTTTACTGAATAAAACCCAATTTTTAAATTGCTGTTGCACCAAAATTGTTCTAATATCAACACACCACAAATATCAACAATCGATTATATAGTTGCTGAAAAGCAACCGTTACAGTGAATTTTGTAATAGAGCAAATCAAAATTTTGAAACATGGATTTGTCACTCAATTTAATATCTTTAGCAGCAACAGATAACATGTAGAACGTTTATTTTATGTACGTTCAAATTTATCAACCACGCACAAAAATCTCAAAATACCCATTATGAAACCGATAGCAGTTGTATTTATTGTATAACTGGATGGAATAGAGTTTGTGGCTCTTCAGAATGTAGCATCTTTTAATTTGCATTGTTCTGCATCTTTCACTGTAACAGAAACATCATTTTCGATATGCAGTCTAAATCATACCAAAAGCAATTATCTCGTTTATGTCAAACTTGATTAAGACCTCTAACAGTTTATTCATGGGAACTGGAAGGATCCAATCTGAATAAAAAACAAATACAGTAGCAGGCAGCGACTGAAGGTGAAATAAATTGAAACTAAGCATCAGGATAGTTTTACTGCTCAGACCATCCACATGAATTAGAGTCAGATGATTATATAGGTCTTATTAGCATTCGTTTAAGGAATATATATTGATAAAAATAACGATAAAATATCCAAATTCAGATATTTAGAAAAAAATGAAATAGATGTAATTCAAAATGATGATGAAAGTCATTTTTTGTTATTATATCATTCACATGTTATCTCGCCTAATACACTTTTGTACAGAATATACGGTATTTTATTTTGTATAATACAATGTTTAATACGCTGTATTATACAAAAAAAATAAAATACGGTATTTTAACATCTCTAGCTGCAGTTGATAGTCAAGTTACAGGTTTATCAGATGATAAATGGCTAGTCAACCTTTCCCAAACAACAATACCAGAAAACGTTGAAAACGTGTTGAAACTTGGTGAAAAATTTGCAATTCCTGTAAATCCAAAAAGAATACCTTTTGACAAGATAGTTTGTAGTGTTGAAAGTATTTTGCTTAATATAGATGATCATTTTGATGATTTAATGAAGTCAGATTTACGTAATCGTTTTATTAACATCTTAACTAATTTTAAACATAAACACAACCACAAGAAATTACTTTCTAATGAAGAACTTAAGCTATTACATAATATAAAAGAAACAAAGAATTTCCTGAACAATAATAATGATCTAATTTTATTAAAAGCTGATAAAGGGAATATCACAGTGGTCATGGAAGAAACTGATTATGATTTAAAAATACAAAATTTATTACAAGACGTTACAACTTATATGAAAATTTCCAAAGTACCAACTTCCAGTATTCAGTTAAATCTTAATAAAATGGTGATGTCTTGGGAAAATGAAGAACGTATAACTCAACAACAAGGTAAATGGTTGAGGTCTTACTATGGTGTCCCTGCTGCTTTATATGGTTTACCCAAAGTCCATAAGGCTGGTACGCCTCTTCGTCCAATCGTGAGTTCTATTGGAACACCTCTTTATAATTTGTCGTCCTTTTTATCAAGTATCTTAAATAAATTTGTGGGAAGAACAAATACGTTTATAAAACATTCGAAAGATTTGAAAGATAAACTAGCAGAATACCAACTGTCAGAGGACTACATCTTAATATCATTAGATGTTGTTTCTTTATTTACCAATATTGATAGTAATCTTGTTATTCAGCTTGTGAAAAAGAATTGGACTGAAATTAAAAAGCTTAACAAGCTTAAATTAACAAAATTACAATTTGTAGAAGCGGTTGAGTTAGTTTTAAATAACTGTGAATTCAATTATAACCAACAAGCTTATAGACAAATTTTTGGAAGTCCTATGGGTTCTCCTATTAGCCCTTCTTGTGCCAATTTAGTTATGGAGTATATTGAAGAAACGGTTTTAAAAGATATGGAGATCAAACCACCCTTTTTCTTTAGATATGTTGATGACATTTTTACTGCTTTTCCAAAAAACAAAATTCAAGACTTTCTTAATAAATTTAACAGTTTTAATAATAAGATACAGTTTACTTTGGAAACAGAGATTGATTGCTGTTTACCTTTTTTGGATCTGGTCGTACACCGTTTAAGTAATGGGAAGTTAGTAACAGATTGGTTCCACAAAAAAACATGGTCTGGTCGATATTTAAATTATAATTCATGGCTACCCCAATCTTATAAAAGAAATACAGTTACCTTGATGGTCCAAAAAATTTTAAGCTTATCGGATTCACAATTTCATAGTAAAAATTTTAAATTACTTTTTGAAACTCTTGTTAAAAACAATTATCCACAAAATATTATACGGAAATTAATAAATCAGCAAATTTATGGAAAGGAAAAAACAATTTTGGGTGAGGCATCTGTTCAGATCAACAATAAAATTTACATGACTTTACCTTAGGTTAAAAGTCTTTTTGAACAACTAAAACAAATGTTGAAAAAATTCAATTTTGAAGTCGTAGGAACAGCAAATAACACTTTATATAACACCATCTTTTCAAAATTAAAAGACAAAATACCTTTAAATCTTCAATCAAATTTAGTTTATCAAGCTGATTGTGGATGTGGAAAAGCATACATTGGCCAAACAACACAATATCTAGGTAAACGTGTAAAACAACATATCAACGACGCAAAAAAACTAAATATTGATAATATAATAGCGCGTTATCTAACCATAAAAAAAGTTGTAATTTAAATCTACCTCTGCAAAATTTTAAAATTTTAGATAGAGAGAAAAATTTAAATAAACGAAGGATTTTTGAAATGATCCGTATTAAACAGCACCCTAATTGTATGAACATACAAACGGATATCGCCTTTTTAAACAACAGCTATGATTTTGTATTAGGAATTTAAAAAAAATTTTTTTGCTACTCATAACTTGTATTATATCTATTTAATGTTACAATTTTTTCATTGTATAATTGTTTGTTTTTCTATTATTATTTCTGATTATAGTTAGCGTTTTTATTTTAATGTCAAAATTTTTTTTTAAAATAACTATTTTTTTGTGATTTTAACGTCATTGTTGTAACATTATTACTTGATTGTTTTTTTTGTATAAGAATTATTATTTTTTTTTTGTAATATATATTATCCTTGAAGATGGTTTTTTGAATAAACCGAAACAATTGTTGGATAAACAATCATAATTATTGTTTTATTTATTGGCTTTGCCCAAAAGTTTTATTATTTATATAATATATACAAGCCAAATATCAAATCTTATATATATATATGTATATATAAATTTTTTTTTTTTTATTTTTTCGTCTCCGCTTATCATATATAGTCGTTTGGCACAAAAATTTTTCCGAAATTCCGAGATGAAGCCCATTGCAATAGGTAGATTTTTATATGAAATCTCCCTAACACGATTAATAAAGATATTGAACAATAATGGTTCCAGTATAGATGAAAAAAGTGATCTACGCAGGTCGAAATTTGAACTTGACTATTTTTGATTTTCCTGAAACATGGCATATAAGTAGTATGGACAAAATTCCTGATTTTCATGAAACTTGGCATATAAGTAGTATGGACAAAGACGACTTATTTTAAAATTTTTTTAAAGTGCATAGTTTGAGCATAGGGGGCACCCCAACATACATGAAAAATGAAAATTCTGCCAATGTAACTTTGAAATTAAATTGCTCAAGAACGGCTATACCGATTTAATCAAACTTTTTTTCGTTTGATAGATAATTAATTGATTAATTAATAGTTTGAAAAAAAATTAATTTATTGTTTTTATAATTAATTTTTAAATAAAAATATTAAAAAAACTTTTTTAAAGATGGCGCTAGGGTCAAAGATCAATTGGAATTTAATTAATTTTTTTTCTGAAAATAGTTCTATCTTTACTCTAAAATATATTAAAATTTACAAAGAGGATAAAATTCTTGTTCTTGAGATATTTAATTTTAAAGATTTTTAGTACGGCTGAAACTCGAATTTTTCTTCATTTTTTCAAACAACTTCCATTACCAAAAAATTTTAATATCAATTAAATTTTAACTTTTTTTGTTTTTTAAATATTGTTCTAACCTCACTTTAAAATATATCAAATTTACAAAGAAGTGTTAATTCGTGTTCTTCAGATATTTAATTTCAAAGATTTTTAGTCCGATTAAAATTCTAATTGCTCATTATTTTCTCAGTGGTTAAAATTTTTTGATGATAAAAATTGCTCGAAAAAATAATAAACAATTAGAATTTTATAATGACTAAAAATCTTTAAAATTAAATAATAAATATCTCAAGAACACGTATTAATGCCTCTTTGTAAATTTGATATATTTTAAAGGAAGGTTAGAACTATATTTAAAAAATAAAAATGTTAAAATTTAATTGATTTTAAAATTCTTTGTTAATGGAAGTTCAAACGACTAATTAATCATCTATCAAACAAAAAAAGTTTGATGAAATCGGTATATCCGTTCTTGAGCAATTTAATTTCAAAGTTACAGCGGATTGGCAGAATTTTCATTTTTCATGCATGTTGGGGTGCCCCCTATGCTCAAACTATGCACTTTAAAAAAATTTTAAAATAAGTCGTATTTTTTATTTTGTCCATACTACTTATATGCCAAGTTTCAGGAAAATCAAAAATGGTCAAGTTTTCACAACTCTGTCTAGAACACGTCTTTCATCTATACTTCCTTGTGGTATAGACAAGGAAGATAACCAATAACAATAACCTTTTCAGAACTCTTTACATCATCAATTTTAACAATTTGTTTTCTATAGCTCAAATAACTTTCTAACAGTTTTAAGTTTAGATTAACAATTCCAATAATTTTAAGCTCTTAGATTAGCAAATTATGATCAACACTGTCTAAGGCATTAATTCGTATGTCTGTAATAAATTCTGCAGTAGCCGCTAATGTACTTGATTAAACTGCAAAAACAAAAAAGACGTATCTTAGAATCGTTTCATATGTTAACAAGTCCTACAGCCGTCAATATAAAAACCGACACCAACAATATCGACTCTCAGTATAATCCTATCATAAAAAACTCCAGATCTAGATCACTATCAACATATTAGCCATTGCCTTGCCAATATCTCAGTTTGTTCCTTCCGTCACATACACTTACAATTTTTACATAAAGGATTTATATAAAGACATAACCAAGCCGGTTGGTATTTTTACACAACTCAGCTGATGTCGTTAAGATGTTTAACAAACACAATCGAACAATAATATAACGATTATATACCATCAAATCAGGGGCGTCAATTGGGTAGGGCTGGGGGGGGGGCATTGGCCCCCCCCCAAGGATCTGATACTATCAATACATCGATTCAATAAAACCATCCAATCGTGATAGAATTATACACTATAAAAATTTCAATGCACTGTTATTTTGTAAATTCGTCTAATTTTTAGAAGATTTACTTAACTAATATACCAATTTTATCTCATACTATTAATTGAAATATATCTGATAATATAATTATTACGTTACATATTATTTTGGCCTGACTAAAGTACAGTTCACCGCAATATTCAAACCGTTATCGTTCTTTGTATCAAGGACTAGAGCGCCACCGCTACGAAAGGCGGTCGCATTGCTTCTAATCTTCTGATGAAATAAGTTTTATAAACAAAACATGATCGTTCTTCTAAAAACGCCGTGGGTGCGTATTTTGACAAAATTCTATCGTACTATTAGGTGCGCGGCATCACCGCTTTTAGAAGAACTATTGTGTTTTGTTTATAAGATATTTGTGTCTGAGCCAGAGGAAACAAAATATTTCATTAGTATAGGGTTCCTCGAGAGTTTATAGTGCAGTATTTAACATTCAAATTTCAATTGTTATTGGTAATTTGTATAAACTTAAAAGTAAGTACATGCAGGAGAACACAAGCTAATTATACCCCACCTATTTGGAGAACCCTGACTGTTTCGCCTTGTTTTTTATCAATATCATATTGTACAAACTTTACAAGACTTTTTTAAAAACAATAAATTAAAAACAATTCTAAAATGTAAAATCCTATAACATATCAAAAGTTTTCTTGATAGTTGTGCTAATTTTTATAAAATGAATGAAAATAATTACGGGAGTAATTTAAATTTATTGGGTTATTTCCAGTGATTTTATAATAGTGAATGTTTTACAAGAGACAAGCAATATTTTCTAACGACACGAACAAATATTTAAGTTATGTAAATATTTTCAAAGTATGTTATGAAAACTTGCTGACAAATTCTTTTCGCTATATGGACTATAACTTTTAATTCATAAAATAGCAAAAATTATATGTTTGGTTGGTTATAATAAAATCACAGGGAGGGAGAAACTATTATTTTTTGTGGTAGGTTTTTCTTATAGATTTAAAAGAAGCTCGCAATAATTGTACAATTTTGAATCAAATGAATAATTTACGCACGTTTATGGGTAGTAAACTGACCAGAAGTCCCACGCTGCGTGAAAATGTCACACATTTCATTGCGTTGCCCCACGGAGAAATCTGTCCCACGAAGCGTCCCACGAAACAAATATTTCCACCACATTTGCCCGCATTATCGAAATAATCAAAATACCTACGTATAGTTTGCGCAATATCTTAGTCAAAGCAATGGCTTCACAATTTTTTCTTGCAGTTTGTATAATGTTATGTATATGTTGATTTAATCATATTGAGAGAACAAACCAGTGCAATATTTTTTTTACTAAAATAGTGTTTTAACTATAATTTTCTTAGAAATACTAAACTCAGTTATTTCACTTCAATAATTTACATATATTTTAATGTCTAACAGATCTACCTCAGCGAAAAGGTTTCTTTGTTTATAGAAACATCTCCCCGGTGTATATACGAGAGATCGAAAGTATATTATGAAAAACAAAATACAAAATATTTTACTTAAAAAGACTCAGTTTTGCGTATAAATTCATAAAAATTTAAATTTTTAAACCAGAGTTTACAATTTTCCTTTATTCGAGCACTCATTTCAATCCTTTGAAATAATATTCAAAAATTAAAATCTTCATAATTCGAATATCGTTCTTACTCGTAAGAGTAAAATTTTGGTTTTTTCGACTTTACTCCTTTGGAGCAGATTACATTTTCCTGTTCTTTCATTCGATTTGCAAAAGAAGAAAATTAGTCACTCTACGTCATGCTTAATATTCATTTTTCTAACAATACATGAATAATTGAACGAATCATTCGAAGCATTTTACGTTGGAAAGCATCGAATTTGACGCAAAAATAAATGTTTTGAGTATTTGAAAGAAAATATTTATTTCAATTTAGTAGCAAGAATGATATTTTATTATTTTTACTCCTGTATGCGAGAGTGTTATATTTTTTTTAAGCTACGCATTCTGAAAGAACAAAGTAAAGGAGTGGTATAGGTAGCGTTTCAAACTCTGTTTAAAACACACTTTAACTAGGTAGCTCAAAAGTAATATTATTATTTTCTAATTTCTAATTCTTTTTCTCAATTAAGAACAAACAAAGTAAACAGCATAAAAACTTGATAAATGGTATAGATTTGCAAAAGATAGAACGAGAGGTATACTGTATACCTCTTATACTTACAGAATACAGAAAAGATATTAATAATTTAGTAAAATTAAAATAAATTGTTTCAATTGTTTTGCAGTCTTTAATTGTGTAACAAAAGTTTTAAGCTACTATAAAAGGTAAATTTATACTAATTTTTAAAATTATATTTAAAAAGTTCTCCTGCAAATCAAGACGGATAGAAAACGTTTACGTAAATTCTTATACGATATTGAATTGGGCTATCCTTTTATAAAAAAAATCAAAATATAACGACGCAAAAGTTTAGTGTATTACCAATCGGAGTGAGTTTGCCGTGATACGGGACTTGGCGAAACCGAGGTGCCTGAGCTATAGTGGGCTCTAGCCTGCTATTGCAAACCGTAAACCTGTTGTCATGTCTAGCGGGATCGGGGACATTGGCTTAGCCGCCCGGGTCGCTCGAAGGTGCTCCCTTATTAGCACCCCCTGGTGGATACACACTAGAGAGGACTCTTGCAGGGTCAAACCACAAAAGTACCATCCCCTGGGCACCTGTCGCCTTCAGTTGTATATAGACTGCTAACAGGTATAGACGAAGGCCTGTTGGTGACCTTTATTGCGTCTAAACTCGTGGGAACAATATGGATAAATATTTTAGTAACCTTTCAAATTTTTTAAAAACTTTGTTTTCGCCTGTTTATTATTTCTTGCATCCTATCATGAAATATTGGCCTATGTCATATTTTGTTATATGATAGGATTTATTGTTTAGTTACCCATTTTTAAAACAAATTATATTTTGATCAAATGACTATCACATTTGATAAAAAACCTTTTAAAATACACATTCAAAATATTTGTGGATTGAATGCCAACCGGGACGCCGTGCAACATCATCTCGAGCACGACCAACCGCATATTCTTTTTCTTACAGAAACACAAGTTTCTGAAAACTATCCCTATGACGTAACACTAAATCCCAAATATAGGCTTGAATCAGCTTTTAAACTCCATCAAGGTGTATCAGAGTGTTGCATATAAACGCTTTCCAAATTATGAAGTACATGGTGATGGCTACAGTACAGCAGTATTAAAGGTTTGTCTACCTGAAATTTCTTTTGTTACAATAGCTCTATACCGGTCCCCAAACAAACATAATCTCAATTTTTTTAATGACTTGACTAATGTTGTCGACGAAATTAGAGCACAATTTCAAAGTTGTGAGGTTATCGATACCGGTGACTTCAACGTTCACAACAAATCGTGATTGGAATTTTCCAAAATGACCGACGACGACAATGGAAGGCAGGCAGAAATATTTGCTGCATCGCACGACCTGACGCAGATTGTAAAAAGCCCAACTTTCACTCCTCGTAATGGCGGTGATAAAAGTTTTCTCTTAGACCTGTATCTCACATCTATGCCAGATATTACGAGTGTCGATGTCGATAAGGGTAGTATTGGAAATTTTGACCATTATCTAATCACATCAGTTATCAAAACTGATTTGCTACAAACTAGAGTTCCCAAATCCCGTAAAATATTTCACTTTTCAAAAATGGACACCAATGGTCTCCGAAGTTTTTTTCAAGGTTTCCCTTTTGATCGTCATTGTTTTTATACTGACGATGTAAATGTTTCTGCTCAAAACTTTCTGAAACCATTTAATTCGGTATTAACAAATTCGTTCCCTTTTCAATAATGAAACCCCAACAAAAATATTTGTTTTCGAAAGCAGCCGAATTGGCTCTTAGAAACAAACGTAGATTATTTAATATTTGGATTCATAAAAAGAACTCTGTTAATCGATCCCAATATTTAAAGGCTAATAAAATATCAAACCAGATTGAAAACGAAAAATTGAAAACGAAAAAGCAGAGATTGACAGAGCGAAAGCGGCAAAACTTTCGAGTATGTCAATTTCTGACAAAAGTTTTTACAGTGCCATTAATTCTTTAAATTGTGGTACTAAATCTTCTATCCCTCCTATCATTGATGGTGACTCAATCATTACTGACACTGCAAGGAAAGCTACATTGTTCGAGGAACGCTTTGCTTCAAATTCAACAGTTTTAGAAACTCCTAAAGAAATTCCTCAAATCCAGTCTTCAGGAAACAATATGAAACAATTACATTTCAAACCCAAAATTGTCGAAAAACTTTTAAGGGGGTTAAACAACAACAAAGCTTCTGGTCTGGACAACATTCCTCCTGTTATTCTAAAAACATTTTCAAAAGAACTTGCACCAACCCTCACCAAAATATTTTATAAATCCTATAAATCTGGTATTTATCCATCCTGCTAGAAGTTGGCCAATGTCCAGCCTGTCCAAAAAAAAGAAACGAAATGTGATATTTCAAATTATAGACCAATAGCCTTACTTCCAGTCATGTCTAAAATATACGAGCACTATATTAATTCACACATATCCAAATTTTTGGAAGACAACCATTTGATATCTGACAGCCAATACGGTTTTAGAAACAAAAGATCAACAACCGATCTATTGAACTATGTGGCACATATTTGGAATAGCATACTTGAGAAAGGTGGTGAAACGTACGTGATCGCATTAGACATCTCAAAAGCATTTGATTGAATTTGGCATGCCAACTTGATCAACAAGCTCGTTGCGTACGGTTTTCATCCCGCAGTCGTGAAGTTGATTCAAAATTTTCTGTCAAACCGATACATCTCACCTAGATGGCTTTTCTTCTGAGTCCAAATTAATTAACGCTGGTGTACCCCAAGGCTCAGTTTTATCTCCCACTTTATTTTTAATTTATATCAACGAACTGTTGCAAATCACCAGTAACCCAATAAATAGTTTTGCAGATGATAGTACACTGCACAAGTCATTCGTCCCCCTATCTTCAAAGGGTAAAATGCATGAACGAATAAATCCCGTCCGGAGAGACGCTGCCATAAATGTAAACGAGGACCTAAAAAAAGTCGCCGATTGGGGAGACAAAAATTTGGTCAATTTTAATTCCACCAAAACACAGCTATTGATTGTTGCCAGATCAAAGACCGAGTTTCCCAACGATATTTCAATTAATATGTGTGACGACTAGGGTATTCAATGTCGATTATCGAGTACCCGGGTACCCGGGTATTTTAGGCTTTTTCAACATACTCGACTACCCGGGTATTTCGATTAACTACCCGGGTAATTTGATCGACTATAAAATTTTAATTTTCAACAAGCAGTTAAAAGATCCCTAAGCTTGAATTTATATTAATTGGGACGTAGAACCTAGGACCTTTTAAGACTTAGTGGAACCTAGGTCTTAAGAAGGCTCTATGTGTTGTGGTGACTCATATTGTAAGTCCTATTACACATGCTATTCATGCCGAGTGAACAGCGTTTGGGAAATAAACTAAATTTTATTCTTTTCCACCAAAATCTTGTACCTATGTGTCTGATATTGTAAAGCAATACATAATCTGTTGTTTAGGATATTGAACGGAATGATAAAAGTGATCATGGAGAAAATGCTGATAGACAAAGCTATGTGAAATTATCGTTAATAAGAATTCTTTCCGAGACACCTGCTAACGGTAGCTCAGATTTGTATGAAAAATAGAATAGTAAAATTACTTTAATGATGAAATTTCTTTAATTTACCAATCTTCCATATTTTCGAGTGCCTTCAACCCAAACATTTAAAAAAAAGCGTCCACCATCATCTCAGAACGCATGTTGTTGTGGGACCTAGGTTTTAAAGGGTATCTTCATGTTGTTGTGACACATTTTGTAATTCCTACCACACAACACTTTTTAATAAAGTAAAGAAATTGAAATTATTGCTATTGAGATTGGCCATTGGTGAAAATTTTTAATGGCTTCTTTACATGGAAAAAAACATATTTTAAAACTAATTTTTGCGTTGAACAAGCTTTAATATTATTAAAAAATGACTTCGTAAGAGCTAATTAACAAAAGAGACTTAAATATATCAACCCTAAACGTATGCACCCCCGTAATATCCTAACTTTTCTATATATATTTTATTATCATTTCAAATACCCGGATACCCGGGTAACCCGGGTATTTCAGAAATTGAATACTCGACTACCCGAGTACTTGCAAAGTCGAGTAATTTGGATACTCTAGTGACGACCAAATAGACGAATGTGAAAGCATTCGTTTATTGGGAGTCACAATATCCAATGACTTACTCTGGAACGGTCATATAATGGCCATGGCAAAGAGCGCGTCAAGAAAACTCGGCCTTCTCAATAGATGTAAAAAATATTTTACTTCGCATCAATTACTCCACATTTATAAGTCCTATATTCGTCCCTGCATGGAGTATTGTTGTCAAGTTTGGGGCGCTGCATCTGTTACTATCCTGGCTCTTTTGGACTCTGTTCAAATATGAATACGAATTGTTGGGGATCGAGATTTAACATTAGGTCTTGATTCCCTGCAACATCGTCGCACTGTTGCTGATCTCGTTGTTTTTTATAAATATCGTCACCAGCAGTGCTCGGATGAAATCAGGTCCATAATGCCTCAGACATATGTTTTTCCCCGTTTTACTCGTCAATCGGTTTGTGCGGGCGGTCGAACTGTCGAGATTACTCACTGTCATAGTAATAGAATGCAAAGAGATTTCTTTGTGCGTACATCGTACACATGGAATGCTTTGCCCGAATCAATAGTCTCGAGTGCCTTCAATCCACAAAGATTTAAAAAAGCGTCCACCTATACCATGGACATTATGATATTAAAAGACATATAGATACAGATAAACATAAAAAAGCGTTGCGTAGCTTAAACAAGTTTTGTTGTTATTTTGTTGCAATTTGCGCTGATAACACGAACACCAATTTTAGTGGTGTCACGTCAAGGGGTGAAAATTTAAAAACAAGCTAAACTCGAATTTGAACCAGAGTGTATTGGGTATTGAATTCGCAGCCCATATTCTAAATAATGCAATAAGAAATGCTGCTGATTTAAATGGCAGGGTTAAAAAAATTTGGATATTTTACTGCCTTTACTGAAGAAGTTGAAGGAGTTCTGCGGCAAAAGTAATGTCGAACATAACCAACTTATTGGATACAGTGAAACTCGTTGGCTGGCGGTAATGCCAGCACTAGAAAGAATTTAGAAAATGTACGAACCACTGCAAGCACATTTCCTAACGGTTGAATGTCCAATTAAAATAAAAGAATTTTTTGAAGAATTAAATAATAAACAAATAGTAAAGGAGAGCATTAAATAGTAAATTTATGCACAATCTAGCTAGCACGTTTTCACCGTTAAACTTTCTCGCAATAGAAATTCTAATTAGTTAGTATTTGGAAGAATGTTTGCATTTTGTCCCACATTTTAACGATTTGGCTCTGGTCAGTTTAGGGTAGACATAACTCTTTCTCTCTGAGACAAATAAAGGAAAACAAACAAACAAAAAAACGATTCGACTTAAGAGGAGTCACGTAGGGATTGCAATCCCGTGGTGTTTTATGGATCCTGAGACTATGTGACTCATACATTTTAAATCCCGGGATGCCCGGGAGCTAAAAAATCGTATTGAAAAACCATCCTTTTTTTTCTATGCAGCACGATCTGCTGTCGTTTACAAATTCACTCTCTGAACAGCTACAAAGCAAAGATATAATAATTTCTAGCACAAGCGCTTTAATTAAAACTACTTTTTTGATGCTTAAACAATGCAGAAATGATACTAAATTTGAAATTATTTTTAACAAATGAAGGGATTTTGCAGAACTTTGCGACATTCTCTTCGATGAAACAACACCAACAGACTAGCAGAGTAACCAATGTAGCTCAAAAGCATTTTATTTTTATTTCTAAGTCGATGCATTTTAAATGCTTTTAAATATATGTGTGTATAAAAATGTGTATGTTATGTTTTACGAAAAAAATCTTTTTATGTCATTTGAATTCTCGCCCCCCCCAAGATTTTGGTGAAATGACGCCACTGCATCAAATACAACAGGTTGTACTTGCTATCTCTGCCATACGATCCACAGGAATTCCCCTTTAAAATGTTATTTTTGGTTTCCATATTTAATTTTTAACTTTTAATTCAATTTATGTTTAGTTCCTATCTAGTTAATTGCAAAAAGTAATATTTTATTTTAAGTTAGTTTAAGTTTTAAAATGATAAATAGTATAATTTTTTAATATGTGATTTTCATAATAAGTAATATTAGTTGAGTGTTAGTTATACCCAAAAAGTATGTAACTATATTTTTAAAGAATTTAATTATATTTTTTAGTTCTTGTGTGTTTTTTACATTGCTACTTTAAATTATTTTGCAATCATTAAGCGTTGCGTCCTTGTTGCTCCAATACTCGTTTTGCTCTAGTATCTTTTTTTAAAAAATTTGTTTTAATAAATTTGTTTATATTATGTAAAATTTAAAATTAACTTATTTCCTCCATTCTACTTTGAAATATAAATTTCTTTACTTTTTGTGTTATAATAAATTTTATTAATAACTAATTTATAACAATGTTTATTGTGTATATGTTAGTACCTTTATAACTTTTATAACGTCTTATTATGTATATTTGTATTTCAATTTTGTTAATATAACTTACAGACTACATTTGAAAATGATTCTCAAACAGGGATCGAAATATAATGTTATGAAGTAAAACTTAATCTTGTTTTTCATTTACTCATATGGTTTGAAGCTGCATATAGTAAAAGCATCATCATCAAGATTATTATAATACAAACCAGGTAAAACAATTTGAACTTAAACACTATGAATTAAAATGAATGTACTGAAATGTACTGTATAAATCAAACCGTTGGCCGTACATTGAAACAAAATTTATAATTTTATTAAATGTTTGAACATATTTCTGCAATAAGCTGCTCTTTAGTTATCTGCAATCAACAATGTGATTGCGCATTTTTTGGCCCACACGAGAAATATTTTCCTACAACAAAAATTAAATGAAAAGATTGTAAATTGTTGCAAATAGACACAAAAAAATAATTTTTTCTACTTCAAGGTAGAAACACAACACGGACGACAATTCGGAGGATGAAAAAACGTCTACAATTTCGCTGTTATAACCACAACAAAGGCGTCAGCGTGAAAAGCTGTCAAAAATAAAATTGTATAAACTAAAATACTTTGTTCTTTGTCAAAAGGAATTTCACAAATTTCAATTTTAACTAGTGGGATGGGGGTGTGACCATAGGGGCCACGCCAGGATCATAGGGGCCCCGTAAGATTAAAAACTAACCAGTTACTGGATAAGGTATACTAAGGTACCAAACATAAAAAAAATTGTATAATATAATTTAACTGCAATAAATACAAATAAAAAACGAAAAATTACAAAATAAATATTATAACAAAATTGGAAAAAAAAGTCAACAAAAAGTGAAGTTAAGCCCAATAAGGGTTTTTAAAGCCTTAAATACGCAAAATTAAGATTTATTTATTATACGACACATCAATTGTAATGATTTTTTTAAATACAATTTGAATGTGTGCGTGCAGTGTGTAATCATATTTAAATTCAATAGCATACTAACACTCAAACTGCAAACTAAAATAAGTTGTCTAAACCGATTCAGAAGCTATTGAAAGGTGAAGATATCATTAAAATGATCAATATCAAAAGTGATCTCCAACACAACAACCTAACCTTATGGTAAGATAAAAGGTCAGCATTTGTTTGATGAACGGCGACCACTATATACAAGACACCTCAAAAGCAAATTTGTTCTATCTCATGTTAACTAAAAAGTTTTACCAAACATTCGGCAAAAACACTTAATAACTGTGGCTGTTGTTGTGATATATTTAAAAGAATAAGATAAAGTTTTTAACCGAAAGTGACAAGATGCAAAACTACTATAAACATAACAAAAACCTTATGCTCTAAGTTTCAACAAAATTAAACGTCAGGACTGAGTGTTATTGAAGTCTAAAAAAACAGTTGTTCAACGAACCAAAGACATCCTCCCCGACTCCTTTGCCAAATTTTGAAAATAGCTCATTCAAAATAACATATTTTCCGTATTCAAATAAACCCGGATTCGTTTGTAGCTCATTTTAATTTAAAAGTTTCATCAAGTTCTCATGCGTTTGCGTAATGAAAATAACACCTATTTTTCAAATTTTCTTAAAAATCTCAAAAAGTAAGATAGCAATTGTTTATACAAATGTCATTATAAATGTCTGACATGATGACAAACATAATGGGAGGTAATTTAAATATGTTTAAATATGCAGGTAATTAATATTTGCAAGAGATGATTTTCTGTTTTTTGGAAACCACTAAAAAATAAATGAACTGATTTCATTAGAAAAGGACTGGGCTCTAAGTTACGCCAGGATATATCGATTGTGATCATTAAAATTGAAAACGGATCATCCGTTGATGAGAAAGCGTTGGACAAATTTCTGTCCACATACGACGATACACACGTACATACCCACACACACATACATACTGGCAGTTAAAAATAGCCTGAACAGCTTCAGGAGGTCTTGAAACGTAAAGATATTATAAAAATTTCGATTTGGAAAATCGACCCAAAAGCAATAACTTCTTATATCGGGAAGTTAATAAACAGTTGACCAAGCAATCTACTCTCGAACCTCTGACCTTTTTGTCAAATTTAGAAAAAAACTCAGGTTTTTGATATTTAAGTAAACCCGGATGCGCTTGCAGCTCATTTACATACCAAAGATTCATCCAGATATCATGCGTTTGCATAAAGAAAATAACACGTAGTTATTTTCACATTTTGTTAAATATCTCAAAAACTAAGATAGCTAAGAATGTTAAAAAACTAAGATTGTTTATACAAACCTCATTATAAATGTCTGACATGATGACAAACAATATGGAAGCTTCATGACCTTGATAGCATTATTTAATCTCATGATATTTGCAAGAGATGATTTTCAGTTTTTTGGAAACCACTAAAAAACAAATGATTTAATTTCTCTAGAAAAGGACTGGGCTCTAAGTTACGACAAGATACATCGATTGCGACCATTTTCGCTAAAATCGACCCATCGGTTGTTGGGAAAGCGTTGGGCAAACATTCTCCATGCAGCGATATACACACACATACACGCACACACACACATACAGACTACCAGCTAAAAATAGTCGAAACAGCTTCAGGAGGTCAGGAAACGTAAAGATATTATAAAAATTCCGATTTCGAAAATCGACCCAAAAACAATAACTTAGTTAAAAATAACTAATTTTTACTAATAAATAAATAATAATAATTTTTCTACTAATAACTAATTTTAAAAATAAAATACAAAATACAAATTATGAAAATATATAAATGAATAAAATCGAACTTTGAACATAAACTTCAGAAAATTCAGTTGACAACTCAAAACAAAACGATTACAACCTCAGAAACGCGAAAAACATCAGAAAATCATATTTTTCAGTTGGCGGCACTGTCACAATAACATTAAAAATTACTCTTGCAGCCAAATAAAAATAAAATTGATATCTGGCAATAATCATCGTCGACGATAAATTAGAAATAGAATCTAAATTTCCTCCGACGAATAAAACTTTTTCGTTTATCGCTGTAGTTCTGTTTGAAATGTATGTATCCTGTGTATTCTAATGTTACTAACGTCGTAGTCGGACGAATTCACCTGTGTTGTGTTTCTAGCTTCATGCTGCGAAAATGTCATTTTGATATATAGTAAAACCTATGTGAAAGGGAAACTTTTTCTAAGTAGTGACTGAAAATGTTTTCAGTCACTAGGACTGAAAGTAAATAAGTTTCGGTGGTCGCCTACCGGTGGTGGTTATTTAAAGGATTGAATATTGGATTGAAAATTTGAGATTGCGAATTTGATTTGTTGTTGTTTCGGCTGCTGTGTTTATTTCTGTCAATCGCAGTATTTTGAAGGGTTTGAATATTTTGAATATTTTGATCGAATCGAATCGAAACTAATCATTATATCAATTGTGTGTAGTTAATTAATTAAACTAATAATGAGTGTGTTTTTTTCTATATCGGAGAAATCGGAGCGATAAAATAAAATTTGTATCAGATATATCGTATAATTTTTTCCTCCGATAATTAACTGTCAGATATAAAATATATTCTCTGAGTTCTTTCAGCCAAAAAAAATAAAAAAAATTTATTAAATAAATTTAAATTTTATTAAAAAATTTATTTATATTTGTTTTTAATCGAAACTTTACCTACAATATTTGAAATTTATATTTTAAACGAAAAGTTTTTAAAGAAAATATGTGATCTGAGATATATATACGAGAATGTAAAAAACACGGAACAGATATATCTGAGATTGCAAAAAAAACAGATAATTTTTTGACGTTTAAGTGTAAATTTAAATTTATATTTTCGAACTACTATTCGAAATAAATTTATATTTTCGAACTATTTTCATTATTCATATGTCTTCCATCTGTAGGCGAACACAATGATAACATTATTTTACATTGGTAAAAATGCTATACATTGTTTATTTTTTACACTGTCAAATTTAGCTATGTCGTTTTGTAAGTTTTTAGTAGATGAATTTGTAAATATTATCATTTATATTTACAAGCGTAGAAAAAATAGCGTTTTCTACGCGTGGTAAAAACGTTTTTGCGTTCCTGAACTTATTCCACTCGACGCTATCGCGACTCGTGGACAAACCGCCTAGTCAAGCAAAAAGAGACGTTTTCACCACTTGTATAAAATTCTACTATTTTCTACTTCAAGCTACGAAAATGTTATTTTAATATATAGTAAAACCTATGTGAAAGGGAAACATTTTCTAAGTAGTGACTGAAAATGTTTTCAGTCACTAGGACTGAAAGTAAATAAGTTTCGGTGTTCGCCTTCAGGTGGTGGTTATTTAAAGGATTGAATATTTGATTGAATATTTTAGATTGAATTTTATTTACGGTTTCTGTTGTTGTTTCGGCTGCTGTGTTTATTTCTGTCAATGTCGCAGTATTTTGAAGGGAGTGAATATTTTGAATATTTTGATCGAATCGAATCGAAACTAATCATTATATCAATTGTGTGTAATTAATTAATTGAACTAATACTGAGTGTGTTTTTTTTTCTATATCGGATAAATCGGAGCGATAAAATAAAATTTGTATCAGATTTATCGTATAATTTTTTCCTCCGATAATTAACTGTCAGATATAAAATATATTCTCTGAGTTCTTTCCGCAAAAAAAAAAAATAAAAAAAATTTATTAAATAAATAAATAAATTTTTCTAAAAAATTTACTTTTATTTGTTTTTAATTGAAACTTTACCTACAATTTTTTAAATTTATACTTTAAACGATGACTTTCAGTCGGTAAAAAAAATATCTGTAATATCTAAAAGTTTTTAGAGAAAATATATGAACTATATTCATTATTCATATTGTCAAATCCATCTACTAAAAACTTACAAAACGACATATCTAAATTTGACTGTGTTAAAAATAAACAAGATTATATTTATATATAGCATTTTTACCAGTGTAAAATATTGTTATTACTGTGTTCGCCTGTTATTATTCCATCTGTAGGCGAACACAATAATAACATTATTTTACACTGGTAAAAATGCTATATATAAATACAATCTTGTTTATTTTTTACACAGTCAAATTTAGATATGTCGTTTTGTAAGTTTTTAGTAGATGAATTTGTAAATATTATCATTTACATTTACAAGCGTAGAAAAAATAGCGTTTTGTACGCGTGGTAAAAATGTTTTTGCGTTCCTGAACTTATTAACAAACCGTTCAGTCACGCAAAAAGAGACGTTTTCACCACTTGTATAAAAATCTACTATTTTTCCAAAATTAAAAAGGAACTAACATAATAATATTTCTTATAGTTGATTTTAAGTCAATTAAAAAACGTTTCAAAATTGCATAGTTGTGGTTTGCTCATAATTAATTTTATTTTTAAAAGTCCGTTTGATAATTCTGTTTGTAATTATTTTTTTTATTTAAACTAATGATGATATATCTAAGGCTACTTGTACACAAAACTGTCTGACCCCAAAATCTACCTATTTCTAGTGAATATACCGGCCGCTTAGATTTTTTTTATTATATTTCGGCTTATTTGTAATTGTAGTGATTTTTTATATGAAATATTCAGTCAGAAATAGTTAAAGTTATTCACAACCAACTTTAACTATTTCTGACTGACTCTTAAACTGAATTAACTGACTGATTCTTTGACTCACAAACTAAACTAGCTGAGTACTAAACTAGCTGACTGATTAACTGACTCCTAAACTAGACTAACTGACTGATTCAATTAACTTCAACTGTGTGACAAACTCCATTAACTATATCTCGTTTTAATTAATTAGTGAATATCTGTTTTGTTTTTTGTTAGGTTGACAAATTTTTATTTTTCGATTGTTTAAATTATTACAATTTGAAATTTGTCAAAATAGCAATAATAATAATTTCTCAACTTTAAATTTGTAAGCAAAATATTTTTTAGAATTTTTTAATTATTTTGAAATAATTTCGCGAATGTAAATAAAATTGAATTTCAAAATATAAGGCAATAAGTAATTTTGTATTATAATTGAATAGTTAACCATTTTGAATTATTTGAAAATAATAGTTTAATATGTTGCACAATAGTATCGTCTCAATAACAATATATTCAAACGAGAAAATATTCCCCTCCAAATACAGACAATGTCGCACCCGTCACAGGCTTCTCATACCGCTATCACGGATTAGATTCAGCATTCCAAGGTATTGTAAATAGATTAAGCCGGTGGCAACAAAGAAATTGTGTGAAATAAAAATTTTAGATTTATTTTTTTGTAGGACATATAACAAAACTATGGCCACTCAGAGACAGAACGAGATCGCTTTCACGTCTTTATCTTGGGGATTTTTAAACATTGCAAGGTATTTGTAGTTTAGTGATATATCCCAACAACATTTTCCCTGGTGAAAAGCATTTTGTGTAACTAATATAACGGATAATTTGTTATGATGTGACTCTTTTGTAAATAACTCACAAGTACTTTTGCTATACGCCTCGGTCATCCAATAGTATTAACGTATTATTAAAACGTATTGGTAAAATTTTGAAAGTTTTGAGGTACGTTTTCTGTTCTTCTTCTATGTTACAATATGAATTAATATAATTTGGGATGGCAGACACTATAGTATACACCAGATCACTTTTTCCACCTTTGAATTTTTTTTAAATATTCACCTTTTTAAATATCCGAAATGAAAACGAGAAATTAATCAAAAAATAATTGAATACTCAACTTACACCGATTATCATGGCGGACATCTTGAACTGCAACGCCGTCTACATTTAACAAATTACCTAGAAGTTGAATGTCCGCAATCCTGCCTTCTTGAACATCTCGCAACAATACGTACTTAGTATAAGAAGTCAATGTTAGGTTACAGTACAAAATAAAGATCCAATACGAAAAATAGTGTGGCGTTTCACACCCATACGAACTTATGTTACAGTACAAAAAAATACGGACTTAGGTTACTGAGCGTACTTAAGTTACAAAACGAACTTATTGTTACCATACGATAATACAGTATGACGTCTTGCATCCAGTACAAACTTAAGCTACACGGCGAATGACCTTTGATCTTTGATTTTTTTTACCTTTGACCTTTGATCTATTTCTTTTTGATCTTGACCTCCCACGTGACCTTGGACTCCGGTGGGACTTTTGTTTGACCTTGACCTTGGACTCAGAGAGATTTTGAATTTGACCTTGAACTGGAGTGGGGCACATACTACATGGTGCATTTCTACAAGTGGGGCATTTCAGAATCCCCTCAATGTGACTGCAAAGCTCCTCAACAAACCATAAACACATTGCAACTGTGTGTCCAATTCGACGATACAATGGCGTCATCTCAGACATCCATTTAGCAACTCCCGATTTGGTAGCATGGATAGACTCACTCGATGTAAACATCTAATGTTCAAATCTGCCCAATGTTAAAATATTTACACTTTTTCACTTTTAACTGGAAGACGCGCAATCGAATTGATTGTTTGCTCATTTAATGTGTATTCATGTTGTGTTTTAGATAGATTTCGTAGACAAATCTCCCTATTTTAAAATTTACTGATTTTAAATTGTTGTGTTTCATGTTTATGTGTCACGAGAAAAGACCATACGCTAAAAAAAATTAACTTCGACCTTAGACTCAGGCAGACTTTTTATTTGACCTTGACTGGAGTGAGGCACCTACTACTTAAGCCGCAATTAGACTATTGCAGAACTCTGCAATATTTCTGCAATAGTCGTGCGATGGTAGTGTGTAAAATATTCATTGCAGAAAAGTTTGGCAATGAACTCATTGCAAAACTTCATTGCCAAACTTTTCTGCAATGAATATTTTACCTAACATAATGTCAATCTCTTGTTACTTTACGCAAACAACAGTTATTTGCGTAAAGTAACAAGAGATTGACATTATGTTATTTGAAAACTTACGCCAAGTGCCAACGGCAAACAGTGTTAAGAACATTTTACCATTGCAGAAATATTGCAGAGTTCTGCAATAGTCTAGTTGCGGCTTTATCCATTTTCCATATTGGTTATTGCCTTAAACATTAAAGCCCCCACTAAATCAAAATATTAAATTGTTTGGTTGCGGGATCGTTGGTTTATAACGGCTCTTAATAATAACCAGTAATATTTAGAGATAAAAGTGCCTAGTTTTTTAAATTAATACGTATTGTTTTCATAATCGTAATTAAAATAAACAACAAATCATTACGTACAAAACCTTGTCAAACACAAATTGCCATAAAAAAGAAACCAAAACAGAAGATTAATTAATTAAACCTCTCAATCCCTTATTTTCGAAAACAAACATGAAAATTAATAAAATAACCAAAATAAAAAGAAACAAAAAATTATTCTATGTATTCATACAGTTGGGATTTGTTTTATTGTTTTTATAAGAAAACTAAACTTTTGTTCCCGAAAAGTAATACAAAACAATATATTCTTAATCTATCAAAAACAGGTAGAATAAAATGGAAATCATATCAGGTAGGTCGGGATTCTTATTGTATTCTGTTTAGATCTAATTTACATTTAACCAATGGAAAAAGAGATATGAACCTCCACTGGAAGTTTCCTTAGAAAATTTTTATTTTTGACTAAATTGTATTTCCCTTTATTGATGAGCTAAAATAATTGAAAAGGAAAAACCCTATCTTTCTTTGTATTTATTTCTATACGTCATTTCTGTTTTGTTCACTGACTTTGATTCTTCTGTTGGTTGTTTTATTTTCGCTTATACGAGTAGCATTGATTGTCGGATCATTTTCCTCTAATGTTAAATTTCTTCAGGTGAATGTAATTTGTTTGTTATTGTTAGATTCAATGATTTTGTATTTTTTTTCTGTTAGTTTAGTAAAGTAGGAAAACTTATAGGTCTCTATTGAATCAGGTATGAAAATTAATTATTTTTATGTGGTTTATATGAGGAAATTTAGTTATTAATAGTTATTTAATTCAGGTGAGTGTGTAGATGGAGATATAAATTATTTTGACTATTTTGTTCTTGTTACATCATGAAAGGTTTTAAGGGATAAAGAAAACAAGTCTAAAGACAAACAATGAAACAACCTGAAAGAGGACTATAACACTAATTAGTAGACCATAAAATTGAGGTTAAGAAAGTATGGAAATAATTTCGAATTTTGTTTTGAAAAAATAAAATTAGCTGTGAATATTATTGTTTAAAATAAATTTGACTTCAACAATGCTTTTTAAAGCTAACAACATTTTCTATGCACCGATCTGCTTCAATTTTGCCAAGTCTTTTTGCTGCCAAGAACTTGATGCAGTAAGTCAATTTTTAAATTATAATAATTTTTTTAATAATAACAAAGCTAGAGGTATAATAAAGATAACAACCGATAAAAAATATAAAAATGAAAAACATAGCTCAATTATCATAAATGATTTAATTTATTTTTGCGATTTCAGTTTTGATTTCCATAAGATGATGACAAAGCTGGGAAAGTTTGTAACGATTGTATGATGTGCTTAAAAGTTGTAAAATTTTAACAGAATGAGCAAAAGTATCGATATAAATTTTTTAGATTAGTTATCTCTAAAGGTAAAATTTTACTTAAATTCAAAACATAAAAATTGTACTTCAATAACATCTTTAACAACAAAACCAATTAAACTATAACCTTTAAGATGCCTATCATTCATCACCCATTTGTTTTAGGTTCATTGGATAATTTTAATTGTAGTCAAACAATTTCAGATCTTTTTATTCTACAAAAATATTTAATTTCATTACCAAATAAAAACCAGCACAAAGTACGAGAAAATTTATTATTAAAACTCTTATCATTCAAATAATTTTCAAATATTTTACCGTAGGGAATTAATATTTTTAGCCTTTTAAAACAAAACTTGTACATAGAAAGCAAAAATTTGCTAAAGCGAAAATTACATAAAACGAAAAACCATAAAATTATCTTTTTCTTAAAAATCATAATGAAAATAAAAAATAATGTTAAATAAAAACAATAAAAGGCGAACTTTTGAATTAAGAAAACATAAAAGGACAAAGAGGAAGAGCAAATTCTATCGTTTTATTTTGTTTCTTAATTAGTAGAAAAGGATAAGTTTCAGTTTTGGAAAAACTGTTTTAAGAAAAATCTTTTATTTGTAGATTATCAAAACAATCTTTGAGTTTTACAAGTAAAATAAATCAAGATTATGCTAATTTAAAGGTATTATAAGAAAAACATATTATATATTGTACATAAGGAATATTGTACACATGGAAAAAAAAATTATGATATATTTATGGTCTCACCCCCTAAATCGGTGTGTATACATATAAAAATGAACTGCAAGAAATTTTAGGTCAATCAAATAAAGTTAGCCCGTGCCGACTTGAAGTTGAACTTTGGTTCCATATGAAATCATCGAAAAAAAGAAAAATTCTTGCTGTACTGTTTTAGATTTTACTCAAACTTTGTGGAAATGTTCTTTAGGGTTCAAAAGATCAAAATCCACAAGTACGCGCTACTTCCGGTCCACCCAAAATAAAGCACTTGAAAAGTCGTATTTTTGCGGTTTTAGCTGTAAAACTTTTTCTATTAAAGATATTGATTCGATCAAGGTGGCATTATAAAGTTAAAAGATGGTAGTTTTTAAAACAAAAATAAAAATGTAAGAAACTGTAATCTGTAAGTAAGAAGCTGTAAGCTGTAAGAAACAAATGTTGGCTTCTCTTTAAACGGCTGTACACCCGCGTCAGGAGGAAATAAAAAAACAAGCTTTAAAGTTTTTTAAAGTTAAAGGTAAGAACTGAACATCCTGTTAATTTCAAATTTTTGTCTTTTACCAAACACGTCCAAATAGTAGCCTGAAATATGCAAATTGCTGAAATTTCAAAATTTCAAGTAATGAGTTTTTGCATTACGAGTTGACCGAACGAGTCGATTTTAATTTTTTATACTATAACCATATGTGCAATTTGATATTTGAGAACATTTAGACTTTTATACTCAACAGTGCAGACGCTGGTGTCATTTAAAAATCACAAGAAATCAATAAAATACACGTATTTTCAATACTCTCTCATTTTTCAAATATATGAATAATATCAATTTTTATTTTTGTTTTAAAAATAATTATCCTTCAGCTTTACAATGTCATCTTGATCGAATCAATATCTTTAATAGAAAAAGTTTTACAGCTAAAACTGCAAAACACAAAAATACGACTTTTCAAGTGCTTTATTTTGTGTGGACCGGAAGTGGCGCGT
>OY856187.1:257785731-257875545 GCA_963693315.1 Diogma glabrata | reverse complement strand
ATATATATATATATATATATATATATATATGAGCAATTTCACGAAGATTCAACAACGTTTTGACTTGACCCCTTTTAATTTTGATTATTTTTTGTTTATAGATTGTCTTTCATAAATAAAAATACAAGTTCTCTTAGAATTTTTTTTTTCGACCGGGGGTCTTCACAGGGTGCCCCTCAATTTTTTGTTATTTTGTGATGTGAGTGCATTTTGACGAGCGATTGTAGAAAAACTACTGAATCGATTTTCATAAATGATATGTCGTTGAATAGGTATTAAAAGAAAGTTTTTAAAAATGTACACTGTTAATTTTTTGAAGTAATTTTTAACGGTGTAACATAAGAAAAAAACGGTGTAATTGAAAAAAAGATGGCATAGCCTCTTTTTTTTTTTTTTTTTTAAACAAAATTGAAGCTTATTTTATATCTAACAACTTGTGAAAGTTTAGGACTAGCTATATTTTTTGTTTTAAAGATAAAATTCGTTGTGCATATGACTGTCGGGAATCAGTTTTTTTTGTTCTGAAGGAAAATTATAAAAATGGCGTTATAAACTAAGAGATTTTTTTTATGTTAAATATCAAATATTTTATTATTAGATGAACTTTTTAAAATATCATAAAAATTATATATGTAGTACAATAAATAAAATAAATACAATTGTTAAAAATGATATACTTATTTTACAAACAGAAGTTTCTTTTGAATAGGAAAGCACTTCTGCAATTATTTTCTTTGTATTAGATGGCATAAAAAATGAAATGTTTATTTATCACTTTTAGTAATCACTTATCACTCTTATAAAAAATAATTTGACAGTCTTGACTGCAAACAAAAAAGCCGTAACTTTTGACTGGAGAAGTATTATGTTCGTATTATGTTATTATGGAATCATAAAGTAAAAGATTGTTTTTCAACATTAAATTACAAATATTTTATTATTGAATAAACTTTTTAAAATATCATACAAATTATATATGTGAAAATAAATATAGTTATTAAAAATTATTTACTTATTTAACATTCAAAAGTTTCTTTTGAGTTTGGAAAACATTTTTGAACTGGTACAAAAGAATGAAATTTTTGAGTTCCACTTATAGTAATCGCATTTTTATATCGATTTTGTAATTTTTCTTTTGTTAATTGATATTCATTTTTATCGGCGTATCCAAAGTTCATGGTAGATTCCCATTTTAAAGCCCATTCGAAAAGTTTTTTTGGTGTATCAATAATATTATCTTCGCTCGCCATACTATAACGGTGTGCAGCACGCTTCAGTGTACCACCAATTCCATCACAAGGTCCCTTTCCAAGGCTGGTAGCATGAAAATGCCATTCAGCATCAACCTTAAAGTCTTCTTTATGGTGGCATAAGTTAATTAGGTTATGTTTATTTTTGTATTGAGAAGGTGCACCGTCAGTGTTATAAAATATTTTTGTAATATTAGAATTTATATGCGTTTTGATGAATTCAATAAGTTTTGTAATGAAAAGATGGACTTTAGTACTGTTGTGATCGTTTATATCCGAAATGAGTATAAAACTTCGGTGCTGTATATATTCACTTGTGGCACTTTTAAAATAAATGACAAATGTATGTTAATATGTGTTAATATTATGATAATATGACAAATGTTTGTTAATATTTTCGGATGAGAATGTCTGAATATTGGCCTACTCAGATTAATCTGCGACGGACAATTTTTTTACTGAAAAATAATCAGTAATTTTCTGTTGTTTAAGGCAAAGTTAAATAATATTTTCCACTTTAATTACAATTTGGTCGTCAATTTGCATTTGATTAAATCCGGGCTGCAAACCTGAACAGCAAGCGCGTAGCGTACGGATTTAACCCCGCAGTTGCGTAGTTTTTATTCAAAACTTTCTCACCGACCAATACATTTCGGTATCCATTGATGGCTTTTCTTCTGCGGCTAAATTAACTAACGCTGATGTACTACAAGGTTTAGTTTTGTCACCACTTTATTTTTAATTTTTTACTTTTAAATTAAAATCACCAGCAACCCAATAAATAATTTTTCAGATGATAGTACACTGTACAAGTCATTTGTTTTCCTACTTTAAAAGGGAAAAGGCATGAACGAACAAAGCCCGCCCGGAGAGACTCTGCCATAAATGTAAATGATAGCCTGAAAGTTTCCAATTGGGGTGACTGAAATATGTTCAATTTTAACTCAACCAAAACATGACTATTGATTGTTGCCAGATCAACGACCGAGTTTGCCAAAGATATTTCGATTAGTGTGTTTCGATTAAAATGTCGCAAAATTTTGCTGAACTTGACTGAAATTGCTTTTTAAAAAGTTCATTTAATAATAAAATATTTGATATTTAACATAAAAAAAATCTCTTAGTTTATAACGCCATTTTTATAATTTTCCTTCAGAACAAAAAAAACTGATTCCCGACAGTCATATGCACAACGAATTTTATCTTTAAAACAAAAAATATCGCTAGTCCTAAACTTTCACAAGTTGTAAGATATAAAATAAGCTTCAATTTTGTTTAAAAAAAAAAAAAAAGAGGCTATGCCATCTTTTTTTCAATTACACCGTTTTTTTCTTATGTTACACCGTTGAAAATTATTTCAAAAAATTAACAGTGTACATTTTTAAAAACTTTGTTTTAATACCTATTCAACGACATATCATTTATGAAAATCAATTCAGTAGTTTTTCTACAATCGCTCGTCAAAATGCACTCACATCACAAAATAACAAAAAATTGAGGGGCACCCTGTGAAGACCCCTGGTCGAAAAAAAATTCTAAGAGAACTTGTATTTTTTATTTATGAAAGACTATCTGTAAACAAAAACTAATCAAAATTAAAAGGGGTCAAGTCAAAATTTCCCAAAAATTTGCTGAACTTGCGTGAAATTGCTCATATATATATATATATATATATATATATATATATATATATATATATATATATATATATCGTCGCTTTAATAATGAAATGACGTATACGCAAAAGTATAGTTTCGAGATATTTGAGTTTAAAGTTTGATGTGCGCATGCATTTGCATGGACGTTAATTTATAATTTATTAATTCTTACCCCCAGTCATAAAATAATTCGAAAATGTTAAAACGCCAATTCAAAGATACCCTTATGGGGAATGCAGCGCACCTATTATATAAAAACAACGTATAAATAGCATACGTTGTTTCATTATTAAGGCGACGATATATATATATATATATATATATATATATATATATATATATATATATATATATATATATATATATATATATATATATATATATATATATATATATATAAATATATATATATATATATATATATATATATATATATATATATATATATATATATATATATATATATATATATATATATATATATATATATATATATATTTCAAATTTATGATTAAAAAAATCAATATTTATTATCTATTCGACTTTTTTCAATATTTTTTTATTAATTTATTTGTTTTATCTGAAGTATTTTATAGTCGAATTTTAAGATTTTTCAAAATTAAACAATTATTTTTATTTTCAAAAATCACCTATATTTCGATTGTTAATGACAATCATCATCAGGGTAAAGTTTACTAGAAAAACAGAACATATTACAATACACAATAATATAAAAAATTTGAAAATCAAAAAACTTACAAAATATCAAAAATTAAATTATTTTAAACAATCAAAAAACACTTTTCAAATCAAAAACTTATGTACAATTAATTCAAAAAACAATGAAAAGGAAAAAGCAGAAAAAATGATTACTAGAAAAAAATTTTTCAATAGAAAATGAATAAAAGAAAAGACTAATATGTTTTTTAGTTTGCGAGTTGTTTAGCAAAATATTTTTTCAAAACTGGAAAATAGACATCGCTGACCTTCCTCAAATCAGTTCTTATATTAATGCTTGTGTTGTGTTTCAGAATTTCTGTAGATTCTATAAATTCTCTTTTTTCTTTATTATGTTCGGTAAATAAAATTTCTATATCTTCAAAATTAAAATGATCATTATCACCATCTTTAAACTTTTCAAGCCCATGTGTTACTAATGCAGTCTGACCATGATTTGTATATGTCTTCCTATCAGTATATTTTAAATGTTTTAAATTTAAAGTTTTTCGTTTATTTTGCTTTTTAATATTTGGGTTTTGACAATGTTCTATTATCATATTCTGATAGTCAGTAAGATGTTGTTTGGATCTTGTTCTTAATTTCTTGCTAGTTTGACCAATATAGCATCCATTACAAGGTTTACGTGGTTTACATTTAATTTTATATACTAGGTTAGATTTATCCCATATATCAATAATAGAACATTGTCAAAACCCAAATATTAAAAAGCAAAATAAACGAAAAACTTTAAATTTAAAACATTTAAAATATACTGATAGGAAGACATATACAAATCATGGTCAGACTGCATTAGTAACACATGGGCTTGAAAAGTTTAAAGATGGTGATAATGATCATTTTAATTTTGAAGATATAGAAATTTTATTTACCGAACATAATAAAGAAAAAAGAGAATTTATAGAATCTACAGAAATTCTGAAACACAACACAAGCATTAATATAAGAACTGATTTGAGGAAGGTCAGCGATGTCTATTTTCCAGTTTTGAAAAAATATTTTGCTAAACAACTCGCAAACTAAAAAACATATTAGTCTTTTCTTTTATTCATTTTCTATTGAAAAATTTTTTTCTAGTAATCATTTTTTCTGCTTTTTCCTTTTCATTGTTTTTTGAATTAATTGTACATAAGTTTTTGATTTGAAAAGTGTTTTTTGATTGTTTAAAATAATTTAATTTTTGATATTTTGTAAGTTTTTTGATTTTCAAATTTTTTATATTATTGTGTATTGTAATATGTTCTGTTTTTCTAGTAAACTTTACCCTGATGATGATTGTCATTAACAATCGAAATATAGGTGATTTTTGAAAATAAAAATAATTGTTTAATTTTGAAAAATCTTAAAATTCGACTATAAAAAACTTCAGATAAAACAAATAAATATATATATATATATATATATATATATATATATATATATATATATATATATATATATATATATATATATATATATATATATATATATATATATATATATATATATATATATATATATATATATATATATATATATATATATATATATATATATATATATATATATATATATATATATATATATATATATATATATATACTTATTTTTTAAATTTTATAATTATTAAATGTTTATAATCAATTATATAAAAATTTTTTATACCCTTGATGATGATCCGCAAGGTTGAAATGTTGGGAAAAAATTTGAAAAGTTAAATAGTCTTTAATTAATCCAATTTTAAAGAAACATTTTTTTAATTATTTATTTATTTATTAACTTATTTATTTATTTATTTGTTTATTTATTTGTTTATTTATTTATTTATTTTTTTATTTATTTATTAGTTTATTTATTTATTTATTTATTTTTTTATTTATTTATATATTTATTTATTTATTTTTTTATTTATTTATTTATTTCATTATTTATTTATTTATTTATTTATTTATTTATTTATTTATTTATTTATTTATTTATTTATTTATTTATTTATTTATTTATTTATTTATTTATTTATTTATTTATTTATTTATTTATTTATTTATTTATTTATTTATTTATTTATTTATTTATTTATTTATTTATTTATTTATTTATTTATTTATTTATTTATTTATTTATTTATTATTTATTTATTTATTTATTTATTTGTCTATTTATTAATTCATTTATTTATTAATATAGATAGCTGTGCTAATGTATTCATTTATAAGTTTCAGAATACAAAAACTGAAAAGCAATAAAAACGAAAATAGAGAAAAAAAACAGCTTCAAACAGATATAGTAGCGTTAATCAGCCTTATTTAATATCTTTGAAACTTTCAAAATTTATTCAAATCGGTAAATCGGCTCGAGCACTATTTAAGCTTGCCTTGTTTTTTAAATTTTTAACAAATTTCTTTTAATACTAACGGTGCGGAAGTTTTAAGGCAATCGTATATGGTTGGATTCACATCTTTGGCGTCTTGATTCAATTTTCCATCTTTTTATAATCCAGAAGAAGTCTCATTGAATTTATACAGTAGATTACTTTGGGGTGTTTTTAATATTTATGAAAATAATGTATGCATATAATAATGCTTTTAATAAATAAAAAATTTAATTGTCTCTTTTCTCAGCCTGATTTTATTTAAATATTAATTTTTATTCAATTAATTATTTTTATTGTGGCATTGTGGCATTATCAATGGTATCATAATTATTTTTCAAAAAAATACTTATGATACACTTTATTATGCCGTTTTTTGAAAAATAATTATAATACCCTTGACAATGACACAATTGACGAAGTGTTGTGGTTAATTTAAAACTAATTAATTGTATATAAATTAATATTTAAATAAAATCAGGCTGAGAAAAAGTGCAATTGATCTTTTTATTTGAAAATCAAAGAAATATTTAGTATTCCAGCTAATTTACAAACAACTAACAAAATGCTTTTAATAATTATAATAGTCATTTATACAAAATATTGTCTGAAGACTTTCTTTAACAACTGCAGCTCTATTATAACCTTCTTATATCTATGCTTTTAATGGCTTTTATGCACAAACTTCTGCCGATATAAGTATATCAAAAGCTGAAGTTCCACATGCCATCATGGGACAAAAGTTCGTCAAAGATACACGTCCTGAATTGCTGATAATATCAATTATTTTGACTTTCTAGCCTGTGTTTTATTTTAAATTCATAAATCATACCTTGATTTACTAGTCGAGGAAAACTTGCTGTTTGAGACTGCTGCTCCAAGTTTTTGTAAAAATAAATTGTTAAAATGCTAAATCTGATAAATCTGGACTATTAATGCTTCAAGTCGTCAAACTGACGAATAACCCGTAATTAGGGAAGCTAAAAATTTGTTGATCCAAATTCCGTGTTAGTAAGATACAGCCTATTATAAAAATAAGCGAATTATTTTTATTTGGAATGTGTTGTAATAAGCATGAACTTTAAGTTAATGATAACAAAATTTAAAACACTTGACTGAATTAAAACAGAGGGTGATTTAACGAAACTATTGAGGGGACCAGATTTTCTTCTTATCAATGAAAATTTAACATATACTAATCCTAATTCTAGCAATTTGGCTAAAAAAACATAGACCCGTAATTAGCTCCGACACATTTTTAGTGTTTTTTATTTTTAAAAATTACATATTTATTTAATAGATAATTACTTTTGATATGAAATACAAAATAAATTTGTTTACCAATTTCCTAATTCCGTGCTAAGAACGGAATTACGGACATTTCAAATAAATTATGAACGTAATTCCGTTCGTCGAATACTCGCTTGTTTTAATATGTAAAATGTACAAAATCAGTATTCTTTTAAACGTTAGTCGTTTAATATAATTCTAATTAATCCACAAAAAAGAATTTTTTGCTGAAAATATATACCGATAAATTTTTATGGTCTTAAGAAAATGTTAACAATTCCTTAACCTTTACCATAAGAAAATTGTCTCAAACAGCAAGTTTTTGTCAACCAATTAATCAAAGTATGATTTATAAAATTAAAATACTGGCAAGACAATCAAAATAAATGATTTTCAGCAATTCAGGGCGTGTATCATGATCTAAAATTTTTCAAAAAAGCTTAAATTTATCTTATTTTAAAGATTTTTATGGAATAGCACGGCATAATGTACTAGCCCGTAATATTGTACACTTACCTTATTTTGTTATCTAATAACTATACAATATTTTTTCAACTTAGTTATTTCATTGTTCCTAATTAGTGCTACGTACCCTATATTTACAAAATTCATTGAATAATATTCATAATAAGCTAATAAGTGATTTTTGAACAAGTATTCCTTATAAGTATATAATACACCTGGCTTATTCACGGTTGAAAATCAACGTAATATAAGCATGGAATATACCCTAATAAGCATAAAAAACCTAGATTTCTATCTGTGTATGCTAAGAAGTTTTACATGTGTACAAAATGGTGCACATTCTTTGCATAACATTTATTATGCACAATTTTGTACAATGATTGCACATTTCATGCAATTTTTCAAAATTGTTTTACGGATAACTTATTTCAACTTTAAATTTTACAATCACTACACTACGGTGTAGTGATTGTAAAATGTGTAGAGATAGAAGGTGATTATTATAGAAGGTGATCGATTCAGTGAGATTAGTCTATTCCGTTTAAAGTGATTTTGCGAAGTCATTTTATTCATTATATACAAATTTATAAAAATGGTATGTCTAACATAAATATATGTCGCTGCTTTATTGGCTGCGTTCGGTTTGATTGAAATAATGACATTTACTGAAAAAATAACAACAGTTGCATACAATTTTTCAGATAATCTAGTTACTTCAGTCAAATCGAACTCCGCTATTGTAGAATTTTAGTCGCAATGTAATTTCTTTAAATCCTTAAAGTAACCAAAAACATTAATTTAAAACAGAAAAATTTAAATTAAACAAAAAACCCAAATCTGATTTGGAAAGCATAATTCATTACCATATTTATAAGTTCCAAGAAAATTATAAAAAAAGTTGAATTTTATTTTTGGTAACTGTATATCTGTATACTGTATATATAAACTGTTGGTAACTGTATATCTCTTCTACGTTCAACAGAATTCCTACTAACAAAAAAATTTGTTTAAGGATATGGAAAATTTTTTCAGCCATCTTTTCTGTTCGTACCTATTTGGCTAGAAATTTATATTTGACTTTTTTAATCCAAACAATGTTAACCATAAATTTTTATGTTATTTTTAATTCCATTAAATTATTACTTTTTTTTTCTTTAAATAAAAATAACTAAGGAAAATAAGAGATGTTAAACTAAATTTGCAATAATCGTATTGCACGATTATGAAACAGTATTTCATTTGCCTTTCAAATGTAGCTTTATTTTATAATGTTTGCAATTGAAAGAAATTAACGTAAAATTCTTATGATAATTTTATACTTACCATTTTTTGCAGAAGGGGCACAAGTAAAATAAAAACCAAAAAGGAAATATGTAAACGACATTTTCTTTTATTGTTTGTAAGGTTTAACATGGGCAATTTTACCAAAAAAGTATAATAAATGTTTTTGAAATCAGTTTGTGTTGTTTACGTGGATTTTGTCAGTAAATTATGTATGTTTTCTTTAAAGATTCAAAATTTAATTGTTTTTGTTTTCTTTATTCTGACCATAGTCTTTCTTTTGAGAATTTTAAATAGTTACTTAGATATTTCCGATTTAATTGAAAAATGCGCATAAAGCAATGTTTATCATATTGATATTTCGAAAATTTTGAAATATATATAAATAATAATTGTAATGAACACTGAACATGCTAGTGAGCCACTAGCAGGAGCAAACGAAGGGACTGCGTTCCAAGCGAGGTTTCACCTGGAAAGCTCCAGTCTCGTAGTTTCAAGTAAGAATATCACTTCTGTTCAACACAAATAAACAAAAATGCACAACTATACAAAAATGCTCTGAGATATCAAGACTTCGGTCTGGGTTAAGGATTTTGATATAGTTTTCGGCTAAAAAACTTTTATGAGGACATTGTTTTTAGTTTTGGGCAACGATGTGTATAAACATAAAACTATTTGTTACAGTACTTGTATTTAAGTGAAAACTTCTTTTGGCGCACCACACACAGATTTTTCTGTAGGTAGTAAGTTAGGCTGATCCGTAAGCATTTCTATCATTTATCAACTTATCAATCTATTATTTCTTAAAGTTTCAAATTGCGTCATGGATATCGTGCTCGACTGATGTGCTGTAGGTAGTGAATTCTTTTCTGGTATGGTACACATTTTTTTATTGTTTTTTTTTTTTAATTTTTATTAAATATCATTAAAATTATTTTTTTTTATTAATGAATTCATAAAAATAATAAAAATTTCTTTATACGAATTTTAAAAAATTGATCTATAACGCAGTTTTTTAAAGTTATATTGCTACTGTCTTTTGCAATTTGCATTCGAGTCATCATGCTAAATAAATATTGAATATACATAAAATTGAATGTATGTACGTCTGTTTGTCCTTTATGCATTAATACATTAATCATCATGAAAATTTATGAAGTTGTTGTGTACGCTTAATTTTTGCTTTTTATTTAACTATCGTTTTAAACGGTAGTTTGCTTTGATCAATGTTTTTTTTGAACATATTTTTTTTATGAAATAAAAAATAACGTGAGAAAGATAGTATAACCCGAAGGCTGAAACAAATACATTTGTAAATCAAAATTATATGTATTGGAATTTTATCATCTTCACTAAATATGTTGTCGGTTTGGAATTGTATGTAATACATGTTTCTAAAATTAAGTGAAGACTTAATACTTGATAAAATCGATTATATCGATTTAAAGCTCACAATTACGAGACGGAAACTGCATAAATTCTATACAAAGAAGCATAGCTTATGTATGATTAAACATGGATGGCAATCATGATAAATAAAATAATTAAAAATGGTGGCACTTAGCCGATAGTGATTTGCAAACGGCAACAATGCGCATTAAAACCAATGAATTTGCTTTGCTTTCCGCAGAAAGATTTGTAAAATTTAAAATTGTTGATCTATGGGTGTGAAAAGCACGCGTACTTTAGTCCCTGCTATTGGCATATGAGTGCTATTTTGACGATTATTTGGTTTACATTGTGAGGTTAGTGTGTGTGTAGTTAGCGGTTTATCGTTCTGACTTGTTTCTCATTTGTTCTACTAATACGATCCAAATACTACTATAATACGATTTCAATTGATTGCGATTGCAAATGAAGTTTTCACTTCTGCCGTGCGGTCTTAAGCACACTCTCTGTTTTTATCTCTTATTTTATCTCTGCTTAGAATTTTATTACAAAGCTAACATGAAACATCAATACGTTTCCGGAAAGTTATAACAAATCGTAAATTAATATAATTTAGTGAAAAGATGATACAATCAGCAAACTGCTCAAAAACCTCTCCATTTGGTTTTCGAGAAAATATTACAAAATCAAAAATGCATATTTCTTTCAAAATTTCAAAAATATTCTAAAAATTATAATAAAATCTAAATAGTAAACTTTTTTTCAAAATTCTAAAAATATTCCAAAAATTATTACAAAGTCAAAGATTGAATTTTTTTCCAATATTTTTAAAATATTGCAAAAATTACAACAAAATCAGAAATGAAAATTTTATTAAAAATTTCAAAAATTAAACTAAAATCAAAAATAGAAACTTTTTTCAAAATTCTAAAAATATTGCAAAAATTCATAATTCACAATTCAAACTTTTTTCAAAATTCTAAAAATATTGAAAAAATTATAAATAAAATATATCAAAAATTCCAAAAATATTTCAAAAACTATATCAAAAACACAAACTTTTTTTCAAAATTTGATGAAATCTTTTTCATCTTTTTCAAAATTCTAAAAATTTTTACAAAATCAAAAATTGAAACTTTTTGCAAAATTCAAAGTTTATTGCAAAATTTCATATTAAGTTAAACAAAATCAAAAATTCAAACTATTTTAAATATTCTAAAACTATTCTAGAAATTGTAACAAAATTAAAAATACCAACTGTTTTCAAAATGCCAAAAATATTCAAAAAATTATAATAAAACCAAAAATTGAAACTTTTTCCAAATAAAAAATTCGAAATTCAAATACTTTTTCCAAAATTCTTAAAACATTTATCGCAAAAATTATAACAAAATTTAAAATACAAATTTTCTTCAAAATTCCAAACATATTTCAAAAAATTATGATAAAAAAAAAATTTAAAATAATAAAATTTAAACTTTTTCAAAACACAAAATATTCCGAAAAATCCTACAAAATCAACTATACAAACTTTGTTCAAAATTCCAAAAATATTCCAAAAATTATTACAAAATCAAAAACTTTCAGGTCCAATTTCATGCCCTATCACATTTGATGCCATACAAATAATCAATTGCATTTTTCCCAAAAAATTGGATAAAAAAAATGAAAATCATTCTTTTGACACACTTTACAATATTTTTTGGACAAAAGTTATAACGCAATAATCTAGATTTTGGTCTCACAAAATAATCCCGACCATCAAGATTTCTCCAAATTCAATGTTCCGTAATCACTTAAAATGAACGCTTTTTAAGCAAAAAATATGCAAATTTCCATGTTTTGACACACTTGAAACTTTTTTTGACAAACTTCCGGGACAGCTATCGAACACATCGACCTTTCGGCTCTTACCATTGAGCATACCTTATTTTGGGAACAAAAATTTTTGAAATTCTTCTAGCCTCTGGTTTTCTGGCCGGCAGACAAACATAAATTTTTTTTTGCTTTTTTAGAATCAGTAGGTCCTAAAACGTAGAGAAATGCCAAAAAAGTGGGGGTAAGAATTTCACTTTTGGTTCGAGAATGTAATACTTAGGTCTTTCAGACCGAAGTAATACCACAGTATGGTATCCCTTAAAATTTGCTGTTCTAATCAAACGTTGTTTGTCTTGGTTGTCTGTATTGGTCGCCTAACTCGAATGAAAACACCAATTGGTTGCATGATCTATCTAAAAAAAAATGGATTGAATGAGTAGCCTAACGCCAAATTTATAGTTCTTGATGATATTAAAGTTCACAATAAAAAATTGCTCATTCCCTGTTCTACTTATAACGATATGCCGGCCAAGTCGGCAAATAAGAGTTGGGCCAGGTCTACCAAACCAACCTTTTTTCCAGACCTCCCTTAAATGTGTGGAAAGAGGTTGTGGAAAGATTAACATATATGAAAATAAAGATAAATATAATATGGCCTGCACATGTTTACAATGCATTAGATCGGTTAATAACGCGTAATAAAATAAACCGAAACTTTGGTCAGTCTAGGAATTTACAACTGACCCAGACCTGGCCTAATGCTAACTAACCAAGACTTGGCTCACCAAAATTGGCCCGAGATTGGTCCGTTGTTTAACATTGGCAGCTCATACCCGGGTAATTTCGAGGGTGTCCACAGAATTATGCCTTATATATTAACCGTCCTTAAGACTGATCTTTGGTTTTCCAATAAATTCAAAAAAAACAATTAAAGTTTTAGCTTTTCGTAAGTTTAACTAAAACAAAACTAATGAAAACCTTATACAGTACCAAATAGAGAGAAATGCTTGGAGGTGACTAATAGGTGCGGAAAAAAGAATCTCTTTAATGGAAAAAAGGCATCTAAATTTGGTGAACACCCAACTCATTCGCGCAATTTCTACAAAACTGTTAAGGCTGTCCAAGGTAATTATTCTAACTCAATTCTACATCCTCTTATTGATAGTGATATTCCTGTCATTGATCCATAAGAAAAAGTCAATCTTCTGGATATTTTTTCTCTAAAAATTCTACACTAAGATAGCCCAATTTCTTACCTACACCAATTCCTAGAACTTCTCATAAAATGCTGCGTATAATATACGTAGAAACATCATTCGGAAAATGCTTTTACAAATTAACACTAACAGAGCTTCTGCACCAGATCGTATTCCGCCGATTACTCTTAAAACTTTTTAAAAAAAATTTTTAGCGGTGTAGTCCAATAGTAGTTTAATCAATGAGTGAATAATGAAGTAGTTTATTCTGAAGCAAAAGTTTAAAATTTGAGCGAGAATTTTAATTTGCTTGAGAATAAAATTCATTATTCACGAATCGATGACAATACTTTATTCTCTGACAAAGAATTGTGTATTATAAAAAATACAAACATTTTCTTCAATTAAAACAATAAATCTTTATTGCTTTAATTGATAAATCAAATTTCTTAATAAAAAAACCCTGATGATAAAAAACGCCCTTCTCATACAATCAACCAAGTTCAACTAAACGAAATAAGAGAATTTAAATTAAAATTTGATTTTTGAACAAAACTCATCAAAGCAATTGTGATTATAATTTGAAAATAATTTTAATGAAACAAAACAATTTGTTCAATTGGAATCATACCAATTGAATAATGATAATTTTTTTATAGGAAAATTTTCATTAGACAATAGGTTAAGTTCATTAGGCTATAGGTTAGAAAACAATACAATAATACATACTATTATTATCGAAAAAACAAACAAATAAAGCTGATATGATTAAATGGAAGAAAATAAAATAAATATATATATTTATTATCTAAAGATAAAGTTATAATAAAAAGATAAGAATAATATAAGTATGTATATTATTCTTATCTTTTTATTATGATTTTGCGAAAATTAAAACATTTGTAAAAAAAAAGCTAATCCTCACTAAAATCTTCTATTTGTGGCCTTTGTTGCGTTTTTCCTGAAATCTGGAAAATGGCTGCTTCGCAGTTCGTAAAATGGCAGTTAAAAAAAGAAACAAGTAAAACTGCTCCAACAAATTACAGACTCATTTTAATCTTGTCCGTTTGTGCAAATTATTTTTGAGAATGTAAGACAATACGGGTTTCGAAAAGGAAGGGCGACAGGAGATTTACTTTCTTTTGTCACTCATGCCTGGAATAAATCTCTTGAGAATCATGCTTTCAGTGTTGCTCGTGATATAATTAAAGCATTTGACAAGGTTTGAGGACCAAAATCTATAAAATAAAATATCTAAAAAGAAATTTAAAAAGACACACTCTTTTTGAAAACGAATTAAAAACTAGAATAGTAGATTGTATTACTATTGCGATTGCTTTTTCCAAACAAGAGTTAGTTTGCAGCACGACCGTAGGGAGTGCTGCAATAACTCGCGTTTGGAAAACGCATTTGCACTAGTAATACACACTATTTTTTGTAACAAATGCATAAAATTTATAAATATTTATTTAATTGTTAATTAAATCATTTGTTTAACAGAGTCATAAACAAATTTAAGATATTTAAATAACTAAAGTGTGCCATATTCGTTGTAATAGTTGTAAATTATACTAGCTCGCTTCTAAATTGTACTAAACTGTTAATATTTAATAAAAATAAACATAGCAATCCATTTGGATTCTTTTAAAAACATTGCAATTTTGACAACTGGTTTTTTGGAAAATGCAAAACAATTGTTTTTTCTTGCAATTCAAATGATTTTGGGTTGTTTTTAAGTTATTTTTACTATATGGTAAGTTATTTAAATTATTATTTTGATATTTTATTACTATAAAAATAATATATTCAGGATATATTTAACTAAAAATATCACATGCAGGCGGCGTGCGTGCCAGGCAAACAAAATATTTTGTGGTCATATGTGCGGAAAAGTAGATTTTTCTTTTATGTTATTCTAGTACAAAATTGAATATTTTTTGTGCATGTGTTACAAAAAATAAAATTTGAAATGACACATCACGATGTTCCAAAGAATAAGAAACAAAGGTTATGTTCAAACGTTAAATTCTTTTAATAATTATGTTTGTTTGAAATGTAATAAGGAAATAAATGTTAATATATTTTTTAAAAAATTTAACACAGATGGCATAATTAGATGAAGATTTAAGTGAACAGACTAGAATACTATTGACAATTGGAGTAATCTTCTGGTAACAAGAATCAGAACTAGTGCGCGCGTTTGTTTGTTTTGTGAAATCGAAGTCGAAAAATAATAAATTAAACAAAACTTAGTAAGATATTTATTTTTAAAACATGTAGTTGTTCAGGTGTTCTCTTATAATTACAAAAAAAAATACAGTACTTTAAATAAAGTGAATGAAAATAATGTCGATAAACACAAATTCGAAAAGTATATTGTTGAGTACTACAATATAATAAACACAAATTGGCTATAATACCAATCCATAAAATATCAAAGATTATTATTAACGTTCTCGTAGAAGCTTTAAAATGGTTAATTGTCTTAAAAATGGGAGACTTTTCCCAAAATATTTATTATATCGATGGCTACAGTTCATTTACGTGTAACTACATTTTATAAAAATTAAACAGAAGCTCAGAAAATGATTTATTGGGATTCTAAACAATCTTGAAAATAAAAAATTTTTATCAATAACTCAAAAAAACTATTTTGTTTTTATTTATTGATAGTAATTTTTTTTTTTAAAGTTTGTTTAGAATCGCAACAAATCGTTTTGTGAGGTTCCGTTCAATTTTTATAAAATGTAGTTGCACGTAAATGAACTGTAGCCGTCGATATGTAGTTTTCATTTCAAATCGAAACATCTATTAAAAATCATCCATGGATATTCCAAATGTAATGGTGGAGTTGTGTGTGGAAGTTAGGCAAAATGAACTATGCAATATGACAATGAAGGATCGAATACTCTTAACAATGCAAAAATTAAAATCTAATTACTCATTTGCAGAATTGGTCGTAGGTTTTGAGATTAGTATTAAAACTACAAAACTTTATTTTGCAAAAAAATACTAAATACAATTAGACTTATGGAAATTAAAGATAAACTGTTCCACCGACCAATATTAACATTTCACAGTAAATATTAAGTGACGATAAATTTCTGTATTAATTTAATAATAATAATATGGAGGGGCTGAAATCTCACAGCTCTGAGATATCAAGACTTCGGTCTGGGTTTACAATTTTTGGCAAAAAACTTTTATGAGGACATTGTTTTTAGTTTTGGGCAGCGATGTATATCAAACATAAAACTCTATGTAAAAGTACGTGTATTTTTTTATCTCTGTTTAGAAATTTATTACAAAACTAACACGAAACATCAATACGTTGCCGGAAAATTATAACAGACCATAAACAAACATAATTTAGTAAAAAGATGATACAGTCAGAAAACTACTCAAAAACCTCTCCATTTAGCGTTTCGAGAAAATATTACAAAATCACAAATTTATATTTCTTGCAAAATTCCAAAAATATTGTAAAAATTAAATAAAATCAAACTTTTTTCCAAATTCTAAAAATATTCCAAAAATTATTACAAAATCAAAGATTAAACTTTTTTCAAAAAATCCGAAAATATTGCAAAAATTATAATATCAAAAATTGAAACTTTTGAAATTCAACTTTTGAAATTGAAACTTGAAATTCAAAAATATTCCAATAATTAGAATAAAATCAAATATTTAAACTTTTTCTGACTTATAATAATATTCCAAAATTCAAACTTTTTCCAAAATTCTAAAAATATTGCAAAAATTATAATAAAATCAAAAATTGAAACTTTTTTCAAAATTCCAAAAATTATAATAAAACCAAAAATTTAAAATTTTTCAAAATTCTAAAAGTATTCCAAAAATTCTTGCAAAATCAAATATACAAACTTATTGCAAAATTTCAAAAATATTTCAAAAACTATAACAAATTCAAAAATTTCCATGTCACATTTACGTCATTCAAACAGCTAAATTTTTTTTTTCCAAAAAATTGGCTAAAAAGTAAATCAAAATCTTTCTTTTGACACACTTGACAACAATTTCATGTCATACAAATAAATAGTTTTATTTTTTTCAAAATAATTCAAAATCTTTCCTTTGACACACTTGACAACATTTTTTTGACAAACTTATAATGCAATAATCTAGTTTTTGGTCTCACATATCAATCCCGACCATCAAGATTTCTTCAAACTTAATGTTTCTATCCGTAATCACTTAAAATGCCGGTTTTTTCATAAAAAAATATGCAAATTTCCTCGTTTTGACACACTTGACGATTTTTTAGGTACTTTTTTTTAGAAAAAAAATGTTTGAAATCCGTCCAGCCGTTTTCTAGATTTCGTCGGTTGTGACTTCCGACCGGCAGGCCTACCGCCAGACAGACATAAGTTTTTTTTTTGCTTTTTTAGAATCAGTAGGTCCTCAAACGTCGAGAAATGTCAAAAAAAAGTGGGGATAAGAATTTCACTTTTTGCTCATGAATTTTCAAAACCGAAGTAACATTTCTTTCAAAATTCCAAAAATATTCTAAAAATTATAATAAAATCAAAAGCTTAAACTTTTCTTCAAAATTCTAAAAATATTCCAAAAAATATTACAAAATCAATGATTGAAACTTTTTCCAATATTCTTAAAAAATTGCAAAAATTATAACAAAATCAAGAAAACAAATTTTTTTCAAAATCACTAAAATTATAATAAAATCCAAAATTTAATGTTTTTAAAATTTTAAAAATATTGCAAAAATTCATAATTTAAAAACTCAAACTTTTTTCAAAATTATGAAAATATTCCAAAAATTATAACAAAATCAGAGTACAAACTTTTTAAAAATTCCAAAAATTATAATAAAATCAAATATTTAAACTTTTTCAAAATTCTAAAAATATTCCGAAAATTATTACAGAATCAAAAATTGAAACTTTTTCATTTTAAAATTATTGCAAAAATTATATCAAAATTAAAAATACAAATTTTTTTCAAAAAACAAAAAATATTACAAAATCAAAAATTGAATCTTTTTCCAAATCAAAAATTCAAAAAACTCTTTCCAAAATTCTAAAAATATCGCAAAAATTATAACAAAATCAAAAATACAAACTTTCTTCAAAATTCTAAAAATATTCAAAATATTATAATAAAGTTAAAAATTTAAACTTTTTCAAAACTAAAAATATTCCGAGAGTTCTTGCAAAATCAAAAATTAAAACTTTTTTCAAAATTCTAAAATTATTGCAAAACTTCTTAATTCACAAACTTAAAAATTCAAACTTCTTCCAAAATTCTAAAAATATTGCAAAAATTATATCAAAATCAAAAATACAAACTTTTTTCAAAATTCCAAAAATATTTCAAAAATCATAACAAAATCAAAAATTTCCATGTTCAATCAAACATGAGATTAAATTCATGTTATATATACAAATAATTAATTTCAGTTTTTGCCCAAAAATTGGTTGAAAAAAAATGAAAATCATTCTTTTGACGCACTTGACAACATTTTTTTGACAAATTTATGATGCAATAATCTAGTTTTTGGCCACACATACCAACTCCGACTATCGAGATTTCTCCAAATTCAATGTTTCTACTCGTAATCACTTAAAATGAACGTTTTTAAGCCAAAAATATGCACACTTGATGATTATTTTGATACAATTCTGGTATAGTTATGGAACACATCATCCTTTCGGCTCTTTCTATTGAGTATACCTGTTTCTAGAAAAAAGTTTTTGAAATCGCTCCAGCGGTTTTCTAGATTTCGTCGGTTGTGACGGCTGGCCGGCCGGAAGACAGACATACATTTTTTTTGCTTTTTTAGAATCAGTAGGTCCTAAAACGTCGAGAAATTCCAAAAAAAGTGGGAGTAAGAATTTCACTTTTGGCTCAAGAATGTTATACTTAGGTCTTTCAGACAGAAGTAAAACAGTATGTATTAACAAAAATACAAATACTTTATTTGCATTAAATAAAATTTCAATATAAACAAAAATTTATATAAGGGCAGTTCTACACCTGAAGGAAGAAAATGGAGCTAATTACGACACGACATGTTTTTGCGTATAATTTCTGGCAAGTAGTTAAAGTTGATCTTTCAACTTTTCTGAATGTGGCCAGTCAAAAAAAAAAAATACAAGAGTCACAGTAAAAAAAATCCTTCTTACTCCTAAATTAACTCAAAATTATCTCAATATTATCTCAAAGTACGAAATAAACATTTATTTAAGTCAAAATCCCAAATATTTAAGTCACTAAGAGACCAAGGGACTGAGAATTTATCAGTATTTCGCTTAAAAATGACAAAATTACGTCTAAAAGAAATAAACGGATTCTATAACAAGGCAATACATATTCACGACGTATTACAAAATTACAAAATTACCTGTAGTTAAAATACTTTTTACGAAAATACTTGCCAGGGGACTGATAATTTGACTGGGCAACACACGATCTTGCTAGTAATGATGACTGTTTTGATTTATAAAACCTCGGACTAAGTAAAACACTTATTATATTTATTGTATTATATTTATAATTTAATATTATATTTATTGAACTTTAATTAATTCCTGTGACGAGCGATAACTTGATAGACATATGAATTTCCAATATTTTCAATGTGTTTTGATTGGGCAGGAGAATAATAACAAATTCGTGGGACAAACTTTAATAGGATATATCTTATATGAAATATAGAGTAATATTATGATTATTTACACATTATTAAAGCATCATTATTCAAAATTATTACTACAGTGTAAATTTGTCTCTACATACTTAGAATCATTGATTATTTAGTGTACCAGCTTTGACTTTCAAGGTGGGACACGCCAAGGGACTGAGAATTTGACGTTTTGAATAATTTTTTTTGTAAGAAATACATTTCGAAACGGGTTTATTTTGGGTGACCAGCTAGACATAGTTAAGATTTACAAATTTCATTTGAAAAAAAAAAGTTTTTTTCATAATAGATCGATAGATAGATCATCTATCGCTTGGTGTTTTCTTTGGTTTTATTTATTTCAACACAAATAGAGAAAAAGAAAACACAGGACAGTATACTTATATAATTACAATATTGAAAAGATTCAACTCCCTGAGATCATTCATCAACGCAATCTTTCTTCTCAGCCTCCATTGAAACATTCATAATTTGATTCTATTGTAGTTGATTTGTTGATCATTTTTTCAAGCACCACTCACAAGCGACTTGAAAGTCTCGCTCATAACAGCTTCGCTTCGGCCGAGGATAACAACATCATCAGCGCACGCGATCATCTGTACTGAGTTTATTGACAAGTTATTGTAGCTAATCCGTAGTTTCTTTTGACGGCACACATATTCAAAGGCTTTATTAAAGAGTATAGGAGAGATAGCATCACCTTGTCTTAACCCGGAGTTGACTTCAAAAAACTTTGATATATCGTTCTGTACTCGAACACAACATTGAGAGTTCTGTACTGTCATTTTGCACAGTGATACTAGTTTACCAGGGATTCCCATTGACACCAGAGCTGACCATAGAGTCTGGTTTAAATCAATGAAGAGTTGGTACACAGGCATATTGAAATCTCGTCACTTTTCCAAAATCATCTTTATCGAGAAAAGTGCATCGGTGGTACCTCGGCCTTGCCGAAAGCCACACTGATATTCTCCAAACAATTGTTCAGCAAAATGATTGATTTTGGCTAGCAAAATGTATGAAAAGATCTTATATTCTGTGCAGAGTAGAGTGATTCCTAAAGTTTGCACATTGTAAGCAATTTCTTTTTTATGAATTGGTATCAGCATAGCTGAGACCTAGTCCTGTGGCATGGTTTCAGTCCGCCAAATCATTTGAAGTGAACAAGTTCAATCAATCTTAAGAATAGAGTTTCACCACCATGTACAATTATTTCTAATATCATTACGTCGATACCAGGTGCTTTATTGCATTGTAACTGTGACAGGGTGCTTTGAATTCCTGTTTGACGCACGAACAAGCTTTGCTTGTCGTCCGACTTATTACTGGTTACTTAGGTTGAAAAAATAAGCAGCCCAAGTATCTAAAATATTTTTGAGGCTTACTTGTAGCTCTTCATCTTAGTTTTGTATAGCTGTCGATCTAGTTTGAGGTCCCTTTAAGGTTTTAACCTATTGAAAAAAGCTACGCGATTGATGTTTCTTATTGAAGCTTTCAATCTCCTCACACTTTCTCTTCCATCATTCTCTCTTCGTTCGTCTTCATATCCTTGTAACGACTTGTCTTGCTAGTTTATAGTTCTCCTTCGTGGATCTGCAGCCAAATTCTGTAACTGTGAAATGGTGAAGTGTTAAACGTTTTTCATTTCGATTTTATGATTAATTTTTTATCATATTACCATTTTTGCGATTCTACATGCGATGCGAGTGTTAAAAACTCTAATAGCAAGCGGCGCACTGTCAAACATCAAAAATACATAAAATTAAATTTGAATTTTTTGAGATCAATTAAACTCAAGTAAGTAAAGAAGTAATTGGAATATTTTCAATTCAAAGGTATGGTTTGAAGTTTCTCAGAAAAAAACTCCACTTCACATTTTTCGTGTTTCGGTTGGGATTCGAACATACCTAGTCAGTGCCCGGTTCGAACCCTTGGGCAGACACACTATCGATTACGCCGTTGAGGCGATGACAATTTCAAAGTTGAAACTTCTTCATCACTTATTTATTTTTACTTAAGTTGAATTTTTCCACTGTCATTAGACTCCATATTATGGAAATGTTTTTACATTATATGGAATTTGTTGCATTAAATGTCTAGACAATACTTTGTGTGAATTCATAGAATGGCGAACATTTTTATTCTAATTAACATCCTAAGTCTCGATCGTATAGTCATTATTGATTGTTTTCAAACAATGTGAAATCAATGGCTGACATTTGACAATTTGTAGTCCTACATGTATTAACATTAGACTACATTAAGGGAATTTAAATTAGTTTTGAATTTTTTGAGATCAAATAAACTCAAGTAAAGTAAAGAAATAATTGGAATATTTTCAATTCAAAGGTATGGTTTGAAGTTTCTCAGAAAAAAACTCCACTTCTCATTTTTCGTGTTTCGGTTAGGATTCGAACCTACCTTGTCAGTGCCCGGCTCGAATCCTTGGGCTAAAATGTTATTTTAAATTATATGTTATTTTAACTTTAAACTTAATTTAAAAGTAAATTTTTACAAATTTAAGTACGTATAAATATTTTAGCAATTAAATTTGAAAAATAAATCGAGATTTAATTTAAAAATGCAATTTAAAAAAATCAAATCACATTGACGTTTTGGTGTTTTTTGACATAATGTCAATAACAACAAAGAAACGGTTTAATTTTATTGTCAAACAAAAAGTTCTGGGACTAGTTTTGTGATCGTTCAAGTATTCACTCAGCAGCGCTTAAAACAGCATCTTTGAGCAAATACCATGACCTATCGACGTCTCCTTTAATGGTTTCTGATTTCTCCAATGTTTCGGCAATATGGTTTAAACATTTCGACAATATGGATTGTATAACTATGACAACAAATAAAAACAACTATTTTGATTGGATTATGAAATTTTGAGCTTAAGGGTTGCTTTTATAAAAATTTCTATTTTTTATAGAAGTTAAACAAAAACAAATGTTATTTACTTTTTTGGACGTAACTATGACAACAAAATATTTGGTTAAAAAGGAGACTTTAAGGCCGCAAATCACAGTAATAAAGAAACACTTTAATATGTAGGTGAATAAAAAGTTTTCTTTCGCACAAAATTTTAGATGAAAATAAGATAATATTCATCAATTTTGCTATTGCGAAAGCCATGTTTAGGGATTGCAAATTTTGACGAAAATAAAAGAAATGGAATTCGAAATTTGCATGTAAGCATTTTCGGAATTCGATCAAATTTCGAAATATTTTTAAATTTTTTTTTGATCAATAATACTGAAAAAAACTTATTGAATTTATTGAATAAAACATACATTACTAAAAATAAAATTGTACAAAAATTCAATATCATAGACAACAAAAATATAAAAATTAAATAATAAAATAAACTTATTTCAAATATCAAATTGAAATTCATAGTTATTTCTTGTATTAAAATACATTATTTTGATTATTAATATTAAAATACATTATATTGATTGCACAAAAATTCAGATAGTACTTAGTACAGACAATCAAAGTTTTAAACTGTTGAATAAAAACTATTAAATTATTGTTTTGTTTGCCTAAAATATGCTTTGAGGAAACAGGGATCACTTAAAGCTGCATCACCTAGTCTCGATTGAACTTTTTTACAAAAGCTACCAGCAACTGAGAACGCTTGCGCAGATTCTACGCTCGTTGGTGGAATCGAAATCAAAAATGAGTATACGGACTCTAAAATATTTCCTCTCACGCCGTTCGCTTCAAAGAATTTCATTTCAGATTAAATTTTTAAAATTAAGCTCCAACTTATTGCTTGAATTGAGTTGAGCCAAAGGAGGATATGTTCGAAGATAAATTCGAATGAATTTTGTTCTTCAACTTTTGCTTTAATGACAGGAACTGCGCATTGTTGTTCGTTTGTTCTTCCAAAATTACTTCTTCCAAGGATTCTGACGAGTTTTCCATATTTGTGTTGAATATCAATGTTTGTGCAAAGCTTTCAATAACTTTGGCTATTATATTTTTCAATGGTCTTGTGAAAGATGCATGAATCTCACTTATTTTCCCATTGTGTAAATACTGAAGAGTAGTAGATACATGTGTGCGTCTTTGGCTTATTCGTTCTTCTAAAGAGTGTTCCAATTTTAGCGAGAGTTCATCCGAACCAAAGTTCTCAACAATAAAAGACGGTGCAGCATCAGTAGAAAGAAGATTTGCATCCTCCCGATAGAGGGCGTCAACAATAAGCTTCACTGGGAGAAGTGCAAAAATAATGTTTTAAATCGACAAAATATCGATATCTGTAATAAAAATATCAGATGCGATGTCAATCAAAGCTTTTCTAACCAAGTTTTTAGTTGGTTAAATCTCTCAAGCATTTGTACTAGGCTATTCTCTCTAGTTTAAGTGTCCATAATTGGTTTCAATTCTTTTCCAAATTCTTGTTTTGCATACATTCGAAGAATATCATTCGTTTTTCTCGAAAAAACGGAATTTCTTTACAATCAAACGAGCTTTTCTGATGATCAAAGTAAATTCAAATTTTTCAGTCTCCAGCACATGCTCTAATTCAGCTTCATTACCAGTTTGTTCAATCAAGCCAACGCCATCATCGTCTACGTAGTCCTTATCCTCTGATTCCTCGTCGTCACTCCCTGGTTCTTCTACACTAACATTTTCTGAGTTTATATGCTCTAATTTAGTGGTATTCGATTTATTATAGAGAATATTAATAAAAGCTAAGTGAATCGCGTGTGCAAAGCACAACTGCTAATCACATGGTGAAAGGAGTCCAATTATTTGCATAACTGCTGCTCCATCAGTTGTTATGGACGTAATATCTTTACCGAAATTTAGATTGTTATTTTGCAATGTGGTTTCTAGGGCCGCAACGCTTTTCCCTTCCTGGAAACGTCTTTCAACGCGAACTAATTCTAAGTTCCAGAACTTTTCCTTGAAATGAACATTCACATTCAAATAGCATCGGTTTCTTGATGATGTCTATTCATCTAAAGTTAAGCAAAACCGTCTTTTTTCATTTACAAAAATTAAAGAATTATAGAACGCATCTTTTGCGCGTATCGTAAAACCATTTTTCGAATGGAGTTTGGTGATTTTGGTATCACATAATCTCGAACGTCTCTAGCCAAAATGTATTTTCTTAAATCAAAAGACGTACAAAAAGCATGAAACCAGTTATGTTAGAAAATGTTAAACTACTTTTTTACTCTCAATCTCTCTTTGTTTATTATTCTTATCATTAAAAAAATTAGTTTGGCATCAATTTTTATTATTTGTGAATTATTGGGCTAACATTTGTGTGCACCTGCACATATGTGCTAAGGCGTTTTAAGACATGTACACAGAATATGGTGCACATCATGTGACATGTTTTATGCACAATTTTCTACACGGCGATTTTGTAACATGCACATTTCACGCACTTTTCTTAAAATTGTTTAAGGGGTGTTAGAAAATGTTGGCAAGTGAGGCGAGGAATAAACTTGGTAATACAATGATTATTTAAAGTCCGTTTTGAGTACAAAATTGAATCTGCTGCTTAATATCACAAAGATAATTGAACAGGTTATTAATCAAATTTATAAATGTTGAATAAATCATGTTTTCATTTAATTGTTTATATATTATTTTTATTGAAACAAGATGTTTTATTGAAACACTGGTGCTGAAATTTAAATTTTGGATTTTTTTACTGCAATCCCAAAATAAATAAATTTAAATCCGATAATATTACCCGTATGAAGGGATCAGTTTTTATTGACTTGTTATGTTTTTTATTTTTGATCCACTGGTGTGACAACCCCGCGTACTACAGTCCCTGCTATTGGCAAAGGAGTTAACGTGAGATATCACATACCACTGGCAATAGTAGTGAGATATTACTAGCCAAGGTGGTACCTTAGGGGTGCTACCGGATGAACTGTATTCAGTGAACGGTAGCACCCTCAATCGTATCTATAGAATAATCCTTGGTGATGGCACGCTGTTGCTTGCTTGAAGAAACGAGTCTTAATATAACTCAATATTTGGTCTTTAATCATTGAGGAAGATAGTGCGTCACATAATCAAAGATTATACTACTAGCTGGATTATTGGCAACCCAATTTTAGTTTTGTTCCTGCAAATTTTTCAAACAAATTTTTTTTTATCTCTTATTTTATTTTTATTTTCTCTATCCTATCATGAAATATTGGCCTATGTCATATTTTATGTGTGATAGGATAAAGGATTTATTGTTTAGTTATCCATTATCTAACAAAGAATATAAAAAAAAAAAAAATTGCGTTCATAAACAACCTTAGAACGCATGTTATTGTGGGACTTTGGTTTTAAAAGGTTTTTATGTGTTGTTGTGATGTGTGACACATATTGTAATACCTACTACACAACTCATTTTATTAAACAAAATTATATTCGTTATCAGATGGTTGGTAAAAGTTGGTTTTACAGTATGATAGTAGATAAAAAATTCTGCATATTCGAAATAATATTTTTGAACAAAAATGTTAAAAACGTACAAAAATAAAGTGGGTGCCATTGTTAAACTTGTTTGCTAAAACTATGAATAGACTTTGAAGGAAAATCAATACATTTTTTATAAACAAATATTACCAGAATCTGTTTTGAGCAAGCATAGAAATCTTTTTTACTTTTCCTCATTCAATTATGGTGGTTCAAAAATTAGTTAAATGTTTATTTAAATTATAATTGACATTCACATAAAAGATCTACGTATAAAAATATGTGTCTATATTTTGAATTATTTAAGGGAATTTTACACGTTTTGTAATATAGTCCAGTAATTTTGTCGCCTGAGAGTATGGGGTAGTATGCGTCAAATCCGGTAGTTCTGATTTTTTGCAGACTTGTTTATGATGTTGGCCTAATGAATAATCCAAGTTTGTGACCTCGAACGCCGAACGCATCTTTGTCAAAAATCGAAAAAACCACGAAAAAATCGTTATTTTTTCAAATTCTGGCGATTATAATTCTAAAGGACAAGTTTTTTTTTTATACTTCCTTAGGACGTTTTAAAGTAGACTTAATTTGCTACAATATGATACTAGAACTGTCTCTGTAGACCGAATAGTTTCCGAGATTAAGCCTCAAAAATCGAAAAAATCGTTATATTTTCAAATTTTGGCGATTATGGTCCTAAAGGACTAGTTTTTGAAAAAACTTTTTTCAAACGTTTTTAAAGTAGACTAAATTTTCTACAATATGATACTAAAATTGTCTCTGTAAACCCAATAGTTTCCGAGATTGAGCCTTTCAAAGTTTATCATTTTTTTAACTTCGCAATATTTTAGACATTATTTTAGTCACTCGAAAATTCATTCAGAACGAAAGAATTGCAAAAAATTGAGCAGTTCGAAAAAAATGATAAGCTTTGAAAGGCTTAATCTCGGAAACTATTGGGTCTACACGGACCGTTCTAGTATTATATTGTAGCAAATTTAGTCTACTTTAAAAACGTTTCAAGGAAGTATAAAGAAAAAACTAGTCCTTAAGGGGTTATAGTCGCCAAAATTTGAAAAAATAACGATTTTTTCGCGGTTTTTTCGATTTTTGACAAAGTTGCGTTAAGCGCTCGAGGTCAAAAACTTGGATTATTCATTAGGCCAACATCATAAACAAGTCTGCAAAAAATCAGAACTACCGGATTTGACGCATACTGTGATGTATAAAGTTACTGGACTAATAGTAATCTATATATTATATTACTAAGTTCAAAAGAAAATAGAATGAGTTCTACACCAAAATTTAATCTCCTTTTATGATACTCTTACTTACAAAATTTCTTCTCTTAAAATATGTATGTAAAATTAGGAGTAAATTAGCTCAAATAACCAGAAAAATTTGAAAATAATAGATAAAAGAACAATCTATAACAAACAGAAAAAGAATAATAATTTGAGTAATTTTTATCTAATTTGTTACAATAAATATGAAAATAAATTTGCTCATTAATTTAGAAATGAAAATGTTTAGAAAATAATAGTAAAATTATAATGCTGGATTGGGCTTACGGTAATCATATTTTCTTTTGCTATTTTGAAAAATTAATCCTAATTGATTGAATAGAATTAATGATTTGTTTTATTTTGAAATTAATGATCATCTTTGAATGAACGGAATAAATTTGATGAAGATTCTTAGTTAAATCACAATAAAAGATTTTTAGTTAATATTTCATCGACAAGATGGTAATATGAGAAATATTTGTCAGATATCGATTTCGCATTGATTGGAAACAAGCAATAATGACTCTATACACAATTCACTTAGAATGTTAGCGAACGAAATAGACATATTTTCAGTCTATAAAATTTGAATCTGAAAATATATTTCAAACTTTAAGAACAGAAAACAGAACAAACCACTCCAAAAAAAAATCACAAAAATGTAAAATCCATTTCAAATCCGTAATATGGATTAATCTACGGTCAAATAGCAAAGCAAAATATCCGGGTCTGCGCAGTTTTACTAAAGAACAAATTGAAAAATATAAATATGTAACTATAAGATTCGAAGCTGCAAAAAACGGAAAACTGTTTTTCTTGCAGGAACCACAGGTTTATGCCCGGTTGCTTCATACCTCCGAATAACTATCTTCCAGATAAAGATATCCGTCAGATAATTAAAAATTGATTTTCTTTACTAAAACCCCTGGTTACATATCTAACAGGTAATTATTCTGTATAGGGTTGTACTTATCGATATTATCGACACTAAATATAGCTGTGAAGTTAATTTATTTTCAATAAATGGTTGTCAAATGAAGTTTTAAACTAATAAAAATAAGACGAAAACTGTGCTTTCAAAAATTACAAAAAAAAAACTCTTTTGCACTACAAAAAAAATCACCTTTCATATGACACCCCGCCATGATCAAAAATATTTTTTTTTTCAAAATTTGTACTTTAGACCCCCTCTAGATGAAAAACGTGTTCTAGACAGAGTTGTGAAAACTTGACCATTTCGATTTGCCTGAAACTTGACATATAAGTAGTATGGACAAAATAAAAAATACGACTTATTTTAAAAATTTTTTAAAGTGCATAGTTTGAGCATAGGGGGCACTTCAACGTGCATGAAAAATGAAAATTCTGCCAATTCGATGTACATTTGAAATTAAATTGCTCAAGAGCGGCTACACCGATTTCATCAAACTTTGTTTTGTTTGATAGATGATTACTTAATCCTTTGAAAAAAAAATTAATTAATTGTTTTATAATTAATTTTTAAATAAAAATATTCAAAAAACTTTTTTAAAGATGGCGCTAGGATCGAAGACCAATTGAAATTTAATTAATTTTTTTCTGAAAATAGTTCTATCCTTACTCTAAAATATATCAAATTAACAAAAAAGCTAAAATTCTTGTTCTTGAGATATTTAATTTTAAAGATTTTTAGTACGGCTGAAATTCGAATTTTTCTTCATTTTCTCAAACAACTTCCATTAACAAAAAATTTTAAAATCAATTAAATTTTAACTTTTTTTATTTTTAAATATAGTTCTAACCTTCCTTTAAAATATTTCAAATTTACAAGGAGGCATTAATTCGTGTTCTTGAGATATTTAATTTTAAAGATTTTTAGTCATTCTAAAATTCTAATTGTTCATTATTTTTTCGAACAATTTTTATCATCAAAAAATTTTAACCAGTGAAGTTCGAGAAAATAATGAACAATTAGAATTTTAATCGGACTAAAAATCTTTAAAACTAAATATCTGAAGAACACGAATTAATGCCTCTTTGTTAATTTGAAATATTTTAAAGGAAGGTTAGAACTTTATGTAAAAAATAAAAAGAGATAAAATTGAATTGATTTTAAAATTTTTTGTTAATGGAAGTTTAAAAAAATAAAGAAAAATTCGAATTTCAGCCGTACCAAAAATCTTTAAAATTAAATATCTCAAGAACAAGAATTTTGGCTTCTTTGTTAATTTGATATATTTTAGAGTAAGGATAGAACTATTTTAAAAAAAAAAATTAATTAAATTCCATTTGATCTTTGACCCTAGCGCCATCTTTAAAAAAGTTTTTTGAATATTTTTATTTAAAAATTAATTATAAAACAATTAATTAATTTTTTTTTTAAAGGATTAAATAATCATCTATCAAACAAAACAAAGTTTGATGAAATCGGTATAACTGTTCTTAAGCAATTTAATTTCAAAGTTACATCGGTTTTGCAGAATTTTCATTTTTCATGCAGGTTGGGGTGCCCCCTATGCTCAAACTAAACTTTAAAAAAAATTTAAAATAAGTCGTATTTTTTATTTTGTCCATACTACTTATATGCCAAGTTTCAGGAAAATCAAAAATGGCCCAGTTCAAATTTCGACTTTTTCACCTGCGTAAATCACGTTTTTCATCTCTAATGAACATTTGAAATTATAACAACCAAAAAAAGTTTGGGTTTCGATTTGGCAAAATCTCTATACCCATGATTTTTTTTAAATTTTTTCTTTTGTAATGTTCGAAGTTAAGGACGGGGATAAAGAAAAACCACTCGTTTTTGGTAATAATTCAAAAACTAAGCAGTTGAAAATTCAATGAACATTTTTTTTTAAATACTTGCATTTTTTCGATTTTTCTAGACCAAACTCGATTCCTTAAAAAAAACTTTTGTTTTACTATCCCCTTATCTATGTCCATAAAATATAGATAAAAACAAATATTTGAAATTTTTTTGTTATCATCAGGTGTGGGGTAAGTCGTTTGATAACTATAGAAAATTTAAAGTTGATAGCGATTATAGTTTGTTAGTAAATTGATTATGTAGAAATTCGGCGGACACCAAAGTCTCACCAATAGGGTACCGTTTTTACTTTTTCAAAGTACGGAACCCTAAAAAAGGAATTAATAAAAAAAAACAAACAAAAACTAACATTTAAAGTTATAAACTTAACCTTTTCGAAAAAATTGATTGAAATACCCCACCTTCAGGAGCTCAAGTGTAAGAACTTAATTTTTCCTTTGCTGTTGATGTTATAGCATCAGTTGTTGTCTACTCGTCTGACTTTGTATGAAATTCAGGAACACTGTTTGGGTGACAATCTCTGCCGAGATCTTCAGTCGTAGTTTTTTTTTTAGAAAACTCGTTTTTTAGAAAACTAGTTTTCTAAAACTCAGAAAAAGGTAATTTTAATATTTTTAAAACTAACTAAGCTTTCTAGAGTAGAATACGATTATTTTTAAAGGGTTTAGATGTTCCTAGAAGCTTCTAAGATTTTTTTAGAAACCCCGAAAATGTGACATATTTAAAATCGATACTGAAATCACAATGCTTCTATCAAATTTGCAATTTTGTTTTCATCCACCATACTTGGCTTTATGAATATAAATTTAAAATATGGAGGGGCTGATATCTCAAAACTTCGATCTGGGTTAAGGATTTTGATATAGTTTTCGGCAAAAAACTTTAATGAGGACATGGTTATTAGTTTTGGGGAGCGATGTATATCAAACATAACTTTTTGTTAAACTACATGTATTTTTTATCTCTGTTTAGATATGTATTACAAAACTAACACGAAACATCAATACGTTGTCGGAAAATTATAACAGATCATAAAGTAACATAATTTAGTGAAAAGATGATACACTCAGCAAACTGCTCAAAAACCTCTCCATTTAGCGAAAACATTTCAAAATTTCTTTCAAAATTCCATAAATATTATAAAAATTAAATAAAATCAAAAATTCAAACTTTTTTAAAACAAAATTCTAAAAATATTTCAAAAATTATTACAAAATCACAGATTAAAACTTTTTTTAAAAATTCTAAAAATATTCCAAAAATTCTTACAAAACCATAAATTGAATCTTTTTTCAAAATTCTAAAGATAAATATAAAATTCTATTTTTTTTTTCAAAATTCTAAAAATATTCTAAAGATTAGAATAAAATCAAAAATTTGAAATTTTTCAAAATTCTAAAAATATTCCAAAAATTCTTACAAAATCAAAAATTGAAACTTTTTTCAAAATTCTAAAAATATATGTGAAATTCAAAAACTTTTTTTTCGAAATTCTAAAAATATTCCAAAAATTCGAATAAACTCAATTATTTAAATTTTTTCTAAATTCTAATAATATTCCAAAAATTCTTAAAAATTAAAACTTTTTCCAAAATTCTAAAGATATTGCAAAAATTACAACAATATAAAAAATTGAAACTTTTTCCAAAATTATAAAAATTATAATAAAATCAAAAATTTTAAATTTTTCAAAATTCTAAAAATATTCCAAAAAATCTTACAAAATCGAAAATTGAAACTTTTTTCAAAATTCTTAAAGTATATATAAAATTCAAAAATTCTACTTTTTTTCAAAATTCTAAAAATATTCCAAAAATTAGAATGAAATCAAATATTTAAACTTTTTCTACATTCTAATAATATTCCGAAAATTCTTAAAAATTCAAAAATTCAAACTTGATCCAAAACTCAAAAAATATTGCGAAAATTATAACAATATCAAAAATTGAAACTTTTTTCAAAATTATAAAAATTATAATTTACAAAATTAAAAATCAAAAATATTCCAAAAATTCTTACAAAATCAAAAATTGAAACTTTTTCAAAATTCCAAAAATATTTCAAAAACTATAACAAATTTAAAAATTTCCATGTTCAATTATATTTACGTAAACAAACAGCTAAATTTTTTTTCCCAAAAAACTACCCGAAAAAATACATGAAATTACTTTTTTTGACACACTTGACAACATTTTTTTGACAAACTTATAATGCCATAATTCTCTATAATAATATTAAAATTTCATGTCATACAAATTATTAATTTTATTTTATTCCAAAAAATTGGGTAAAAAAATAAATAAAAATCTTTCTTTTGGCACACTTGACAACATTTTTTTGACAAACTTATAATGCCATAATTCTCTATAATAATAATAAAATTTCATGTCATACAAATAATTAATTTTTTTTTCCAAAACATTGTGTAAAAAAATAAATAAAAATCTTTCTTTTGACACACATGACAACATTTTTTTTGACAAACTTATAATGCCATAATTCTCAAGAAAAATAATAAAATTTTATGTCGAACAAATAATTAATTTTATTTTTTCCAAAAAATTGGGTAAAAAAATATATCAAAATCTTTCTTTTGACACACTTGACAACATTTTTTTGAGAAACTTATAATGTCATAATTCTCAATAATAATAATAAAATTTCATTTCAAACAAATAATGAATTCAAAATTTTTCAAATCCCTTCAACCGTTTTTAAGATTTCGTCGGTTGTGACGGGGATAGTTTGCCTAATGCCTGATTTCTTCAGTTCTAGTTAAGTTTTTGATATCTTTATCTAGAAGATATCTAACAGAAATAGTTTTCTTCACCTTCGGGTAAGGTTTATCTACCAGATAAAGATATTCGTAACTGGAGGTACCAGATATCTAGCAGATAAGAATTAAAGTTTGACATAATTGTTAAATATATTTGACTTCGGTCTGAAAGACAAAGACAATTCTAACTTGGTTAGAGTATAACAACAATAGTGATCAACTAGAGAAGTAAATCGACTAAACCTGAATCTAATAAATATATGTTTATGAAAGTTTTTTGTTTTCTTATACTTCGCTAGAGCAGCAGACCAATTTTGGTGTATATAGCGTCAACTTTTTATCTAGTCGACTAGCCCTGATGAGAATGATATTCTTTTTTAAAGTGTAATAAAAAGTTCTTATCGGTTCGAAATTAGATCGATCGACAATTGTGTGGAAAGCAAAAATATTTCATAAATTGCACACCATATATTGTTAGATTAAGTCTTAAAAACAGCAACCTTTCAAAATTGTCTATTTCTAAAAAAAGTTTTACAGAACCATTAATTGTTTAAATTCTGAAACTAACTGTTCTATTCCTCTTATTATTGAAGTTGTTTTAACCAACACTAAAAATAGACACACATTTCTCTTTGGTTTGATCTTACCTATTTTTCAACCTAATACAGAATTACCCCATATCTAGTCTTCAGGAGTTTTCTAATCTTGTATTTGTACTACGTGCTGGAAGTTGGGAAATGAGCTCTCCCTCAAAAAAGGAACGAAATATGATACGACCAATACGGTTTCCGAAGCAAAAGATCAACAACCAATCTATTGAGCTAAGTACCATCGTTGGAACAGCATTTATTAAGTAAAGGTGTTGAAGGTGGTCAAGGAAACGTACATTACCACATTAGGTATCTCAAATACATTTGATCAGAATTTTGATTTATCAATTAAAAGAATAAAAATTAATTGTTTTAATTGAAGAAAATGTTTTTATTTTATATAATACACAATTCTTTGTCACAGAATAAAGTAGTGTAATTAATTCGTGTGAATGATTTTTATTCTCTCGCAAATTTAAAATTTTCGCTCGTTCCTTGCTCAATTTTAAACTTTGGCTTGAGAATAAACTATTTCAATACACACTGATAGATTAAAATACTATTATTTTTGAAGTTAATTAAAAATCAAAAAACAAAAGTATATTACTGAATTAGCAGCTAAAGTTGTACTTTTTGTGTTGAGTCTTTAGTTTGGCGGCCGACCGTAGCGAGGGCGACAATTACAGACGAAACATAAAAAGTCACTTTAGCTCCGAATTCAATACACTATTTTTTCGGCAAACGTTTAAATATGTTTAAAAATATGAAATTATTGCATCAAATAGGTAGGTAATAAATTTTCTGAAATTAATTTTTATTGATTTTAATTCATTAAAATGAACTGAAATGCATTCTCCTTTGAACAAATTAATAATATCATGTTATTATACTTTACTGCTACCGTAAAAATATGAATATTACTTTACTGCCGCCGTAAAAATATGAAAATTACTTTACAGCCGTCGTAAAATATGAAAGTTACTTTACAGCCGCCGGCTAGTAAAATAAAAATGGCGTTACTTTCTACGATTCTAAATTTTTGCAGTTTAGGTATGCTTAGAAATCTCGGTAGGATTCCCACAGAAAAATGTATAGCCATTCTTATAGATAAGCGATTGGGCGTTTTTTAAAAAATGACGCCATTTGCATGACTACCGTCTACTGATGGAGCGAGCGTTATGGTATAAAGGTTAGGTCGTGAGTGCCAAATTGTCATCAGCTTTGTTTTGCTCAAGGAATTCAGCTGGCCATTATTGATGTGCTTTATAAAAAAGATCAATGCTTATTTCAAATGCACAGTGAAGTGGAATATGAGAATCATGATGACTATGAAAATGATAGTGAATTTAATAATTCTTGGAGCGATAATGATGAAAAGCAAATGCCTTCAGATTTTGACGTATCAAATAATAATATAAAACCAATCATCGATAAAATACGGCAAATTGTTCGAGTTTTTCGACATTCTCCAATAAAAAATGAAAGTGTTTTACAGAAGTATGTCAGAGAAAGCGGGAAACAAGAAAAAATATTTATATTAGGTACAAAAACATGCTGGAACAGCTTGGTAGATATGATTGAACTATTTGTTGATCTCAAATGATGTTTTCAAAAATCTTTGATAGACATTAAATCTACTATTCACATGTCCGAGTGTGAATTTGAGCAGGCCTCAAGTTTAGTATCAGTTTTGCTGCCTGTTTAATAAACTCTTGAAGCACTCTGTCAGAGAGATGCCAATCTGATCACGTGCGATACAGCACTTCAGTTTGCACTGAGTTAGCTAGAAAAACAAAGCAACATATTAGCTCATGACTTGATGAATGCCTTAATAACACCCATTAAAGTGAGGAGAACCGCAACACCTGAGGTATTAAAATGCCGTTCCAAGATCGGAACGGTTCCAAAACCGTTCCAAACCGAAGTCACATAAAAGCTTTTTTACGAATATTTAACGTTACATGGGTCAGCCGGGATGTGAAATAGATGATCGTGCTTCTCATCATTGCTGCATCATCTAGCACAGATTACGATGAAAATGCAACTGCGGATGTGGTTCTGGTCGTAGATTTAGTAAAAAACAACAGTTTGGAAGATGAACCGCAACGTAATATTAAATCAAGCTTAACGCTTATACAAAACCGTCAAAATAAAAATACAAAAAATATTAAACTGGTCACCATAATGGGGAGAGAAATGAAATACTTTTAGCAAAGCGGTCAAAGTGCACCAATTTACAGTAAATGTATAATGATTTATTGATCATTACACCAACAAGTGTAAAATCGGAACGGGCTTTTACAGTTTTACAGCCTCTGGAAATATTATTTCCAAATAAAGAAACAGGTTTGACTATAAAACAGTAAACGCCTTATGTTTTCTAAAATCCTTTTTTTAAACAATTTGAAAATGTAAGGATTTGGATTTTCTTTATGGAATATTTAGACCAGTCTAGATAAATTAAAAAGAGGCAAAAATGGAAAAAAATTGGTAACAGCATGAAAACTATTAGATAAATAAGAAAATATTGCGTAAATTATGGGAACATAAATTAACAGGCTGATTCTGACATACCCTCACAGATGTAAAAATAGTCATAGCAAAGACTTTTCTCTTAGCTAAGACTAAAACCTCTTAAATGCGATTCTGTATGTAGTCACAACTGTGAGATGTCAAAAAAAAACCTCTTAACGTAAGACCATCAAACATGGTCATCTTAAGCATCATAACTTAAAGTTTCATATTTTTTATTTGAAATCTTGTATGAAAAATTATATTAATAAAGGATAAAATATTAATTAAGAATTATTTATGTAATTATTATAAAATTTATAATAATTATCTATATTTTATTTTAGTTTGAATCAAAAATATGAAACAAAATATATATTGATATATATTGATTTTAAATAAAATGGCGATTGAAAATTTCATATTTGCAATATCAAACTTTTACGTCTCATGTTGTTTATGAAAATTTTGCAAATTTTATATACAGTGTAAGGAAAAACAATAATTCTTTTCTAACAAATTTATTGCAAAATAATTAATATATGGTATAATTTTATATTAATTGTATATAAATTATTATAAAATAAAATACACTTTTGATTATTGAAAATGGCGTTTGGTATTTTCACAAACAAAAATTATTGATATCTTAAAAATTTTTATAAAACATAAACTTGATTTTTATAAAAAATTATTATATAATATACCATAATTCTTAATAATAATTTATATGGTATTTTAATTTGTATTTAAATTATTTAAAAAGAAAATATGACATTTTTTAATACTTTTGTTTATAAAAATAGCCGTTTGAAAGATATCCAAAATATATTTGTAGAGTTATTATGAGGTTTTTTATGACAACGTTCTCAGAATCGCAATTAAGATATTCCTCTTAAAAAAATTGTCATAACAGAAATAATCATAGCTAAGACCTCTTAACTCAGAATCAGCCTGTAAGAAAAAGCAAAAGATGATGATCAAAAAATGAGGAGTTACGATCTCTGAATAATTTATATGGTAATTCAATATGTCTTTAAATTATTTAAAAAGAAAATATGACATTTTATAATAATTTTGTTTATAAAAATAGCCGTTTGAAAGATCTCCAAAATATTTGTAGAATTATTATGAGGTTTTTTATGACAACGTTCACAGAATCGCAATTAAGATATTTCTCTTAAAAAAATTGTCATAACAAAAATAATCATAGCTAAGACCTCTTAACTCAGAATCAGCCTGTAAAGGTGATCCGAGTTACGGTGGTGAAATGGGGTGAGCTTTTAGGGGTAGAAAATGGTTTTTCATGATTTTCAGCTAAACTAGACCTTGATAGTGTTGCTGTTGTTTGGTTTATCCAAGACGTTCTAATTTAAACCAGTCTTTTCGAAAAATAATAATTTATTTATAATAGCATAATTTTAAGCTAAACTTATTATCACAATGTTTCGAACAATTAATTCACTATTTTGGAATTTGTCCAGCTAGTTATCCAAAAAGCATACACTATTTATTAAATTTATTGTAATAAATTCAATTGTGGGTAGTTATTACAAGCACGCGAATTTAAGTGAGAACCTAAAGTGAAGTTTCTATTTTTCATTGCCTTTTTACCGCCAACCAAAATTGTCAAAAACAAAAACATTGAACTGAAACCGATTTTCGAGGATGGTTCGTTTTTCGAATTAATTAGTTAATTAATTAATTAATCGTAAGGCGCTGTGAGTTTTTCGATTGTAGAGATTAATTATTTAGGTTTAAATATATTAACCTCTACAGCACCCCGCTCGTAGATGAAAGCCCCCGCCTAGTTTGTCTGTTCGAAATGAACAGCTTTGTGTGTTCGAGAAGCTGGTGATTGATCAGCTGAACACAAGATATCATACGCTGGCTTCAACCTGTCGATCGAGACAGATTGTTGTTTGCCTTTGATGTCGATAACGAAATGTTTTCGTAGACGTCGTATGATTTTGTATGGACCTTCATTTGGGGTTTGTAAACCAGTGCGTACTCTATCAACCCTAACGAAAACGTAGTCGCAGTTCTCTAGCGACTTTGGAACAATTATGTCGTTTTGTTTAGTTTGTCGTGTAGCTGTTGGAATTAAGTTGTGCATTGTATCTCGAAGTTGATCAATGACTGTATCATGAGTAGGCAGCTGTGAATGAGGATTTTCAACAAAGAATTCACCGGGCAGTTTCAGTGTTTGTTCGTAGACAAGTTCTGCGGGTGAGCATTTCAGATCTTCTTTCACTGTAGCTCGAATACCTAAAAGAATGACTGGTTTTTCGGAGCTCCACTGAGTAGTGTTGCCTCTGACCATAAGTGCAGCTTTTAGTTGTCGATGAAAACGTTCTACCATTCCGTTCGCTTGTGGATGGTAGGCCGTTGTACGTATCCGATGTGAGCCTAAAAGTTTCGTTAATTCGGAGAAAAGTTTTGACTCGAATTGTGTTCCCTGATCCGTTGTGATATGCAGTGGAACACCGAATCGTGATACATAGTTATTGACAAATGTCGTGGCTATGGTAGCAGCAGACATATCAGACATAGTAAAAGCTTCTAGCCATCGAGTGAATCGATCAACGCAAGTTAAAATATAACAACATCCATTAGAAGGAGGAAGCGGGCTTACGATATCTATGTGGATGTGTTCGAAACGAGATTGCGGAATTTCGAATTGTCCTGTTGGACTTTTTGTATGTCGTTGGACCTTAGAGCGTTGGCAAGATAAACAAGATTTTGTCCAGTGATTAATATCTTTGTTTATGCTTGGCCAAAAATATCGAGCTGTAATAAATTTACGAGTACCGTTGACACCAGGATGTGACAAGTTGTGTAAAGTGTTAAACACAGTTTTGCGTAATGGTTCTGCGATGTATGGGCGATTGTACCCGTTGATGTTTCGCAGACAATTTCGAATCCTGGAAGTTTACAAAGCTCTAGTTTCATCGATGAACTAGCGTGACATACGGAACCAGAAAATAAATTCTGAAGTTCTAAGTCTGCTTTTTGTGCAGCGATGATAGCATCGTAGTTGAAGTGAGTCTCAACTGATGCAGTTTCGTTGTCGGATGCACGAGATAATGCATCCGCGACTGTGTTGTCTTTACCTTGTTGGATGTCGGTAGTAAATTGACTTATGAAATCCAAGTGGCGAGATTGCCTTGGGTTTCGTTCGGTTTTAGAATGTATTGCACGAGTGAGAGGCTTGTGGTCGGTGTAAATTGTGAATTCACGACCTTCGACAAAATACCTGAAGTGTTTTATGGCTAGGTAAATTGCGAGCAGCTCTCGATCGAATGCAGAGTATTTAGTTTCAGCGTCTGAAAGTTTCTTTGAGAAAAATCCCAGTGGTTCCCAACAATCATTATTACGTTGCTGTAGCACTGCTCCGACAGCAATGTTCGATGCATCCGTAGTGATACTGTATGCAGCATCGTTACGTGGATGAACCATCAACGTGATATTGCCCAATTCGGTTTTTAGCTTGGTGAATGCGAGTTGACATTCGTTTGGCCAAGTGAAATTTTTCGGAGTCTTGGGTTTCTTTAGTAAACCGGCCAAGTGTGTATGAATTGGGGCAAGTGTTTCAGCTAGTTTCGGTATGAATCTATGATAATAATTTATCATACCGATGAATTGCTGAATACGTTTGATTGATGTTGGTGCTGGGAATTCCGTAATGGCATTAATTCGTTCTTGAGAAGGCAGAATACCATTAGGTGTTATCGTGTGGCTAAGGAATTCGAGAGTGTTTACGCCAAAAACGCATTTTGTACTCTTTATGTGAACGCCAAACTCGCTAAGTTTCTGGAAGAGTTGTTCCAAATGGAGTTTGTGTTGTTCCTCATTTATTGATGCCACTAAGATAGAGTCGATGTAGTAGAATACGAAATCTAAACTTCGAACGATTTCGTTAATGAAACGCTGAAACGTTTGTGCGGCATTGCGTAAACCAAATGGCATTCGAGTGAATTCGAAGAGGCCAAATGGAGTTGTGATAGCCGTTTTGTGTATATCTTCATTCGCGACAGGAATGAGATGATAGGCTCTAACAAGGTCAATTTTGGAAAAAATTTTGCAACCATACAAATTCATCGAAAAATTTTGTATGTGCGGTATCGGATAGCGATCAGGAATCGTGACCGCGTTTAACCTGCGATAATCTCCACATGGTCTCCAGTCGAGATCTTTCTTTCGAACCATGTGAAGCGGACAAGATACAGAGGAAGATGAAATGCGACAAATTCCAAGTTCAACCATGTGTTGAAATTCAGTGAACGCAGCTTTTTGACGAATAGGATCTAGTCTGCGTGGTCTTGATACAGGTAAGTGCCCAGTGGTAACAATGTGATGTACCACGTTATGTTTGACCGGTAAATTGTAGTTCGGCTCTGCTGTTAGGGAAGGATACTTCTTTAGTAGCAGGCCGTAATCGTTGTCGATCGTATAATGGATGGGTGTTGGCGTATCAACACTAACCATTGTGGCATTGATTGACAGCTGGGTAGCTGAATCAATCCGCCGTTTTCGTTTCAGATCGACTAAAAGGCCAAATTTACTTAAAAAATCAGCGCCAATGATCGGACGATTCACTTGCGCTAATGCGTGTGTGAATGTTCGTTTTAATCCGATGTCTACCTGTTGGAGTTTTGTTCCATAGGTATTTATTGTTGTTCCGTTGGCCGCTGATAGGACTATATCCGTTGATCTTGAGCTAAAGGTTGTTGAACGCATGTTCCAGACTGGGAGCACCAAAAGGTCTGCTCCTGTGTCTATGAGAAAGGTTTGTCGGTTTGTTTTATCGTGTACAAATAAACGGCTGGAGTTATTGTTCTCTAGTACAGCCGTCTCAACCTCGAGCTTTACTTGTTTTTTGAAAAAGGCAATTGTTCGACGTCCGTGGCAGCTTTTGATGTACCCTCTCAGAACGTACATGGGGCTCTGCATTTACGGGCTTCAGCTCCAAAGGTCTTGTGGTAATAACACACTCCACTTCTGTTTCCCGAGCTATCTCGTGATTTTGACCGTGGTCAAAATCGAGATGTTGATCTACCGCGGAATCTGGTGCTGGAAGAATAGAATCGATCTCTAGAGCTGGATTGACGCGAACGAGTTAGAAGTTCGAGCTGTTGTTCTATTCTTCCCAGGCGATCTTCTACGGTTGCCGGTTTTGAGTATGATGCTGGGCTACGATGACTTATTTGTGTGCGTATCGTTGGGCGAGATTGACGGACTTCGTTGACTTGGGATCTAGTGTTCCCGACTACCATCGCCTCGTTCTTCTTATCTGCCATCCTTGCCATCTCTTCGATTGATGTTGTTTCGGATTGTGCTGCCAGTGGTATCCGTATTAGTTCCGGTAGATTGCGAATCCAAAGCGAGCGAATAATTTTATCAGCGAAATTCGTACCGGCCAGCTGCTTTATATATCGTAGATTTTCGGACGGTGTTTTATTGCCGAGGTCCTGAGCTGTTAAAAGCTGTTAAACGACGCTCATCCGAGGGTGCTAATCGCTCTAGCAACGCTTTTTTAGCGCCTCGTATTTGTTAACTTCCGGCAGTGTATCGATGACGTCTGACACTAGTTCGCACATATCGGGAGTGAGAGCGTGAAGGACATGCAGATATTTTTGTTTGTCCGTTTTGATATTTTGAAATTCAAAAGTTTGCTCGGCCACTCGGAACCAAGTGTCCGGCTGTCGTGTCCATAGAGGTTGCAGCCATATGTTGGATGAAGCTCCGAGCTGCAGAGTTACGTTTGCTTTGCTCCATTGAGCCGGGCTCATACTGTCGTCGTCAGACATTCTGGTTGACGGCAACGTAAACTTAAATACCAGGGAAAAAAAAATAACGCGTGTAAAATAATAAAAATATCGAGCCCGAAATATAGAAAAATATTCTTGTTGCTTGGAAATGTTGAAAAATATTGTTACTCCTTCGAGACTGGAATATTCAAATAACCGTCGTAAAATCTTAATAAATATTTCGAACAATTTTACGAACACATTAGCTTGTAAGAATGTCAATGAATTCGAATCAATGAATTATAATAGTTAGAATCTCAATGAATATGAGTTAAAAATTAAAATATAAATTCGTGAAATGCTTGAGCTATATCTATATGAACGTTTGTAATTGAAATTGACTTAATTCTAAAACGATCACCTTTTTATTTCTTTATGATAAATGCAATTTACTCAATTTAAATAAATCCCAAAAAAATTTTTAAATGAATAAAATGAAAAATGAAATTTAATTGATTTAAATAAATTCATAAAAAAAAAATAATTAAATTATGGACCGTAAGATAAAAAAAAATATAAAGTAAACGCGAGAAAATAACGATATGCGCGAAAGTAAAAAACAATTATTTATGAAGTTTGAACGCGTTTATGATCAATTCAAGGTTGTAGGATTCAATGAAATTCGTGTTGAACACAACGTGTTTGCTTGTTGGATTGCTTTTACACAAATATTGCCGTTTTATACATGTAAGTTTGCGAAATAATATAGTATAATATATATAGTGTAAATGAAAAATATATATATATATATATATATATAAAAAAAAAAATATACGTAAAGAAATATGAATTTAAAGAAAAATGAATAGAAAATAAAATTAATTTTTAAATAAGAGTTATTTCCTTTACTCTTTTTAAAAAGAAAAACGATTCTACGTTAGTTTATCGAAAATGAATTTCAAACTAATAAAATCTTAAAAATTCTTAATTATAATAATGTATATAATATATTTATCTTTATATCCAGTTATGTCCGATGTTTGTTTTGCTGATTTTATTCTGGTTTTGATTAAGTTGACATTTTGTTGTAATGTTATTGTTGAAAATTGTTTTATAAGTTGTAAAGTAGTTATTTTATATTATGCAATATTTATAGTATTTTAGTTGATAACAGTTGTTGATTTCCTTAAAAATTTTTGCCAAAAAAAATTAGCTGTAGTTGTTTTATTTTTACTGCAATATCGTTAATGTGGTTGTGATGTTGATATATATATATACGTATATTGTTTTGATTATTTTGTTTGCCGTATAAGTATAGCGGCAAATTTTAGATGCTTCCAGATCAATATTTTACAATCGAACATTTACTCGAACAAGGGAGAATAAAATTTTAGTAAGCTCAGTTGGTTTTATTTTTGTTAAGATACGTACCTCTTAACCTGGTACAATAATGTACCAGGTTGTCCCACAATTGAGCGTTGTTGTGTATTTACGGTAAAAACCGTCACCAAGGTCACCAAATGATGGTGTTGCTGTTGTTTGGTTTATCCAAGACGTTCTAATTTAAACCAGTCTTTTCGAAAAATAATAATTTATTTATAATAGCTTAATTTTAAGCTAAACTTATTATCACAATGTTTCGAACAATTAATTCACTATTTTGGAATTTGTCCAGCTAGTTATCCAAAAAGCATACACTATTTATTAAATTTATTGTAATAAATTCAATTGTGGGTAGTTATTACAAGCACGCGAATGTAAGTGAGAACCTAAAGTGAAGTTTCTTTTTTTCATTGCCTTTTTACCGCCAACCAAAATTATCAAAAACATTGAACTGAAACCGATTTTTGAGGATGGTTCGTTTTTCGAATTAATTAGTTAATTCATTAATAAATCGTAAGGCGCTGTGAGTTTTTCGATTGTAGAGATTAATTATTTAGGTTTAAATATATTAACCTCTACAACCTTCTATCAAAAAAAAATCAAGAACAGTTGCAGGTAATAAAAAGGTGCATAACTTTTATGTTGCCCATTTTTTCACATAACCTAAAATTTGCCGTGAAAATAGAAAAACCGAGAAAAAATTTTTTTGACAAAATTTTAGTGGAAAGTTACCTTATTATGTCTCTAATAGGCTGTAATTTTTGGAAATTAAAATATTCATTTTTACGTTTGATTTTGATTTTAAACCAAAAAAGTGACCTCATTTTCACACGAAAATTTTCTTGTATGAGAAACAGGTTTTGCAAAAAAAAACATTAATCATTATTTGGATGGGTTTTTTGTGAACAATTAAGCTTAAGTACATATTGGAAATCACTTGAATTTTGCAATTTGAAATAACTTTTCATTTTCTCTAAAATTCCTTAGGAAAAATGTTTGGGTTTCGTGCCAGGATTCGAACTCACATTCATCAGAGACACATGTTCAAATCCCGTTTGTCTTACACAACTTAGCCACAGCGGCGATGACGAAACATATTTTAATTTTGATGTTCTGATAATTTCTAAATTGAAACTTCATCATTTTTCATATTTACTTAAGTTGAATCTTTCATCTATGATTACATATTGGAAATTGCATTTCTTTGGGATTTTTTTGTACTAAATTTCGAGATATTACGATGTATGAATTCATGGGATGAGAGAATATTTCGTCAACATCTAAGTCAACATTCTAATCAACATCCTAAGTCACGAGTGTATAGTCATTATTGATTGTTATAAAAAAAAACGTTGACGTAGACGTTGAAACGTCTAAAATAAATAAAATAAAATAAATATTAACATAACATAAACTGGGAAACATTTTCCAGGAAATGCGAAAAACTAAATAAACTTGATTTCACAGAGTTATTTTCAATGATTGTTTAAAAACATTCATTATTTGTTAAAATTTACCGTTGAAGTTTTTAAAAAATATAAATTTTTTCCATGGTAATGTTCATTTTTTTACACCATCTAAAAGTAGACGTTTCATCAAAAATAAAACATACTAAATTTATGGAAAAAACTGTTTCCAACACGGAAACGTACAAAATTTTTTGTACGACACCCTTCCATTTGGTGTCGATACCCATAAAAATATTATTTGTAAATTTGAAATCAATCGGTCAACTCTAAGGGGTGCCAAAGTTGAGGGGTTTTGTTGTGGCCATTATAAAGAAACATTTAAATTTTTTGTACGACACCTTCCAATTTGATGTCGATACCCATAAAAATATTATGTTTAAAACTAGAAATCCATCGGTCAACTCTAAGGGGTGCCCCTGGCCACTTAAAGTTGAGAGGTTTGGTTGTTGCCATTACAAACAAAAATTTAAATTTTTTGTACGACACCCTTTCGTTTGGTGTCGATACCCATAAAAATATTATTTGTAAAATTTGAAATCAATCGGTCAACTCTAAGGGGTGCCTCCGGCCACTTAAAGTTGAGAGGTTTTGTTCTGGCCATTACAAAGAAAAATATAAATTTTTTGTACGACACTCTCCCATTTCAGGTCAATACCCGTAAAAATATTATTTGCAAAATTTTAAATCAATTGGTCAATTCTAAGACGTGCCTCCGGCCACTTAAAGTTGAATAATTTTGTTCTGGACCTTTAAAAAAAATTTAAATTTTTTGTGCGACACCCTCCCATTTCGTGTCAATACCCATAAAAAAATTATTTTTTAAATTTGAAATCAATCGTTCAACTCTAAGGGGTGCCCCCGGCCACTTAAACTTGAAAGGTTTTGTTCTGGCCATTACAAAGAAAAATATAAATTTCTGTGTATGACACCCTCCCATTTCATGTCAATACCCGTAAAAATATTATGTGCAAAATTTGAAATCAATCGGTCAATTCTAAGACGTGCCTCCGGCCACTTAAAGTTGAGAAATTTTGTTCTGGACCTTAAAAAAAAAATTTTAATTTTTTGCGGTACACCCTCCCATTTCGTGTCAATACCCATAAAAAAATTATGTGTAAAATTTGAACTCAATCGTTCAACTCTAAGGCGTGCCCCCGGCCACTTAATCTTGAAAGGTTTTGTTCTGGCCATTACAAAGAAAAATTTAATTTTTTGTACGACACCCCCATATTGCGTGTGAATAACCTTGAAAATGTTATTTGCAAAATTTGAAATAAATCGTTCAACTCTAAAGCGTGCCCCCGGCCACTTAAACTTGAAAGGTTTTGTTCCTGCCATTAAGTGGCCGGAGGCACGTCTTAGAATTGACCGATTGATTTCAAATTTTGCACATAATATTTTTACGGGTATTGACATGAAATGGGAGGGTGTGGTACAAAAAATTTAAATTTTTCTTTATAATGGCCACAACAAAACCCCTCAACTTTAAGTGGCCGGAGGCACCCCTTAGAGTTGACCGATTGATTTCAAATTTTACAAATAATATTTTTATGGGTATCGACACCAAATGGAAGGGTGTCGTACAAAAAATTCAAATTTTTCTTTGTAATGGCAACAACCAAACCTCTCAACTTTAAGTGGCCAGGGGCACCCCTTAGAGTTGACCGATGGATTTCTAATTTTAAACATAATATTTTTATGGGTATCGACATCAAATTGGAGGGTGTCGTACAAAAAATTTAAATTTTTCTTTATAATGGCCACAACAAAACCCCTCAACTTTGGCACCCCTTAGAGTTGACCGATTGATTTCAAATTTTACAAATAATATTTTTATGGGTATCGACACCAAATGGAAGGGTGTCGTACGTATATATATATATATATATATATATATAATATATATATATATATATATATATATATATATATATATATATATATATATATATATATATAATATATATATATATATATATATATATATATATATATATATATATATATATATATATATATATATATATATATATGTATTTATATATTTTTATAATTAAAAAAATTGTTTATTTGGTGTATAGCCTATTTAATTAACAAATATTTTATCGATTCCATATGTCAAAAATTTATTTGAAAAAATTAGCTGCTTGTTAAAACAATACGATATTAATACTGTTGGTTTATCGTGCTCAAATTTTCAAAATCAATTTTTTTCCAGTCTACAAGATAAAATTCAAAAACAGTTTTTAAGTAATGTTGTTTACCAAACTTTTTGTGATTGTCCTGCAACTTATACTGGCCGTACTACTCAACTTTTAAGCAAACGAATTCATCAACATAATAAAGATGCCTCATTAAATAACGATAGTGATGTTAGCGCTTTGTCTATGCATTTAAGATCTGCTAAACATATTATAACTATGGACAATGTTAGAATTTTAGAGAGGGAGAATAATTTTAACAAATTACAAATGTTGGAAATGCTCCACATTAAAAAAAGTTCTAACTCCTTAATTAAATAAACAAACAGATTCAAACTATATTCATAATTTTTATAACTCAATTATAAATTAAATCATATGACAGCAAAAATCAAAGTAGCGTTTAGTTTTTCGGTAAAGTTTTATTTTTCAATTTTTTCTTTGTTTTAAAATTTTTTCTATTAAAATTCTGTGTTTCATATTCAACTTTTTGAAAATGATGCGATAAGCGTTGAAACCGGTCAAAGTTTTTTATGTAAAATATTTTTGTTAAAATATTTGTTAATTAAATAGGCTATACACCAAATAAACAATTTTTTTATTATAAAAATAAAATAATATTAAAGCCTAATAACCTTATATACATATATATATATATATATATATATATATATATATATATATATATATATATATATATATATATATATATATATATATATATATATATATATATATATATATATATATATATATATATATATATATATATATATATATATATATATATATATATATATATATATATATATATATATATATATATATATATATATATACATATATATATATATATATATGTTATACATGTTCAAAATATAGAAAATGGGCGTTTCTTTTCCTCTTTTTAGAAACAATGATGCAGCAAGTTTTTGCAATGGAATCGTTGAATTGAAGAATAGGATTATGAACAATAATATCAAAGCTACAGGTTTTTTTTTTGTTTAATCGTACGGTTTAGCTACAGGTTGAAGTGTTTTACTTATTAAGAAAAATAGGCATCCCCATTAATTTCAAAAACAAACAAACCATGTAGGTTATGTAAAGAAATCGGTAAAATATATGCAAATATGTCAACTAATGAAGTGATTTGACTGGTTTTGGATTAGTATATAAGTCTGAATTTATAACTGATATATTCTGATTATTATTATTTTCTGCACACAAACTTTTTTATAGGCGTAGCAACGTACGCCGGGTCCTGCTAGTTTAAAATAATCAAAACATATCATAGAAAAATTTGCGTCTATCAACAACTTAGAAAGCATGAATTGTTGTGGGACCTTGTTCTTAAAAGTTTTTTATGTGTTGTTGTGACATAACTTGTAATTTCTACTACCAAACACATTTTATTTTTAAAAAAAATAGCGTATCATCAAAGAATATTCCATAACTTAGAGTAAGGGATGGGGTATAGTAGGGACTAAAGTACAAGACTTTAGTACAACTAAAGTATATAGCAGGGACTAAAGTACGCGTGGTTGTCACACCCATAGATCAACAATTTTAAATTTTACAAATCTTCCTGCGGAAAGCTAAGTAAATTAATTGGTATTAATGCGCATTGCTGTAAATCACTATCGGCTAAGTGTCACCATTTTTAATTATTTTATTTATCATGATTGCCATCCAGGTTTGATCATACATAAGCTATGCTTCTTTATATAGAATTTATGCGATTTCCGTCTCGTAATTGTGAGCTTTAAATCATGTGAGCTATTGTGAGCTTTAAACATGTATTACATACAACTTCAAACCAACAATTTTGATATACAAATGTAATTGTTTCCTACGCTCAATATTTATTTAGCATGATGACTAGAATGCAAATTGCAAAAGACAGTAGCAATATAACTTTAAAAAACTGCATTATAGATCAATTTTTTAAAATCCGTAAAAAGAAATTTTTATTATTTTTATGAATTCATGAATAAAAAAAAATAATAATTACCATTAAAATTATAAAATAAAATAAAATTTAATAAAATTTAGTTTAATAAAAATTAAAAAAAAAACAATAAAAAAAATGTACCAGTCCAGGAATTGAACTCACGATCTACAGAACATCAGTCGAGCGCGTTATCCACATCGCAATTTCAAACATTAAGAAATGATGGATGTGTTTCATATTTAAAAATATTTTGCTTATTTAAAAATTGGTAACGCGAATATATAGATGTTAGTCCATATAAAATTTTGCAACGCGGCTAAAGAGGTTTTCACTTCAAAAAATGTATGGCTTCAAAGAGTTCTCCAAATAGCCAATGTACTATTCAACTTTTTGCAAATTAAATTCACTATTTTGCAAATCAAATTCAATTTTTTGTAAATCATATGAAGAGCAAAAAATTAAATTTGATTTGGAAAAAGTTGAATTTGATTTGCAAAATATTAAATTTGATTTGCAAAAAGTTGAATTTGATTTGAAAAAAGTTGAATTTGTTTTGCAAAAGTTGAATTTGATTTGCAAAGTGTTGAATTTGGACTGCAAAACCAGTACATTGACTATTTGGAGAACTCTTTGAAGTCATACATTTGTTTTTGTATTTTCAGTCACTCTCCAGAGATAAATCCAGTTGAGAACGTCGGGTCAGAGATCAAAGGCAAAGTTAGGAGTGAACACCAAGTGTTTCACAGTAATAATGAGGTCTGGGATGCCATTGTGAGAGCGCACAACATGATGAGAGGCGTTGATTGGCGCCAATATTTTATCAATTTATTAAATTCAATGCCTAATAGAATGCGCGAAATTATTGCAGCACAAGGTGGTCACATCCGATATTAACTTTATATTATATTAATTAAATTTAATGAATTAATCAAATAATCAAATATTTTTAAACAATTTAGTCAATTATTTATCAAATAAAATAAAAATTCTATTATTTTCTGATTTTTTTTGATTTTTTTCTTTAAAAAAACTTATATCAAACTTTAAATTAATTTTTTTTAATGACATAGTTGAAATAAAATAATAAATTATATACCACTCCACTCCACCAGTATTCAGCTATTTAAAACTGAAAACCGATTTAAAATCGGATCATCCAGTACCATTTTATTTACAAAAAACCAACAGAAGTTTCGCTTGAAAAAAGGTGTATATAAATATATACATACAAGAAAACGTCCCCCTAAAATATGAGCCCTAAAAATTAATGTTTAGCACTCGGCATCGGCGTTTGAAGATTTTCCATACAAAATACATGTAAACTATAGTGTTTTTTAAAAAAAAAATTACAGCTCAGCGGCATTTTATACTATTTCAAAATGGAAAAAAGCCACTAACTCAGGACTAAATTATCTACAAAAGTGCCTAAATAGATGTAACTGTAACTTACACCGGTGACACAGTACAGATCACTAAAGTCAGTCTTATGTGTTCTTCTTGTTCTTTTGTTTTTATTGCATAAATGGCTAAAGCTACAGGAAAAATGTCAATAACAAAGTTGTAGTTAGTTAAGTTTCCTACAAAAAACTCAAAAGAACCGAATCTCTATGATTGATATTTCTCGAGATAATAAACTTTTATTATTTTAGAACTTGCGATTTTCATAAATTGATGACGAAAATCTCTTAAAACATCTATTTTAATAAAAGCTTATTATCTCGATTTCCTTTTTGAAATAGTATAAAATGCCGCTAAGCTGTAATTTTTTTTTTTAAAAACACTATAGTTTACATGTATTTTGTATGGAAAATCTTCAAACGCTGATGCCGAGTGCTAAACATTAATTTTTAGGGCTCATATTTTAGGAGGACGTTTTCTTGGGTATATCCAACAAAATTTTGGTGGGGCACCAGAAAAAAAGAATTGTCGCCCAAAAAAAAGCACCCTAATATATATATATATATATATATATATATATATATATATATATATATATATATATATATATATATATATATATATATATATATATATATACATATATATATATACATATATATATATATATATATATATATATATATATATATATATATATATATATATATATATATATATATATATATATATATATATATATATATATATATATATATATATATATATATATATATATATAATATATATATATATATATATATATATATATATATATATATATATATATATATATATATATATATATATATATATATATATATATATATATATATATATATATATATATATATATATATATATATATTATATATATATATATATATATATTAGACCGACCCAAAAACAACATGTTGATTTTTTTGGTGCTCAGGGCTTAATTCGTTTATTGGTCCATGCTGAATATCCACACAAAAAATTGGGTCAATTGGTGCATCCAAGAGCCAGCGCTTCTGCATGTCGCAAAACAAGATTTGAGATTTGACGGCTATAAATACTCATATCTCAAAAACGCTTAATGGTATGAAAAAAAAGTTAAAGCAAGCTCACCTTATTTTGTGATTGTCTAAATTTCTTAGAACAAACTTTTTTTCTCAGAATTACAACAAAAAATTGTTAGTGGAATTTTTTGAATTCGTTCTCAATTTTTCTAAAAGGCCTCATTGCCACCAGTCACATTTAGGAAAAAAAAGTTCCAAACAAAATATTAATACTTTTGCTAAACTAACATTTATTAAGAACATACTTATAACTTTTATTCAAAAATAAAAAAGCTTTAGAACAAAAGATCCATTATTTTAAGTATTTCTTCAAATTTTCAGTTTAGCTTAACAGTGTATTACTGAAAATATACAAAATCTATTAAAATTAATTAAACACAATATCATGTTGATAAAAGAATTCCTGACAGTGTAGTTTATCGAGAAAAATTTTTGAAAATCGGATTTCTACGGTTTTGTGTTAATTCGTTAGTATTCTCAAAATTTGGATGCAAAAACTAATTTTTTAAGAAGCAGTTTAAAAAATTTTAGTTATAAACTGTTAGAAGGTCTTGAAATTTGCATTTACCTGTAGAGAACATTATTTAATAATTCACTATAATGTCCGTATCTTTTGATTAACTTAACCGAATTTCGTGATTTTATACTTGTTTAAAAGTTATTGAACTAAGTAACACCAGTAAATTATTTTTGCACGTTTCAAATTTAGAAGCAAGACAGCAGAACTGTCGTCTCATTGCTTGCAGCAGAAGGAGTGTTGAAGTTTATTTTGGATGATCTCAGCGGCAAAAAAATCAGTTTGCCCTCAAATTACTACAAGCCGAACAAAAAAGAGTAGTTGCATGGTATGTAAAATCAATTTAATTAGTTTGTTTAAATATCCAAATAATCCATTAAGTTTAAACAGCTAAGGCAATTTAAAACTATTGTTACAATCCAAAACAGCAATATATTTAAAAACTAATAAACAGTTTATATTTTCAAGATTGACGTTACATGAAAAGTTTTGTTTCGTGTTTTATTGCTCTCAAGTAAAAGACTTTAGCTTTCTTGGAGAAGAAAATCTCAGTTTTCGAAATCGATCGTTTTATAATAAATATTAAGGTATCCAAAAAAATTGTTTAAACCGAACTCCAACAATTATTACATACATATATTTTATTTTAAAAACTGGCTTTTAATTTATTATGTTTTTAGTGTTATTTATCCCGGGAGATCCCGGGATCCCGGGATATATGTGAATTTATCCCGTCTTCCTGGGGAACAAAATTTAGGGAAAGGGAAAGGAGAAGCCCTAATATATATATATATATATATTTTTTTTTCTTGAATTTCTTAAGTCTCATGGCAAAATTTTATTCCTTTTAACAAAAGAAAAAAACATGTTCTGGAGAAATCCGATCAAAGTAGTTTAAGGCGACGCGACGGCGGTTTAAAGTTGAAAAATCTCATTTTTTCCACTTTTTCACGCTTCGCAACCCTTATTTCGCATTTAGCAACCATAGATTGAATTTAAATGTATTATTTAGTTCAATCGCTTGCCAAAATGCATAAAAACATTTAAATCGAACTGCAAATCACGAAGTTATGGAAAATAAAAGCATCGTTCTGACGTCTCACATGGTCATTTACAACAAAAAAAACAATTTATTTTCTACATTTCATTTATACAATTATTTGACACTTCTAGAAGAAATAAGAAGAAGAAGAAGTAAAACAGCCGGTGACAATTAGTAGATTCTAGAAAAATTGCCAGCATCCTATGCAAATACAAGATGCTATTTTATCCACGACTGCAAAATATTTCGGTCTTAAGTATTACATTCATGAGCTAAAAGTGAAATTCTGACCCCCACTTTTTTGTCATTTCTTGACGTTTTAGGACCTACTACTGATTCTAAAATAGCAGAAAAAAAATTTATGCCTGTTTGCGGGCCGGCCGACCGTCCGATCGGTCAGCCGGCCGTCTGGCCTTCACGACCGATGAAATCTAGAAAACGGATGAAGGGATTTTAAAAATTTTGGTTTCTAAAAATAGGTACGCTAAATGGTAAGAGCCGAATGGACGATGTGTTCGATAACTGTACCGGAAGTGTGTCAAAAAAATCGTCAAGTGTGTCAAAACAAGGAAATATGCATATTTTTTGCTTAAAAAACGTTCGTTTTAAGTGATAATGAGTAGGAACAAGGAACAAGGAACAAGGACATGAGGAAAAACCTAGATGGTCAGGATTGGTATGTGAGATCGAAAACTAGATTATTGTATTATAAGTTTGTCCAAAAATTGTTGTTAAGTGTGACAAAAGAAGATTTTTATTTATTTTTTCACCCAATTTTTTCACCCAAAAATTAAATTAATTATTTGTTTGACATGAAACTTTATAAAAAGGTATTTATGTGTTGTTGTGACACATATTCTAAACCCTTTAACACTACACTTTTTATTTAAAAACATAAAAAAAAAACGTGAGACGTCAGACCGATGCTTATATTTTCCATAACTTCGTTATTTGCTATCCGATTTGAATGTTTTTGTACATTTTGGAAAGCTATTGAACTAAATTAGACGTTGAAATTTTTTAATCTTGGATCTAGGGTTGCTAAGGCGGGGGGGCATTCCACGTGAAGTGGGACGACCAAAATTTAGTTTTACCCCAAATTTTGGGAATTGATAGTATTCCATTAGAAAACGATTTCGTAATTTTTTAGATTTTTGGCCAACCCCTATGCCGTCGGTGACGGTTACAAATTTGAATTTTTTTCGTGAACGACAAACGTCTTTATTTTGTAGGTAGTTTAACGCGTATACAAATTTTTTAGTTCGTTAGAATTTTTTCCAAAGAATACGATAAAAATATTAAAAAAATTTTTGAGGGTAGTTTTCTCCGTTATTTTGAGGTTTTAAAGTTTAAAATCATTTTTTCGGATTGTATGACACTTTTTTTTTAATTTTTTTTTTTAATTTAGTTTGAAATATGCACTTTCAAATAATTTTTATCGCTTGATGGAAGTAGTATCGATGTGAGCGCTAGAGGGCGCTGAAAGTTAAAAACCACCCAAAAAACCAGTTTCCACGATATATCTTTATATCATAAATTTTTTTTTAAGTTTTCCTTTGTCTACATGGATGATGAACAATTTGAGTAATTGTATTGCGTACCCCACCCCTTAATGTTGAATTTGTTTTTGTTTGTAAGTTGTTTCGTGAGATGACATATAGAAGTTTAAATGTATAATTTTTATACAATGAAAGAGACAGTAGAAAAGACAGAAATACTGAAGAATCTTACTTTTTATACTCGAACATTTTTTTTGGTCAGATTATTATGTAAATTTAAATCAAGAAGTGAACATTGTTATCAGTAGTGTTATTATAAAAATAAAAAAATGGATGTTAATTGTTCATATTAAATTTGTTAAATTAATTTGTTATCAAAATTGGTGTTTTTTATTTTAACAGTGTTGAGTTTTCGTTGCCTGTTATAAAGTTTTGTGTCTTAAGAAGTTTAACTGGCATCAATTTTCAAAATCAAACAAATAATCCAAACAAATTTCAACATTTCTAATTTATTTTAAATGACATATTTTTGTATTTTTAAATACGAGCGTGTTTGTATTAGAAAACTTTTGAAGATAGCGAAATCGTTGTTTTACCATCCCGTTTACTGAAAAAAATTAAATCGATAGTGACTGAAAGAAATGCAACGGATATATGGATTGGATAACCAAAATGGTGTTCGAAAAGGTGAAAATAACTCGTCTAAAGTTCTTCGCATAAAAGTGTGTGAGAGGTTGCATAAAAATAATACATTTAGCTTAATTTGTAAGTTAGCGCATACAAATTTAGTTCGCCGTCAATATTTGAACGTGAGAGATCTATTTCAACGCGAAACTTATATGTACAAAGTAGTATTTGAGGAATTTTTAACCTTACAAAATGCAACAGCTAACCGTTTTAATGATATCACAGTATTTTATTGGGACATTAAGTTATGCTAATGAAGCAGCAGATGCTAATGATGCCAATGAGCAGATGGTAATGAATGATTTATAACAAATTATTCTTATATGTATGATTGTCATGCTGGTTCATCTTTTGATTTTGTTTATCTTTGTTGTGATTAACATAGCGTATTGGATTCTACATAGCGTCTATGGGTGACGCTTTAGATTTTTAGACAAATACTTTTTTAAATGCACTTTGTGACAGCCTACAATCAACATTTGTTCCACAGGACTGGTTTTGGAAGAAGACAACTAATTAATGTAAGGCTTTTGATTTAATTTATATAACTTTTGTGTTTTTGGTTTTTTTGTAATCAATTATTTAGTTTTTATTGTATTAAGTATTTAGTTTATTTTTTATATGAATACTCTGTGATAAAATAAGAGATTCCCCAGGCAAGATTCAGTATATTTTTATAATAGTCCAATTCTCTTCATTCGCTATCAGATTGATATCTTAGATTTTTTTTAATTTCATCATAGTAAAAATGATTTTTTAAGTAAGTGAAACAATAGTTATTTTATCGAAAAATGTTAGTCGAAAATTTATAATGTATTGAATTTCCGCTGGAACCATTTTACTGAAAAGCTCATATCTTAAAAAAGTACTTTTGTTTTTAATTTTTTTAAAAGTCTTACAGATAACATGTAGGAAATTTGGACTTTATTAGGTTAAAACTGATTCTAGCTATGCGAATTTCATATAAATAACACAACAGTCGATAAAATTATAGCCAAAATGTTTTCCGTTTCCGATAATCAGATATATTTCAATTTAAAGGCAACAAAAGGTATCTAAATTAATCTTTTAGTGTATTTGTTTATGATATTAAAATTGTTTAGTTAAATTTTTATTTTTATAGCAAACTAGCTGAACCCGACCACGTGTTGCTGTGGCTCAGTCTGGTTGATTAAATGTTTAATCGTAGACGTCAATAGTAAATGTCAATCACATCTACATTGATCAAAAATGTTACTTGAGATTAAATCTTATCCATAGCTGTTTATGTTAACTAAAGAAAGAATTAACCAGTATTTTAATGGTTTAAATTGGGAAAATTTGTTCTATAAATCAGCGTCGAAATATAGGATGGTATACATACACTTAAAATAGCACTTTTTTATCAATAACTAAAAAACTGTGCATCGCAAAATTCTAAAAAATATTGCAATGTTTCTTAAATTAAGTGTTCTTTCAAATGACATCCCACTCGTTTGGGTCCAAAAAAGTTTTTTTTACCCTCCCCACACCCATCCCCTAAACACACAAAAATATAATTAATTGAGACCTCGCTATAATTGTCATTTAAAGTTTACCAAACTTCCTGTCTATATGCATTTTTCCAAACTTTTCTGTCAATCAGTGTCGAAACGTAGGGGGAGCACGGTTTGAAAGTTTTACTTTTTTGACAATAACTCGAAAACTGTGAGTACTGAAATTCTAAAAAAAAGTGCATTATTTCTTAAATTAGGTGTTCTTTCAAACTATACTCGCTTGGGTCAAAAAAGTTTTTTTTACCCTTCTTACACCCATCCCCTAAACACACAGAAATATAATTATTTGAGAGTTTGTTATAATTTTCGTTCAAAATATAGCAAACTTTCTGTCTCTATGAATTTTTTCAATTTTTTCTGTGTATCAGTGTCGAAACTTAGGGGGGAGGACGGTTTGGAATGTGCACATTTTTTAGAATAATACAAAAACTGTGTACCGCAAAATTCTAAAAAAAATTGAAATGTTTCTGAAATTTGATGCTATTTCAAATGACACCCTACTCGCTTGGGTCAAAACCAGTTTTTTTTACCCTCCTTACACCCATCCCCTAAACACACAGATATATAATTATTTGAGAGTTCGCAATAATTTTCGTTCAAAATATAGCAAACTTCCTGTCTCTAAAAATGTTTTCAATTTTTTCTGTCTATCAGTGTCGAAACGAAGAAAAGGGGGGGGCGGTCTGGAATTTGCACATTTCTTAGAATAACTCAAAAACTGTGCACCGCAAAATTCTAAAAAAGAGAGAGTTTGTAGAGTTTCTGAAATTTGGTGCTCTTTCAAACGACACCTCACTCGCTTGGGTCCAAAAAGATTTTTTTCACCCTTCCCCACCCCAATCCCTCAAAAGCACAAAAATAGAATTATTTGAGAGTTCGCTATAATTTTCGTTCAGAGTTTATCAAAATTCCTATCTCTGTGAATTTTTTCAAATTTTTCTGTTAAATTAGGTTCGAAATGCAAGGGGGGACCAACTTTTGTGTCACTTTATTGATAATAATTCAAAAACTAAGCATTGCAAAATTCTAAAAAAAATGACAATATTTATAAAATCAAGTGTTCTTTCAAATAACATCCCACATGACCTGGTTTTAAATAATGTTTTTACCCCTTAACATTCCCACCCCTTTAATAAATATAGTTATGAGTATCTGCCACTTTTCCATATTTTTCATTAAAAACCTACTCATTTTTCTATCATTCCAAATATATTTCAAGATTTTCGATGAAGTAGGGTCGGAGTTAATCGGGGCAATAAAACATCGAGAAAACGTCATTTTTCAAAATTATACAAAATATGGTGAGGTGTAAAATTCCAAAATATATTTTTAAATAATGCTGACATGAAGCCCTTTCATATGATACCCTACTCGTCTCGATAAAAAAATGTATGTTTTCAAAGGCTTTACATCTTCCCTCTTTAAAACAAACGAACACAGCTTTATTTAATTTTCAACCAGCCATCTTGTGTGGATAGGTTAGTTTTATAAGCACCTCAAATTTTAAGTTCATCGGATTAATGGTTCACGAGATAATCGAAATAATGTGAAAGACACGTTGTACTCTCACCAATAGTGTTCCGTACAGAAAACGGAACCCAAAAAAAACGAATAAAAGAGAGTGGACACGTTTCAAATATGTTTAATTTTACGATGCTTCTGAGTAAACAACATTCTCCTCTAGAACACGCAACATAAAACTGTTCATGTGAGAAGTGAATCTGTTCTAAATCTAAATAGCAACACTTCTAATGATTGAACCTCAACTTTGTTGATGGTTATTGCAAATGCCAAATGGAATTGAGAATTGTTTTTTAAATTGAAATAACATATATTCCGTATTGTATTTATATTAACAACGCCATTCTACATTGATTGAAGCAGCAGCAGCAGATCAATTCGGCGGTGGAATTCATAATTGATTGAGAACTAAGTTCGCGAATACTAAGAGTAAGCACAGACCTTTAATCATTATTAACGCTTCGTTGTTTATTTCTTTGTGAACTCCATGTTTATATTTGAATATTCTTTCCATATTCGACAGGATGCAGCCATGTGCGATTTACGTGTTGAGAGGCTTAGTGGTAGCACGCTGTACTTCGAACTCGGGGAACCGGGTTCGAATTCCCATCTAGGTCAAAGTGTTTTTAAGCAAAACATTAAGAACCATTAACACACCAGTTTTCCAATTAACCGATAGTCAGCTAATGTAGTTGATAAATTGGAAAAACTAGGGGCTGATCACATATAAAACTGATCGATTGCATTAAGTTTGCAAATGAAACTCGACCATAAAATTGAGTGAATTGATGATATTAATACAGGTGAAGGGGAAACTTGTTGACAGCCGACGTTACTATATCGAACATAACGGCACAAAAAAAATATGCGATTAACATTTTTCCCATAATTTGTTGTAGATAAAGGAGAGCAAGCGGTCAGTATAATTGCAAACAAAGCTCTAACTTGGTGTAGAGGTGACGTGTTGCACGTGTAATTGATGCATACATCTCAGTGCTGGTGGTTCTAAAATATATTCAGAGTTTGATATGCACTGCAGAAAGTGGCATGTGTTAACTATTCTCAATTTGGTGTAGAGGTGACGTGTTGCACGTGTAATTGATGCATACATCTCAGTGCTGGTGGTTCTAAAATATATTCAGAGTTTGATATGCACTGCAGAAAGTGGCATGTGTTAACTATTCTCTCTCCCCGTTAACTATTCTCAATTGCTGGAAAGTACGTTTGGGATGGAATACAGTCTGCCAATAGTAGTTTTTTAATATGGCAGGTTGTTCCTCGGGGTAGTGAAATCCGAAATTCTACGTCCACGCCGTGCTACCTGGGTAATGCTAACAGGATTAGGTTGGTGTAGTTGAGAGGGGCAGAGTAAATACTGCTTATACTCAATGATTCTGCACCATGGCGAGTCATTGGCGCCACAAAACCAATGCAACTCAAGCGTCTGTTCTCCATGTTAGGGGCGGCTTGGAGCGGGCGTCTGTCTTGGATCAAGCGGCTCGCTTTATAAACGTGTAGCAAGCGTCTGTTCTCCATGTTAGGGGCGGTTTGTAGCGGGCGTCTGTCTTGGATCAAGCGGCTCGCTATATAAACATGTAAAAAGGTTGTTTCTGGTGACCTAAAGATGCAGAACGAACCCATTCACGAAAATTTGGGTTGGGCGAAGGGCTAACACCCCATTTCCGTAAAAAACCACTTGTCATGAATTCTGTACACAGGCCTCGGATTATCTCGGATTCACTATTAGAACGACCTCGGAAACTGTACCCGGACTACGATTTAAAAATGGGAACCTGGAACGTGCTAAGCCTTAGAAGACCAGGAGATCTACTGAAACTTACAAACCAAATCAATAGCTATACACTGGATATAGTGGCGTTACAAGAACTAAGATGGCCAGGGAGTGGAATCCACGAAACAGCCAAAGGATACACTCTCTACTATTGCGGTCATGAAAACGGAGGAGAATTTGGAGTTGGCTTTCTCACACATCGTCGCGTGAATCAACATGTTATCGACTTTCGCCCAATTAATATGCGGATATGCACAATGAGAATCCGCACGCAAAAATTTAATGTAACGATCATCAATGTTCATGCACCTACTGAAGACAAAGCAGATGACATTAAAGACCTGTTCTTCCTAGAACTCGAAGAAGTCATCAATAACATCCCGCGGCACGATATAAAAATCGTGGTAGGTGACTTCAATGCGCAAATTGGTAGAAGTGCAGAACTTAAAACACATGTCGGCCCTAACAGCTTGCATCATGCTAGTAACAATAACGGCTTTCGCACAGCTGAACTGGCTATGATGTATGATCTAGTAATATCTAGCACTTTCTTTCCTCATAAGAGAATCCACAAAGCAACGTGGAAATCAAATGATGGAAGAACTGAAAATCAAATCGATCACGTCATGATTTCTAAGAGACACTCTACAAGTGTAACTGACGTTCGATCATACAGAGGTGCTGATATGGACACCGATCATATGCTTGTCATCTTTAAGTATAAGTGCAAATTATCATCTACATTTAATAGGCAAGCAAAAAAGACCGTGCGCTGGAATGTCGAAGCATTTAAACACCTGGAAACACTGAATAGATATCAGGAAATTGTAACGCAAAACATAGAAGAGCATGACATCCCATCTGAGATGCCATTAAACATACAAGAAGAATGGCAAACGCTTCAATCAACCATCATATCCGCAGCACAAACTACAATCGGAAAACGACCACCGAAATCACGTAACGAATGGTTTGATGACGAGTGCCGCGAAAGCATTGAGCACAAACAAAAACTGCGAGAAAAATGGTTAACAAGAAACACCCGAAGCTCCCAAACTGATTATCTATGCGCCAGAAAAGCCTCAGCAAAACTCCTACGGAAAAAGAAACGCGAACACATGAAGAGCTGTGTCGAAAACATCAACCAACATGCGGCTAATGGAAATTCGAAAGAGTGTTTTGCCAATGCGCGGAATCTGACCAAAGATTTCCACCCAAGATCTACAGCCATCAAAAATGGAAACAACGAGCTTACAACAAGTGAACGTGATGTGCTGGAAGTATGGCGATCCCACTTTCAAGACCTACTGAATAGGACGAACGAAGTTCATCCTATTCGAGCAATTGCTCCGTCAAGTGAGGAGATTTTTGTCCCTTACCCAACAATAGAAGAAGTGGAAGCTGCCATCAAAAAATTAAAAAATGGCAAATCACCAGGTATCGATGGAATCCCTGCAGAACTACTTAAGAATGGAGGAGCAGCTCTGGTCTCACGTATATATGATCTGATTCTTGCAATCTGGGACCAAGAAGAACTACCTGCTGAATGGAAAACAGCTCTCATTGTTCCGCTACATAAAAAAGGTGACCGCCTAAAGTGTGCAAATTATCGTGGAATCGCACTGTTGAACACTGCATATAAAATACTAGCTAATGTTGTACTCGCTCGGCTCATCCCGTTTGCCGAATCTATCATCGGCGACTATCAGTGTGGTTTTCGTCCCAACCGTTCAACCACAGATCAATGTTTTACATTAAGGATGATTCTGGAAAAATGTTGGGAGTACAACATCAGCATTCACCAGCTCTACGTTGATTTCAAGCAAGCATATGATAGCATCATCCGCGACAACCTCTGGTCTGCACTCATATGCCTTGGTATTCCAGAGAAACTTGTTTCTCTGTGCAAACTCACAACATCGGGATCAAACTGTAGAATAGTAATCGAAGGGTCAGTTTCTGACTCTTTTGATATAACATCAGGTGTTCGACAAGGTGATGCACTCGCACCCGTACTATTTAATTTGGCGCTTGAGTACGCGATAAGAAAAAGCCGCATTGAGACACAAAACTGTATATTTAACAAATCTAGTCAAATTCTTGGCTATGCAGATGATATTGTGCTTCTCGGACGTAGAACAAGCGATATCAAGGATAGTCTCTCTCGGCTTGAAAGAAATGCTAAACGACTTGGATTATGCATTAACACCGGCAAGACTAAACTATTAACAACATCCAGGAATAAACCTCCCGGCAATCTGAATACTGGCGACTATGAAGTGGAACGTGTGGAAAACTTCAAATACCTCGGGTCTGTAATAACATCGTCAAATGACATGCAGGCAGATATTAAAGCTCGTGTCTCAGCCGCATACAGAGTTTTCTACGCATACTCAAAACTTTTGCGATCTAAACATCATTCGCAGTCGTGCAAACTCACACTTTACAAAGCATTAATTCGACCTGTGCTTACCTTTGGAAGCGAAAGCTGGACACTGACTTCCTCCGATTGTAGAATTTTATCAACATTCGAGAGGAAAGTCATACGAACAATTTATGGTCCATGTAAAGTTGCTGAAAATCAGTATAGAATCCGAATGAATCATGAAATCAGACAGCTTCTTGGAGGCTGCGATGTAATCGGATTCATTAAATCTAACCGGATTAGATGGTTTGGTCATGTAGAAAGGGCACCATTAGATAGAATGATTAAAAAAGCGTCCCAACAACAACCAGCTGGTGTTCGTCGAAGAGGAAGACCTAGACAACGCTGGCGTGATGACATCATCCAAGACCTTCGTGATATAGGATGTCGAAACTGGGGTCAACTGGTCATGGAACGAGACGATTGGAAGCTGATTGCACAGACGGCAAAATCCCTCCATGGGATGTAAACGCCAGAGAGAGAGAGAGGTTGTTCCTCGACTCTCTTTTCTTCTTTACCTCGTGTAAATTATTTTTTATTCGGATTCCATATTAAGTATGCATAGGTACTTCCGAATAAAGCAGTGTTTTTCCAAACGCGTTATTTTGACGTTAAAATTCTAGGTGGCAGTGGCATAGCAACATACAGGTTTAATCGGGCTTAACCCCCCCCCCCCTGTTGAAATTTTAATGTTTCTATAATCTAGAAGAATTTCTCTAATATTCTAATATTATGATTTTTTCCCTGGTATCTTACGAATGAATTGAACAGTTGCTTTCTTTTCGTTCCACAGAACCCTACCCCCCACTATATTGTCATAGTGGTAGCATACATACTCACTAGCACACATACTCAAAAAGTTGACTGCCAGCTGGAGGCCACGATGCGTACTATAAGTGATGCTATCAGATCCACCCCTTTTCCTTGGCCCGTGTGTTAAGCAATATCGCTCCAACTGCACTCAGACGCTCGCATGCTCTCATGCGCGAACATTAAAAGGTAACCAACAACATCACGTTACCCTTGCACAAATATTACGATGACCACACTCGTTGTCGATTGAAGTCAAGAAAGCCTCCACATAAAACTGCCAGCAACCTGCTGGCAACTAATTTTAATATCTTGGATGCCTGGGACACCTCCTGGCATCATTACAACACAACTGACCTTTCTATTACTAACCCGACTTCTACCCAACCTGTTTTTGATCTGCCACGTCATACCTGGACTACACTAAACCGAATAAGAACGACTCATGGACGTTGTGCTGATTCTTTCTACAAGTGGGGCATTTCAGAGTCCCTTGAGTGTAACTGCGGCGCTCCACAACAAACCATAAAACACATTGCAACTATGTGTCCAATTCGACGGTACAATGGCAACATCTCAGACATCCATTTGGCAACTTCCGATGTAGTAGCATGGATAGACTCGCTCGATGTAAACATCTAATGTTCAAATGTACTGCCCAATGTTCAAATATTTTACTTTATACTTTTTTACTAAAAGACACGCAATCAAATCGATTGTAAGTTCATTTAATGTGTATCCATGTTTTAGGTAGATTTCATAGAAGAGTCCTATTTTAAGTTTAATTTTTAATGTGTCACAAAAAAAAGCATACGCTAAATAAAAAAATAGTGATACAATAATTTGGAAAAAATAACAAATATTATGTCAACGGTAGCTTGTTCCACATATTTTTATTTCAAAATTTATGAAAATTTATAATTTTAATTTAGAATAAACATTTTTTTTTAAATATTTTACTTGCGGCGAATAAAAAATAGTATATGATGCACGGACGTAAGCTATTTTGGACTTAATGTGGATGCAAACTCCACATACGTCCAAAACCTTTAGCTTTACGTCCTAGCATCATAGTGTACTATTCTGACGTCTTTTATTTATGCCCACTGGTCTACTATTTTGTCTACTATTCTTTCTTTATAAGTACATCTGTAGCCCTATTCCTGTACATCGTGAAATACGAATTGAGAAATAAATTACAGAAATTTTTTCATAACTAGTATTCCGTGCCGCGGGAAATAACAATTTCGTATTAGAAAATTTCCTTTATTTCATTTATTGCACTTTTTTCTCAATTCTCAATTCCCAGGGAAATGCAGGAATAGACGTACTGGTATTTTTTTTATTTTAAATTACTTATTTAAACGAACCAGCTACTTCTTTTTTCGTTACTCCAAACATTTATTGCTCAGTGTTAATTTCAATTTGAAGAGAGAAGTTGTGTTCTTGCGTCTTTAAATTTTACAAATGGATTTAGATTTTACATAGTTTACAAGGTAAGAAATCTTTTTCTTTAAAATTAATTATTTAATGTAAAATAATTTAAGATAGTTAAAAATAATCATTAATCTATTTTTTAAAAAATCATTAATAAAAAAATTAAAATTAAGGAAACATTAAAATGAAGTACATTTTATTATTACTATTATTATTATTACTTTTATTAATAAACCTAATTAATTGGTTTATTGGGGTAAACTATTAAGTAGGGTTGCACCGATAAGCAAACTTGCCGATTACCGATTACCGATTACCGATTAATCGGCTTTCTTTATCGGCCGATACCGATTAATCGGCTGCCGATTATTTGATGGAAATAAGTAAAACAAATACGCACAAAGAATTTTTTAATTAGACTATTAATTGGAACGCGAGACTTTTCTTCAAAAATCGGGACAGTTCCACCGAAATCGGGACGCTTTGTAACCTTAGTTTAAAATATTATGCAAATGTCTCTTTTATTTTTTTAATTTATATTTTGACAATATTTAAATAAAAAAATTCTGTAACTGTTGAAAGTGATTTTTTTGCATTTTTCTGGCAACTATTTTCCTTTTGTAGGTAAAATAATCTGTTCCCAGCTCGCTTATTTTTTACCCAATATCTATAAGTTGAATGTGTCACATTTGGTGGATTCATGTATTTGGGAACGACTTCGTTGTCATTATTTCAAGCATGGTTAATCTGGTATGGAAATAATAAAAACTTACGTATTTATAAGACAGAAGCCACGAATAGCAAACTTCGAAAATCACACTGCCATTGCTGACTGAATGGGAAACTTTGCATCCAATTTTTTAACACAAATCGAGTTTTTCCAATCTGAAAGAAACTGTACTTCTTATAACGTATTGAACTGAGAGCTTTTTAGTCCAGACAAAATAGTAAATGTTTCATGTTTCTAAGCTAAACGAATATTTTATTGCCAATTGAATTATATAGTACCCTAGATCTAGTTATGAACTCTTTTTAAATTTATTTTCGGTCACTTTCGATATTTTCTGGGTACTTCGGATTATTAACCCTACAGGCTGGCTGTTCTCGCAACCAAGCTTTTACTGGTTTGGAGATATTTCTGACTAATATGCTGCATGTTTTTAAGCATACATGATTTTTCCATTATATCGAGTATCTCATAAATTATAAACCCTATGGGTTTACAATTTAAGATGCGCATAAAATTAACCTGCCCACAGAAAATGGCTTGTTTATTAATAAATAAAGGTGTTTTCATTTGTTTTGTAAGGATGTGATGTATGGCTATAAAAATATACATTTTTTACCGAGCCAACTAGCGGATCAAATAAAAGGGCGGTACATCAGTATTTTTACATTTATTTTCGAAATTGGAACCGCACAGTTTTTGTATAATTTTGATTAATAGCAGACTTTCATGGTGTTTTTCGTTTTGTTCCGAACCTGATTGACTGAAAAACTAAAGAGTTTGGAATGATAAAAAAAATAATAAGTACAATGAAAAATACAATGATGTCTCAAGTTAGAATTTATCAATGGATGAAACCAACATTCATGACACAAATGGAAAGTTTAAAATGGAATAAACAATCAAAAACGCATGTCTTGATAATCGGCCGATTCTCGGACAAAAAAGCCGATACCGATTAATCGGCATAACAGCTGATTTGGCCGATTACCGATTATCTGCCTATTAATCGGTGCAACCCTACTATTAAGTCTTATAAAATAATCCTTGACCCCCCCACCCCCCAATGGAAAATTCTGGCTACGAAACTACTAGGTGGTAAATTCAATGCATTTTGTTGCATATTTAAAGCTGTGATATATCCGCGTTGTTCTTTTTCAAGATGTTCTGCTAAATGAAAAACAGCTGGACTTCGTTCAATTAACGTATTTGCCTGCTTTAACGGAGGTACACCATTCCACGTTTATGTGCGCTCTGTATGTTGTGGGTGGTCGTCGTTCACAAAACACAAAAGAACCATAATTTCACAAAATGAATAGTAAAACATTTATTATAAAAAACTTTCTTTGTTTCTTTTATTTTAAAACACTTTAATTATTTACAAAATTAAATATTTATTTTTAGATGTTTATTATTTGATCATCAGATCAATTCTGAATGTTTTTCAATTGAAATTCTCCTTAAATATCTAATTAGTACATTAATAACTTATGTACTAAAAATGTATTTAAATATATTTATAACTTTAGGTTAATTAGAAAGATAAAGGTTTATTTATATATTCCGTTGCATAGCATAATGTTGTGCTATACAACACCCCTCCACCCATAAGATTAATATAAATAGATTTTTATATAATAGAAATAGAAAAATTATATATATAACTATAACTATTAAAGTTTAATTTCATTTTATAAAAATTATTTCAAATTTATTTTAATCAATATTGTTTTAATGAATTTTTTTTTTTTAAAAACTAGAATAAACTTCTAATAATTCAATATAATATATTTATGTAATATTATGTATTTATATTATATCATGAATATTATGTAATATTCATGTAACATATTTATTATATGAATTTTAACTAAATTATAAGACAATTATAAATTTTTTTTATTTTGAAAAAAAATATAATATAAAGTTCTTATACATATCGAACGATTATTATGAACTGTTTTTATTGTTTTTCCAATCTCAATTATTGAATTTTCTTCTGTTAAGATTTCATTAATTTTATGAGGTCCTAACCACAATGGAGAAAGTTTTCCTTTACGATTTTCATTTTTTAATAAACTAATTCACCTTGAATAAACTTCGTAGGGTTGATAGAATTATCATATAAAATTTTAGATCGTTCTTTAAAATTAACTATATTAGATTTCGCTATGTCAAAAGAGTTTTGCATTTTAAAGTTTAATTGTTTAACTGTTTAATTGTTTAATTGTTAATAATTATATAGTGGTTGAATGGTTTTTAGAAATGATGATGGAATGATAGGTTTATGACCAAATAATAATTCATAAGGCATAAATTTAGTAACACTATGTGGTGTACTATTATAACAAAACATAGCATATGGAATCCAATTATCCCAATCGTTTTTATCTAAATTTGTGTAATTTCGTAGATAATTTGCAAGATTTAAATGACTTTTTTCCAGAGCTCCGTTCGTTTGTGGATGATATGGGGATGTTTTCATTTTATTGATTTTGAAAAGGCGTGTAACATTTGTAAATAGTTTGCTTAAAAAATTACTACCTTGATCTGTCAGTATCGATGTCGGAGCACCGTAAATACAAATAAATTGTTCAACGAATGCACGAGCGACGGTTTCGGCTTCTTGATTAGGTAGTGGTATTGCGATACTATACTTTGTCAAATCGTCTTGCATCGTTTGTATATAAGAATTACCATTTACAGTAACAGGGTTTATTGGTCCTACAATGTCTAATGCAACTCGTTCAAATGGTTGTGATGAAGTGTCGGTAATGACCATTGGCATTTTAGTATTTTTAGAAACTTTATTTATCTGGCAACTTTTACATGAATTAACATAATCTTCGATTCGGTTAAACATATTTTTAAAATTGAAATAGCACTTCATGCGGTTGTAGGTACGATTTATTCCTTGATGTCCACCAAATGGTCCATCATGGAATTGAGAAATAGCTGAATTTATATCGGTTTCTGAAGTAATCTCTACAATATTTGAATTATTTTGCAAATCTTCGTTTATTTCGTCATTCGACACAGACATATCGATCATTTTATCTTCATAATTCTTAGCTTGAGCACGAGTTACAACATTTATGTTCTTATCAGTGTGCATTGAAATGTGACTGAGTGCATCTGCAACATTATTTGTTTTACCAGGAGTGTGACGTACCTCAAAATCATATGATTCCAACTTTAATCGTCAACGTGTTAACCGTGATGAAGGGTTTTTAATATTCCACAACCACTTTAGTGGCTTGTGATCAGTTATTATAATAAAGTGTCTGCCAAAAACATATGGGCGGAACTGTTCGATTCCCCAAACAATCGCTAATAGCTCTTTTTCAACTGTAGCATAATTTCTTTCTGCTGAATTAAGTGTTCGACTTGCATAAGCTATGGGTAGATCTATATTATTGTTAAGTTGAGATAAAAATGCGCCTAAAGCCAAATTACTTGCATCATAAGTAATGTGAAATTCTTTTTCATAGTTAGGGTACTGCAAGATGGGTTCTTCGAAGTTCTTCGAAAGCTTGGTCACAAAAATGCATCCCATTTGAAAGTAGAATTTTTTTTAACAATCGTAAAAGTGGCGACACAATATGAGAAAAATTGGGAATAAACCGCCTATGATAACCCGCAAAGCCAATAAATGATTTAATATCTTTTGCAGTTTTCGGAACAGGATAATTAACTACAACTTCAATTTTTTTCGGATCGGGCCGAATGCCGTAATTGGAAACTACATGGCCAAGGAAACTGATTTCTTTTTTTAGAAAATGGCATTTATTCAAATTTAGTTTTAGGTTATATAACCGGAGATTGTTAAAAACTTCTATCAATTTATTATTATGATCCTTTAGATTTCTTCCATAAATAATAATATCGTCGAGGTAAACCAAACACTTGATTCCATTCAAACCTGTCAGAACATTATTCATGAGACGTTGAAACGTCTCAGGTGCCCCTTTTAGTCCTTGTGGCATTCTTAAATATTGATAATGACCTTTTTGAGTACTGAACGCTGTTTTTGGTTTATCCTTTGGATCGAGTGGAACTTGATGGTAATTATTTGCCATGTCTATTGATGAAAAGTATGTTGAGTTTCCTAATTGATCTAGTATGTCAATAATATTAGGTAATGGAAATACATCATTCGTCGTTGCTTCGTTAAGCTTTCTGAAATCAATAACAATACGCCATTTTTGTTTATTCAGATCATCCGATTTTTTTGGGATTATTAATAATGGAAAATTCCATAGAGAATTAGATGGCTCTATTATTCCATCGCTCAACATTTGGTCTATCTGTTTATCAATTTCAGGTTTAATTGACTCTGGTAACCTATATTCCCTCTTGTATACTAGTTTAATATCTTGATGAATCGGAATTGAATGAGAAATAGCATTAGTTGTCGACAATTCATCACCATCAAGTAGGAAAATGTCGTTATACTCCTTACATATGTTGATCATAGATAAATATTCTTCATCATTCATGTTTTCTTTTAAAATTGTAGATTCGATAGTATTCAACCTATTTGTTAAAGTGTTGTCCAATTTATGGGAAAAATTGTATATGTTGAAATTGTCTAATGGCTCCAAAACTATATCTATATCTTCTAAAATTAATTCATCATCTCCTGAATTTAATATCGAGGTATAACCAATTTGATTTTTTATTTTTATTAATGAGTTGGCTAAATATAAAGATTCAGAGGATTTATTGGTTTGACAAAAATATTCACCATCACTAATACCAGGAAATGCTAGTCCGACCACTTTTTCTGTGCGAACAGCAATAGATTTTTGTGACAATTGAGTATTCTGTTTTAAAACAAACTTAAAGTTTTTTGTTTTACAAGATACTGTTAAAAAATTTTGTGCATAATCAATAATGCAACGATTTTGTTCAAGGAAATCTTTTCCCAATATGCCATCACAAGAAATTGGAAAATTATTATCTACTAACTGAAATGTCTGAGAAATCTTGTGGTCAACATCAAGTATAATTTCTCCATAACATTTAGCTAATGTCCAAAAAGGATTTGAGGAGATACCTGTGATTTTACATTTTTCATCAGGGTAGCATAAAATTTCGCCATTAATTGATCCTTTTTTAATAATACTAATACTTGCACCTGTATCAAGTAAAAATTTTAATTCGCGATCCGGTTGCAAGTTTATATTGATTGGAACAATGTCGAGATTATTTAATGCTATTAAAGTGTAAAATCTTTTTGATCCTAATTCATTAAAAAAAAAATTAAAAATTGAATAACTGATTTCCTGAGTTTTCAAAAAATTTATTATTATTAGTAATATTGAAACCATGACAAAAGAAGGTAAAACAGAAAAAACATGAAAACCGAATATAAAAAAAACCATAATAATTGGCAAAATATATAAAAAATTCGGTTTCAGCATACTTCTACCTAGAAATAAGTCATGTGTCAAAAATGAAAACCAAGTCATCAGGAATTTTGAAAAAGTATGAAAAATTGTCGAACTTGAAGAAATTAAAGAAATTTGGCTCGCACAGCTTTCATTGACGTAGACTGGTTGAGCCCTATTAGGTTTTTTGAATCACCCGTTTTAACTAACTCTATTTTATTTAAAGACGGAGAATTGGTTTGTACAATATTATTTTTTTGAATCTCAGCATTTTTTCTTTTAAAACAGTTGTTTATATGATGACCCGATTTTTTACAGTATGCACAATTTATATTGAAATTACGAATTGATTTAGGTCTATCAGACCTAAATCATGTGGCACATATTTGGAATAGCATACTTGAGAAAGGTCGTGAAACGTACGTGATCGCATTAGACATCTCAAAAGCATTTGATCGAATTTGGCATGCCAACTTGATCAACAAGCTCGTTGCGTACGGTTTTCATCCCGCAGTCGTGAAGTTGATTCAAAATTTTCTGTCTAACTGATACATCTCGGTATCTATAGATGGCTTTTCTTCTGAGTCCAAATTAATTAACGCTGGTGTACCCCAAGGCTCAGTTTTATCTCCCACTTTATTTTTAATTTATATCAACGAACTGTTACAAATCACCAGTAACCCAATAAATAGTTTTGCAGATGATAGTACACTGCACAAGTCATTCGTCCCCCTATCTTCAAAGGGTAAAATGCATGAACGAAAAAATCCCGTCCGGAGAGACGCTGCCATAAATGTAAACGAGGACCTAAAAAAAGTCGCCGATTGGGGTGACAAAAATTTGGTCAATTTTAATTCCACCAAAACACAGCTATTGATTGTTTCCAGATCAAAGACCGAGTTTCCCAACGATATTTCAATTAATATGTGTGACGAACAAATACGCGAATGTGAAAGCATTCGTTTATTGGGAGTCACAATATCCAATGACTTACTCTGGAACGATCATATAATGGCCATGGCAAAGAGCGCGTCAAGAAAACTCGGCCTCCTCAATAGATGTAAAAAATATTTTACTTCGCATCAATTACTCCACATTTATAAGTCCTATATTCGTCCCTGTATGGAGTATTGTTGTCAAGTTTGGGGCGCTGCATCTGTTACTATCCTGGCTCTTTTGGACTCTGTTCAAAGGCGAGCTATACGAATTGTTGGTGATCGAGATTTAACATTAGGTCTTGATTCCCTGCAACATCGTCGCACTGTTGCTGATCTCGTTGTTTTTTATAAATATCGTCACCAGCAGTGCTCGGATGAAATCAGGTCCATAATGCCTCAGACATATGTTTTTCCCCGTTTTACTCGTCAATCGGTGTGTGCGGGCGGTCGAACTGTCGAGATTACTCACTGTCATAGTAATAGAATGCAAAGGGATTTCTTTGTGCGTACATCGTACACATGGAATGCTTTGCCCGAATCAATAGTCTCGAGTGCTTTCAATCCACAAAGATTTAAAAAAAGCGTCCACCTATACCTCAAGACGCATGTTGTTGTGGGACCTAGGTCTTAAAAGGTATCTATGTGTTGTTGTGACACATTTTGTAATTCGTACTACACAACACTTCTTATTAAAAAAAAAAAAAAAAAAACAGTTTTCTTCGAATCTTTACCTGCTTCCATAATACACAATTTATTTAATTGTGCTTAAGGAATCTGTATTCTACTACCATATGATTTAACCGTTTCATTATGTTTTTGTTTAATTGTATTTAATTCATGTAAAATTTCAAGTTTGGATCTAATTTCTGTAAACGTGTTAAATAAATCATTTTTTAGATCCGTCCAACTATCATATTCCAAATGTTTAACGGTTTCATCGTATGCAATACCAACCAATAACTTTTTCATTAATTGTAAAAAAATTTTATGTTGATTAATATGTAGTTCATCAAACACTGTAGTTCATCAAACATTGAATAAATTGATGAAGTTGGGAAGGAGTTCCATCAAATGGAGAAATAAGTTTTAAAGTTTCCGATATGTTTAAATTTGTCATATTTGGAAAATGTTGTTCGTTTACTTCTGCCGTTTCTTTTCTTTCAACGTTTAAAGAAAAATCGAAGTTTGATGCTTTTTTAATAGTATTTCCACTATTTCTTAGTTTTAATAAATTGTCAGATTGGTTGTTTTCGTCATCAGACATTTCCAAAAACAATTAATTTTAAAAATGTTCATAAAATCGAAAGAAAAAACATTATAATTGAACAAGGTCAATAATCACTGACTTTAATTGTTTAAACTGTGACCGTTATATTATATATCGGAGAAAAACAAATCTAAACAAATATATATATATATATATATATATATATATATATATATATATATATATATATATATATATATATATATATATATATATATATATATATATATATATATATATATATATATATATATATATATATATATATATATATATATATATATATATATATATATATATATATGTATATATATATATATATATATATATATATATATATATATATATGTATATATATATATATATATATATATATATATATATATATATATATATATATATATATATATATATATATATATATATATATGTATGTATGTATATATATGTATATATATATATATATATATATATATATATATATATATATATATATATATATATATATATATATATTTTTTTATATATATATATATATATATATATATATATATATATATATATATATATATATATATATATATATATATATATATATATATATATATATATATATATATATATATGTATATATATATATATATATATATATATATATATATATATATATATATATATATATATATATATATATATATATATATATATATATATATATATATATATATATATATATATATATATATATATATATATATATATATATATATATATATATATATATATATATATATATATATATATATATATATATATATATATATATATATATATATATCTAATTATGAGAAAAATATTTAATTGAATAAAGAATTTATGAAAAATTGTTTAATTTAATTTCTACTTTTTTTTTTAACACAAATAAAAATTTATTTATTGGCTGTTGTTTCTTACTTGTTTTATTTTAATGATGACGTAATTATCCGTTTATTTATCTATCCTTGGTTATCCTTGGTACATAATTTGATTGTTGAGTGATTTTTATCAATGTGGATGATTATTTTAGATTTGTTTGGATGAATTTTTTATTTAATTTACTGTTGATCTAATTATTTACAGCACATCATCATTATTAACAAATTTTATTTTTCAATAGTTTTTTCACTTAGTTTAGATAATTATAATCACAATTTATATTTTAACACGACCGTTTGATCAAATATGTTTAATGTTTGTGATTGCAAAATAAAGAATTATATTTTATAATTTTGAAATTTATTTAGATTATTTTGTAGTGTAAATCAACGTTTTCAAAATTTGATTTATTTGTTGTAGTTAAGAATGTTTGTAGTAGAATAAATGGTTCTTAATTATTATTTTAACCACTAAATAATTTCGTTTAGGTTTTAAGTTTAACTGTTCATATTATTTCGGTAAAATTTAGAAACGTTATGAAATATGTACGTTTATTAAGAATACGTACGTTATTTAATTTTTTTTATTTAATTTACACAGAGATTGTTTTTGATTTTTTTCACTAATAATTGTATTTTTAGTTTAAACATTTGTTTTAACTATTTATATAGCGTTTTTCCGCTATCACCAGTGTTGTGGTGGGTCGTCGTTCACAAAACACAAAAGAACCATAATTTCACAAAATGAATAGTAAAACATTTATCATAAAAAACTTTCTTTGTTTCTTTTATTTTAAAACACTTTAATTATTTACAAAATTAAATATTTATTTTTAGATGTTTATTATTTGATCATCAGATCAATTCTGAATGTTTTTCAATTGAAATTCTCCTTAAATATCTAATTAGTACATTAATAACTTATGTACTAAAAATGTATTTAAATATATTTATAACTTTAGGTTAATTAGAAAGATAAAGGTTTATTTATATATTCCGTTGCATAGCATAATGTTGTGCTACACAACAGTATGTTCCCGGTACCAAATTCGAATATGGAACAAACATCGGTTGTTATCTATTTCGATGTTCCCGTTTTGCATATCTATGGTTATTTACAGCCATCTGTTACCGGTTTTCTTTTGTATAGAGGTATCGTTTCATGTAACTGTATTGGCTACTATTATCCTTGAGGATAGTGCTTTGAGTATTTTTCGTCTATTATGCATTTTGAATTTAGATTCAGTGTTCTGCAAGGTTCTTGTTAAATAGTTTTCCTTGCAACTGCCTACAAATCCTTATCGAAGTCGGCATTGGATATTTGAAGTGTACTTTTGAAATGATTTTGTTTTGAACCGGATGAGAATATGAGCGTGTGACGGACAATTCTCTTTTTTTCATATCACTGGGAACATCCAACAGTGCTCAGACTCAAACACTTCATGATTTACCGTAAAATTCATCAGCGATTGCAAATCTTTATGAAAACTCGTGCTGTGATGTCATACCAATCCAACGGCGATTGCACAGGAACTAAATTTGTATATCGTCCCAAGCTGAATAGCGAGTGAATGTAATGGATAGGTCTGGACGCCCGTAGTAACAAACATACAAAATTGCACCTTGAATGTACCCGCATACACATTAAGTGAATGTCTGGAAATGAACATGGCAAAATCTTTAGTCTACCAACGCTAGTTGTGTATAACCGTCATATTAAATTGTCTCTCGCAAATGAACTGGTACTTCAGAGAAAAGCATGATTTGATTCAAACGGATGACTATCGAATGTTCTGTTTCGAATGTTTGGCATACATATCGATGTATTGGTGAAACAATTGACAGCATTTCCAAATGTCATTATCTTCATTATATGAAACCATTTATCAATCTCTTATTAAAAACAATATCTCTCGGTGAAATTAGTCGCCGATTATAATAATTGTCTTCGTTTATTGTTGGAGCATTGAATCTTCTTGCACGTGCTCTAGCAAGCGTTTTGTCAAACTGAATTATTGAAACTTGTGTGTATCACATAGCATCATGTCAATTATTGTTTTGAAAAAATGCGCTTTTTTGTGAAGAACCTCTTGTAGTATGGAAACGAAAGACCTTAAAATTCATATTGCTATCAACGATGAAATACATTTGTAGAAATTGGAATAGAATGAAAACAGAAATGTTCAATAATTGCATTGGGAAACAATAAAATGGAACGTTTTTATGATAGTTTGTAAATAAATGTATGTATGTGTGTCTAGTGGTTAACACCTTGAACTCGAATTCAAAATCCTGGTTCGGCTTCCATTTAGTTTAAAGTGTTTTTAAGCAAAACCATTAACAAAAAACAACACAACGGTCTAAAAATTAATCAATAGTCAACCAACCGTTGGTTACTTGGATATAGCAATATATAGGTGATCACGTTATACTATACTATTCTATTACTATACGTGTTACTAAACTATTTTGGTGCTATACTGTATTGTCACCCATACAAAACTAATCGATTATATTAAGCCTTCAAGTGAAATTCGACAGTAAAATGGAGTGAATTGCGGTTAATACAGGTGAGGGACACTTGTGCTTGTTGACAGCCTAAATTCATATATGGTGTATGACAGCTAAAAAAAAAAATAAAAAAAAATAAATAAAAAAAACTTTATAAAAACCTTCCTGTACTTGAATGCAACATTGTGTCCAAATTTCAAAAGAATTGATTCAGCACATTCCGAGATTGCCTATTTTATACAAACGAACATTTACATTTTTATTTATATATAGATAGACAATATTTATTTATTTATAATAGTTTCATGCTTATGTTAGTGTTAAGATATTGAGAGTATATCAAAATCTTCGATCGTTGGGATCTCCGATTCTTATTCTCAATAAAAACCTGTTTTTCAATGTGTGCACAGAATATGTTTCAAATTTAGTACTGATGTTAATATATAAAATTTTCAATATAATAGATTCACATTTAGTACAAACGATAATTAGCTTAATGTAAAACCACATGTGAATTTTTGATATACTAAACTTTAAAAAAACGTAGAAAACATCCATGTGGAATCTCTCTTTTTTCTGTAATTTCATAGCTACATGTATTCACTTTAAAATTTGTGAAAACTAAACAAAAAATAAGGACAATTTTTGAGATATGACCTTAGAAGTAAATCAAAGTTCAACGCACCACGTAGCGGGAAAAAGAAAAATTAATAATTTCTAACTTACACATTTCTATTATTGAACTATTTTTCTCTTTACTCGCAAAAATATACGTAAAGTGCATGAAATTTGTGGAACCTATTAGCAAAACAATGACACCTTAAATAAACATCGCGAAAAAGCCTCAAAATGATGATGCCACGCTATTTCTTGCTCGAAGAAACGAGTCGTCATATGGGTGAGCTATAATCATTGAGGAAGAAAGAGCGTCACATGATCAACGAATATGCCACTATCTAGATTATTGGCAAGCCAGTTTTGTTTTATTTCTGCCACCTTATTTTAAAAAAACATTTTTTCTACTCCTATCACAGTAAATTATAAATTACATCACACTATCCATGACATGTAAATTGATTATTTCAAATAGAGTGCGGTAAGTAAAAAAAGCGTGCGGTAATGGATTTTCATATATATATATATATATATATATATATATATATATATATATATATATATATATATATATATATATATATATATATATATATATATATATATATATATATATATATATATATATATATATATATATATATATATATATATATATATATATATATATATATATATATATATATATATATATATATATATATATATATATATATATATATATATATATATATATATATATATATATCTGTGGGTGGGAGGTAAACTACACTAAGTCACATTTTTAAAATTTTACAGGAAAGCCAAAAAACAGTTTGGAAATGGACTATTTACCAGGGTTGTAACGTATAATACGGTAACGTATAAAACACGTATTATACGTACGTATAAAACGTACAGTATAAAACACACAATTATTTACGTTTTATACCGTATAAAAGTAAAATCCTTAATAAATAAAAATACATTTATATAACATTATCGCGGGCATATTTATTCATCGTACTCGTGATATTTAATATTTATAAAGCCTAGATTTCTGGACTAATAGGAACAGTTGCTTTAAAAAATATAGCGTCGTCATGATAATTTCTTACCCAACTATTCCTATTAGTTGAGAAAACTTCCACATTTAACGTGAATGCTTCTTTTCAAAATATAATTATTTGTTTTCAAAACAAATTTAGTCTGCAATAATTTGACATTTCCAGCCATACCTATTATTTATTCATCAATGACCATAATTGAACTTACTCAATAATCTTCTCAATAAACTTTTTCGTTTGACGTAAATACATATTTTAACTATTACATCTTTTGTATAAAAAGAAGATTTAATCTGCAAGAACCTGTTATTTTCAAACTGTGTCTATTAATTCGAAGTGGTGCAACCCGGATTCACTCAACAAAATTTTTTAAAAACATCTCTATAATAATCTCTAATAATTTCCCTAACTGCTATGAAAAAAACGACATTTATTCTACAACAACATAATATTTCCCAGCTGTTCTTATTAGATGGGAGGAGCTGAAGTTGGATTGAACCATATTTTATATATTCAATAACATTTAATGATTCCAAATAATTAAGTTCATGAGCCAAATGTTTCTAATCCAAAATATTTCCCATTAAGTAAATGTTGGAATCAAAATGAAAGAAAATCATATACTTAGTATACGTGTTGAAAAATTCAAAAATTAAATTAGCTTGAGTTTAAGTGCTCAAAAAATCTCTTCAAATCTAGTGAATTAAAAATTATTAACCAGTTTAATGTACAGTAACATAGTCTTTCGTATAAAGTATAAAAATATACATTCAAATAACATCTAGAATTTAAATAGTTTTTGTCATAAATTATAAAATATATAAATAATTTAAAACTACGTAATTATATTTTTACTAAAATATATATATTTTTACTAAAAATATAATTAATATCTGAAGTAAGAAGTATTTTTAATTTTTTATGAATGAATTTCAAAAACAAAATCATATTATACGTTTTATACGTTATATACGTTTTATACGTTTTATACGTTACGTATTATACGTGTAACGTATAAAACGTTTTATACGTGTATATTAACAACCCTGCTATTTACTATGGACTTGGACAACTTAAAATTGTTCTATCTCGAAAACTACACTAGTTAGGACTCAGTGCTTTTAACCTCTCGGTAGAGAACACAATTCTGATTCTAACAGTATAAAAAAACGTATTCTGAAAAAATTGGACTTGGTGTAGTTTATCTCCCACCTACAGATATATATATATATATATATATATATATATATATATATATATATATATATATATATATATATATATATATATATATATATATATATATATATATATATATATATATATATATATATATATATTACCGCACGCTTTTAATAAAAAGAAACATTTTTATTTAAAGAAAAATTTGATTTTTAAAAATTAAATATTTCAATTCATTTTGACACAGAATAATGCAAAGCCTACCACAATTTATAACTATTTGCATTTAATTTATAATTAGTAGTCATTTTTTCAAGTAATTATATGCGTTTGAGCATTAAAACAAAGTCGTAGAAAAAGTATATAACAAATCTCGAGTTGTAAAGCATTTTCCATGCTCGTGAAGATACTGCACTCGACGCTACGCGTCTCGTGCGCAAAATTTTCCCTCGCATGTAAAGTGCAATTTACAACTCTAGATCTGTAATATACTAATTACTGTTTATCTCTAGTTTTATTTTTATTTTCTCTGTCCTATCGTAAAATATTGTCATATTTTATATGTAAACAGATTTATTGTTTAGTTATCCATTTTTTAAAAATAAGTATAGAAACAGAGAAAAAGATTTCCGTCCAGAACGTTTGAATTTCCAAAAATCTTTCGTACCAATCTGTTCTCAAACTAAACACTTGCATTTTTTCTAATAACTAACGTTTTTTTAATTTCCCTTATACTCCTTCTATGCGTCAAGTATAAAGCCGATCAAAAATGTTAGGGTTCAAATTTCTAGTTTTTGGGTGGTCCAGTACAAAAGTTTTATCAGATGGTTTTCTTCTGAGTCTAAATTAATGAACGTTGGCTCAGTTTTATTAAAAATACAAGCTGTTCAATGAATAGTTTTGCAGATGAAAGTGCAATGTTCGACCTGTTAATTTGGGGTTAAATGCAAGAAGGAACAAATTCTGCCCGGCTGCTATATATGTAAGCGAGGTTATAAAAAAGTTGCCAATTGCCCAATATGTTAAGTTTGGTCAATTTTAATTCCACTAAAACACAGCTATTGATTGTTTCCAGATCGAAGACAGAGTTATCTAATGATAATCCAGTTAGTATGTGTGACGAAAAAATAAACGAATGTGCACATTCGTTTATTAAGCACTACAATTTTCAACGATTTATTCTGGAGCGACTATATAATGTCGATGACAAAGAACCCGCCTAGAAAACTCGGTCTATGTATGGAAGTTTTGATAACAACCATAAAGCGCTGCTTCCGTTGTGATCCTGACTCTTTTGAACTCAAACGCATGCTACATTAAATCTTACATAAATGATGGGCTAAATCAATGATAATTTGGAGGTTTAAATGTGTTGCATTTATTTCTTACCAACGCGCCGTGCTTATTATAAAAAGAGGTTCTAGTTCATAATTTAGTATATCCAGTATTATCAACGTTCAGCTTCAACAATATTTACTTGATAATGGCGTAAATTTGGTAAATTATTTTTTCTATGCCGTTTATGATCAGGCTGTCAATAAATCCTCTCTGACCTTTTTAATTTTAAAAATTCAATTAATTTTCTGGATGAATTTTATTTGAAGGCTTAACTTAATCGATTAGATTTATATGGCTGAGTAAGCCCATAGAGTGTATAGAAAATACTTAAGTATTTTATTTAATGCATAGAAGCCTTTCAAATTGTTATTTATGATATAACACCAAGACCTAACGGTAAATAGTATTAATTGTAAATGTAGTTAAAGTACGTTGTATTCTAAACAGGTATATTCCCAAATTTTTTAAAATAAAAATAAAACCAAATAACTTTATGTTTCAACTTCATGATTAACAAAAACATTTAATTTTAAGTTATAATGATTGAATTCACCCTTCGCATTCTGTATTAAAACAAAAACGAGAAAAACTTATACTTAATCCACTTTTGCTCAAGTTTTTGACTGAGCTTTTGGATGAATTTGCCTAAACTTTATTTTGATTTTGAGTTTCATAATAAAAAGCTTTGTTTGTTTGGTTATACGCTCGTATGTACTTGCTTAAAGTTTAAATCCTATTCATTTTAAGTTTAATTAAAAAATAAAAATTAAAAGTGAAAGTTTTACCATTTGTCCAAAACTGAAATAACCAAACAGAATTTCTCTTCTACATCTTTCTGTCTGTCTTTTCATACATTCATAAACAAATAACATATTATATGTACACAAAACTAAAATATGTAGAAAATTAAAATTAAATTTATTAAATCATTTTGTTTATTCAATTTAAAATAAAAGTTTATTAATTATTTTTGTATGTTTTTTGTTGGTGGTGTTGGGAAATGGGGTTAACATTTCGAGAAAGTAAATTAAAATATAATTAAATCAATCAAATTTTATTTTTTGTGGGAAGTACATACTCGTATGAAAAATTTGTAGATATACGAATACTTTGTACATAGATTTATTGTACTCTGTCATATACGTATTTGAAAAATGAATATATTCATTTTTCAAAGATATATCTTTCAAATTTAAAGAATTTCGGATAAAATAGGATAAAAAGAAAGTTATGCGGCTGCGATAAATTTGGGTGAAGAAAACGCATGTTATTGTGGGATCTAAGTCTTAAATGTTTAGTGTGCTATTGAGACACATACTGTAATTTCTACACAACGTATTTTCTTCACAAAAAAAAGTAGGCTTTTGATTGCTGTCGTTATATTGTTTTGTAGTAAGGGACATTTGTGTTAAAATGTTTGTAGTAATTAGGTATGTCAAATGTTAGAAGGAAGATAATATCCGAGTTTCTGACTCTAACGTAAAAAAAAATGAGAAACCATCTTAAGTAATTGTGTAGCCTAGAAGCAAAGTAGTGTCTTTTCCACTTTGATCAAATTTGCAAAAATTGAAAAAAACTTCTCATTTTTAAATTGTTGCAAATTAATCTATTCACAAAAATTAATTAATTCAATTTACAAACAATAAACGAAGCTTAATTATTATATATTTAAACGGAAATCCACTATAAACTTGCACCATTTAAAGTTATTTCGAATTAAGGTTTGGAATATGCTCTTTTTGTTGCCAATGCCATGGAGTAAGCATGATTTGTAACTAATATGGCGGGAGTAAGCCCCGAAATAAAACAATAAATTAAAATAAACATTAAAAAAATCCATTTTTATTTAAATTCTTGAAATAAATTCAAAATTAAAGGTTTTGATTTTCACATAAAGAAGGAATAAAGATGCTTTGCCACCAATTTAACATTTGTATAATCGTTTTTAAAGAGAAAAACGCTAATTTGGAAAAACTTAATTGGATAAGGAGGTAATATTAAACAAAAGCAACATTACTTCACCATTAACTTTTTTTTTATAAAAACGGAAAAAACACTGGTTTGCTTCTAGACTACACAATTAACAGTATTTAAGAGAAACATATTTTACTAATCGTTGGTCAACATTCTTCATTAATTTTCAGCAGCTATGTTATTGTTTTTTAAATAACTATAAATAATTCAAGAGCCAAAAAAATTGAAAAATTCAGTTTAATTAATACCTAATTTAAATTAAAAATAAACTATTAATTTGTTGGATAAAAATCGTACAACAAAATAAAATAAATCAATTAACTAACAAAATTAAAACTATCAATTTATTGAACTGGATATTTATTGGATTTTCATTTTAATAAATAAATCTGGCGACTTTTTCCAATTACAAAATAAATTTAAATGTATGAATAAAATTAACTAATATTGGTTTCTGTTTGCTTAAATAATATATTAATTAAAGTGGAAAATAAATTATGATGCGGTCGGTTTCAGTGAAATATTTAAAAATTAAATTTAAAATAATTTGCTTGTACTAGAAAGTAATGCTTTCAATATATTTCAATGTAACCTATGAGGTCCAAAACAGTTGTTTAAGGAAAAGACGGTTGGTGGAAAAGACGTTGTTTAGATTTATAATAAAGATGTGTTGGTCTTGAATTAGTGACGTTAAATTAACGGATTACTTCAGTAAACCATAAAAGACTGGTATTTAAGATCAAATTTGCTCAAATTTAATTTCGTCTGCACTACCTCGAATAATTTATGTTTATATTTAACTTTTCTTTTTATAAAATATGTTGTGTGGTAGAAATTACAATGTGTGTCATAACAATACATAATAACCTTTTAAGACCAAGGTCCCACAACAACATGCGTTCTGAGGTTTAAATGGACGTGAAGTTTTATTTTTTTCTGTTTTTTATATATTGTTTGTTAAAGATAGTTATACATTCTTACAATAAATGCAATCACATTTAAAATATAACATAGGCCAACATTTCTAAAAATAAAATAAGAGATAAAAAGCATTTGTTTTAAAAATTGGCAGAAACAAAATTAAATGGGGTTGCTAATTAACAATAATCCAGGTAGTGCACATTCCTTGATCATATGGGGCAATGTCTTCCTCACTGATTACAGCCCAGATAAAGTTATATGAAGGCTCGTTTTTTTCAGCAAGCAAAAGGGTACCATAATCAAGACATATTCCTTAGCTAGCATTAAGGATATGTTACTGTTGATTTGATTGATTACAGTTCACCCGCCTAGAATATCACCTTAGCTAGTGAAAAAATGAAGACTTTACAAGACTGCTTCATTATCTTTGTGGCTACCAGGTGTTTTGTTAAAATAATTTGAAATATGACCTAGACGTCATGTAAATTTAATTTGTAAAGATTGCCACTAACCAGTATAAAAACAAATAATGCCAAATGTTTCAACTGTACAAGATTTAACTATTTATTTTCAAAACGTTAATGGAAAGTCATCAAAAGCCGGTGAATTCTGTAATGAAGCGCTGCTTTATTGGACAAGCAATGAAGTGGCATAGCAGACCGCGCACCTTGTTAGATTTTTAAGGCCCAAACTAGCTTCAGTAAGTGGGGTCGAACGAAGAATACCTGCTGCTTCCGCACAAATAACAGTATTGTACGCGTGTCACATGATAAAAACGGATTAAGCGAAAGAGCAAGTGGAATAGGTAGACTCTGGCAACCCCCCGTATTTGAACAGACCGCGATCACCACATCCAACTTCATATTTAATCACACATACACACGCTTTCGCACCTCATAAACTCACACACGCACCCATACACCCACTTAAACACTCATACCTACATCCATGCTCATATACACGCCTACACACGTCCATGCACCACTCACGCTCACGCCCATACATCTGCACACATTCACCCGTATATAAAAAAAATATAATTGAACTCACACCATAGCTAGTCCAGATCCCACTCCTCACTACTTTGAAATCACCACTTCATTTGATGTCAGCTATTGTTGAGATTTTGTCGAAAACTGTTGTCATCAAAGTTGATGTCGTATGCGGTTAACGTATGGCAATAACTGAAAATAATGAAAGTACAAACAGGCTGGCAGCAACTATTGAAGTGCGTGTATTTGCCGCTAATGATATAAAGAAATTACACAAAATTTTTTTACACGATCCCCTACTGTTGTATGTCAATGTTATCCTAGTTCATGAGTTGTGTAAACCTCTAGATATAGATGTCTATTTGGCACCGCACCTGATAAACAGCGTTTGGTATCGTATATATATATATATATATATATATATATATATATATATATATATATATATATATATATATATATATATATATATACCCGAGCGGCACAGTTTCTCCTCCTGCAGACGTTATAAAAGTCTTTGTTTTTATATCGCTTTTATAATGCACTTATAATGATTCCTATAAAAGTTTGCTTTTAAATTAATTCTAAAAGCCTTTTAGAAACGTATGGTTTTGATATATACCTCACAACATGTTCCTTGACTTTTAAATAACTTTTGGATTACTTTTATACATTGAGATTTAAAAGTATTTCTTAAATAAATTTTTACATCATTTTAAAAAACATTTATAAATTGAGATTTAAAAGAATTCCCCTACACCTTTTACTAACTTTTTAAAAGGTTTTGTTTAAGTTTTATAATATCCTTATAAAAACATTTTATAAACATCAGCATAAAAGTGAGTTGAAAGAATCATTTTAATCTGATTTAAATGACTTTTAGTTAAACAGTATAAAATCAATTTAAAATTATGAGCATTTAATTAAAATTGAAATAAAATATGATGACAACCATAAGGCATGTAATGCAATATTTGTTTTTTTTTCATCATTAATAAGCTGACTATTATTAATATTAGTGCTTACATGGATCCAAACAGAAAACGGCCATTAAAAATTATTTCTGTGCTTTCTGCAAAGACGGATAGTGTGCTTCATCGGTTTAGAAAAATGAAAAGACGTGGCAGTTTTAGACGAAAAATAGAAAAACAATCGAAAAATCTGTGGTTTTCAAACAAAAACAGACTGTCGTCGGAAAAACAGAAAAGTACAGAAACATGTAAAAATAGTGAAGTTGATAAAGAAGTGGAAAGTGTTTTAAATGAATTGTGTTTTGGAAATAATAGTGAAGATGATGAAATTCTTAACTGGATTGACGTTAATACTGATGCAAGTGATGAACCAAGAAGCACAATAGAATCCGAAATTAGTTTTTTTGCAGTACAACAAAAATTTCGAAGCAAATTAGCACAATGGGCGGTTGTTGATCACCTGACCAAGCAACAGTTAAGAAACCTTCTTGCAATTTGCAATGAAACATTGCCGTTCAAACTTCCACATGACCCACGTACTATTGTAGGTACACCACGATCTATAAAGCTAGCAACATTTGAAGATGGCTCTCAATACTGGCATCATGGTTTGAAAGAGTTATTACTCTCGGCTTTAGAAGCAGTTGACAACCTTCCGACGAATTTGTCACTTAATATCAATGTAGATGGTTTGCCCATCTCTGAATCATCAAATCAACAATTTTGGCCCATTTTGTGCAACATATTCGAGCTGCCTTACATAGAGCCCATGATTATTGGAATATATTGTGGAAAGAGTACGTTATTCCTCTTTTAAAAGATAGATTAATGAGGATGGGTGGTTCACGCAATTTTATTTTTTACAGATAAACCACGATCATTACAGAAATATTTGCAAAAGTTTGTCGAAGAAATGAATTCACTCTACCACTTAGGTTTGAATGTATATGATAAACATGTTGACATCACCATACGTAGCTTCAATTGTGATACGCCTGCTCGCGCTTTTGTTAAAGGTTATTACAACAGATAACATCCATAAAACTTGTAAATAATGCGGTTTTGGTTAACTTAGATTTTTTTTTTGTAGGTACAGTCAATCATAATCACAAACATGGATGCAGCAAATGTAAAGTTATAGGTGAATGGGACTATAGGTCCCGAACTACAGTATTTAAAAAATTTGATGCACCAAAACGAACCGATGAGGAATTTCGTACTGGCTTGTACCTGGGAAATCATCAGAAGCAGCTTAGTCCTCTTTTGGAGTTACCTATCGACATGATACATGATTTCCCGATAGGAGACTGTTTGCATCTACTTGATTACGGAATCACAAAAAGATTGCTCATTGGATGGCTAGAAGGATCACTAGGAAATGTCGATGCAAAGTGGTCAAAATATGAAGAATCAGTTCTGTCTACATTTTTAAATTCAATTAATGCACCAGCTGAAATTAGATCCCAACGGGTAGTAAGAGATTTTTCATCAATAAAAAAGTGGAAAGCAATAGAGTTTAACAACTTCGGATTATATTTAGGAATAGTTGTACTGAAAGGCAACCTTAGAGACTATATTTACAACCACTTTGTCCTATACTTTTGCGTATTAACAATATTTTCGTCAGATTATCATTTAAAACGATTATTTCAGATCGGAGATAGCTGCTTGAAGGTGTTCATTGAGCGTTTTAAAATCATATACGGGTCGCAGTACTTTACTAGCAATGTTCATAACTTGATACATTTAAGTGATGATGTTAAGCGATTCGGTCCACTTAAAACATTTAGCACCTATCCATTTGAAAGTAAATTATATAAAATTTATCGACTTTTACGATCTGGTAATTTGCCTTTATCTCAAGCAGCAAAGCGTTTGTTAGAACTCGATTTTATTGAAAATGTGTACAAGATAAAACGTGACGATAAACCAATTTTTAAAAAATTTTGTTCAATGAAATTGGATTACTTGGATGGTATTATAGAAAGCCCATACCTGTTGTATTCTGCCATAGAATGCCAAGGGTTTAAAATAGATTGTGATAGGGATGAAGATAGATGGGTTTTAATGAAAAATAATACCATTTTAGAGATATTGCATGTGATAGATTGTAAGGGAATGTGCTATCTCTATGGAAACACGTTAAAATACATTGAAAACTATTTCAGTTTACCAATCCCATCAAAAGAATTGTTAATTTTTTGTTCCAAAAAATTGGACAAAAATTCCAAAAATGTATATAGCAATGAAGATATTTTTTGTAAATTGTTTAAAATTAAACGGAATTTTGAATTCATTTTGGATGATAACGACTTAAATAAAAACGAATATGTATTTTTACCTTTGCTTTCTACTATGCAGTTATAATACCTTTTTTTTTATTTTTTATAAATATTTTATTACAGTATGTATTATATTTAAATATATTTTATTTTTAGTATATCTAATCATTAATTTATGAGTTAAATGAATGCTCCGATACATCTAAACCTTCCGAAGTATCACCTTCACATTCTTCATCAGGTGTTTCGTTGTTGTCATTCAAATTTCCATTACTGAACTTGCCACTTTGAATTTTTCTAGGCTTGTATGTTAAACCTTTTTTTCGATTTCTGGCAGAAGACTTTTTTCTCCGAATCGACTTAGATTTGTCAATGATTCGAGACTTAGCTCGATTCATAATGCCTTGAAAAAAGTTCTTATTATCATCATCTGAATATGTATGATCGGCGTGTCGAACAATCTCTATAAAAAAGTTAATTGTTTTAGAGTATTTTAGAAAAGACTCTTTCCCTTCAGGAAACTTCTGTGCATATTTCGTATCTCCTGTCCACGAATACAGGAGGAAGAAATTTCTACTGAAAATACAATCAACTAAACTGTATGCCACAGTTTTTCCCTTTCCATTGCCTAGGTTTTTACCCATTTTCATTTGAAAATATTTTAAGGCTTGATTGTGAAACTCATTATTTGTTGCTAGTTTGTTTTCAAAATCTTTGATATCTTCCTGTGTATCAATCAACTTGTGTTCATAAACTGGAATAACCGTTTGTTTATTATGGGTTTGTTTTTCTTTATTACCGTCAGCACTGGAAATAACATTGGCACTTGAGAAGGTATTAATTTCATTCATTAAAAATTCCACTTTAGCATCCATATTCACAACCGCATCAGCAATGCTTTTAAGGGCGTCATTTGTGGATTGTAAACTTTCTTCAATTTTCGTATTTAATTTCTCTTGCTCAGTTTTCATTGAAATAATTAAATTAATCAACCGGGATATATCTAATTTATTGTGACTGTCGTTATCAAGGTCAAGATCAATATCTGCATCATTAGGGTTTAACCAAAGACACTCGTACTGATCATTATCATTTTGTAATTCATTTGATGTGTGTGATTGTGTGTGATGCTTTTAACGCGTGATTCGTAGATTGAACGAATATATAATCGGTTGGCTGCTGTGTGATCGCGGGTGTCTGAAAAGAAATAAATAAATGATAAATGTTTCCACTTAAAGAGAATGTGTGCATTGTATTACCTGAGAAGTGTGAACCATTTTTGAGTTAGTCATGTTATAATTTTTGTCCTGCTCAATTGGAACTATTTCATTAGAATATACATTCAAACTCGCTGGCATACATGAATTCACCACCGATGAATTTAGAAAGTCAGATACCTGTGGATTAATAAATATGAAACAATATAAAATGTTACTATCAAAATCAATTCTAAATACCGGCAAATCTGCTGTCAAATCTATTTGCTTGTTGAGTAATTTCAGGGATTTTTCCCCTTTCTTCATCAAAATCCTTTTTTTTTTTGATTGATCGATTTCATCATTCTCGGTATCTGACTTGCTTTTGCATTACTTCTAGGACTTTAATTGCCAGTTCCATCGAAATAATGTTATCCCGTTTCAAAGCACACTGCATTTTAAAGAATGTATTGGGATCTGGTTGGGAGTGCTCTTCT